>CM035101.1:37454606-38054606 GCA_020205505.1 Panax japonicus | reverse complement strand
TATGCTATGTACCCTCGTATGTATAGGTTTTAAAACGGTGATTCCGGGGACGGAATCTTTATAAGGGAGGGTGAAGGTAACAACCCGATATTTTCTATATAATTAAATCAGAAATTTTGCTTATATATTTTTTTATTTATTTTAAAGATGAGGATTTGTACAAGATAAAACGTATGTAATTACGTAATAAATAAAAATATATTTATTACATGAATATTTACAAATAATTTTATTCTAGAATTATTGCACATTATAAATTATATTCTTATAATAATTAGTTTTATAGTAAAAATGTTTTTATTATTTATTTTCCATGAGAATATAATTATATTATTTAAATAATATATGAAATGATTTTTAGAATTATTATAATAATTAATCTATTTTAATATATGAATTTATGCTAGTTTAATTAAGTTAATTATTTTAAGTTAATTAATAATGTAAAATATGAATAATAAAACAGATATGGAATCCAAACCCTAATTTTGAATTTTTATCAAGGAATGAGAATAATAATATTAAATTATTATTTGTCAATGTCATAAGTTTGTATGCTAGGTGTGTAAGGTTAATCTGGGGAGTAGTTTTATTATAACCTGCAAAACCTTAATTTTACTGACAACCCCTAGTTTTGAAGTCAAATGAGACTTTAAAATCTGTCTAGTGATTATGTTATGTGGTATATGATACGTATTATTAGAATTTAATTTTTATTAGGAAAACCCTAATTATTATGTGGAAAACCCTAATTAGTAACTTAAAACCCCTAATTTCTAAAAGTTTGAAACCTTAATTAGAAACCCTAATTTAAAACTCAATTTGAGTTTAAAACTGCTATGTAACTGTGTGATTACGATTAAGGTAAAGTATTATAGAATTTTATATTGATTAGGTAAACCCTAATTAATATTTAGAAATATTAAATTTATAGAAAATCCTAATATTTATATTACAAACCCTAATTTATAAATTGCAAATCCTAATTGTTAAATTTGGAAGTTTAATGCTAATTAGTGTATCTTAAACCTAATTAGCAAAGTGCTAAGTAATTAAAAACATAATTAAACACGATTAAGAAACCCTAATTGCAAATTGAGGACCCTAATTTCATAATTGTAACCCCAATTGCTAATTGGATAATCCTAATTGCTAAATTAGAAAGATATATATTATTTAGTAAATTTAACCCTAATTAGGGAGAATCTTAATTATTTATAAAACTCTAATTTTTTTTCTTAAAAGGTATAAATCCTTATTATTATTATTATTATTATTATTATTATTATTATTATTATTATTTATTTATTTATAAACCCTAAATTGGCTTATTGTAAACCATAATTGCTAAGTAAGCAAGCTTAATGCTAATTAGTGAACTTTAAACCCTAATGTTCATGTGTGATGAAATTAGTAAACCTAATCTAATTAGGGATTTCTAAATTGTATTTTTAAAAACTAATTTGTATTTTTAGAAACTAAAATTTTATTATTTTTATTTTTCAAACCCTAAACTAGAAATGCTACAATTTTGTGCTAAATCTTAGGGTTAAACCCTAAGGGTTTGCCAAATGACCAATGTGCCATTAAATTAGAAAGCCAAAAGACTATTTTGCCCTTGTATTATTAAAGCTTGAATTTTAGATCTTGACCTATGTGTAATTGTTAGCCAACCCTAGGGAACCAATGTGATCAAAAATCTCAGCAAATCAGCAGTAATAACTCAGCCCTTCATTACAAATCATTGTATATATAGAATTAGAGAGAGAAAATGTTACATTATTGCTTATTTATTCACAACTCTCTTCCAAGACACCCTCTCTCTAACCTACAAATTAATGTAGCAAAACAGTTCCCTAATCAAGCCCCACGAATATCGTCAACAGATCCGTAGCTAGAATGAAGAATTTGCTCAAAAGAGGTAGAACCCTAATTTTAAAAATCTAACTTTGATCCTTTGTTAGATGTTAAATTTTTTTGTGTTAAACATGTTGTTTATAGTGTATAATGATGAGTTGGGTTGATAGATGTTAGATCCATAACATCTATAGGCTCGGATTTGGCATTTTACAAAATCTGGGAAAATATTTTTTTTTGTTCTAACAACAGATGTCATAGGTTGTAGATTTCATTGTATTATGTGTTTTTGCTATTTAAATGTTTACACATGTAGCTTGTTATGTCATCTTTCATCTGGAACTTTATTGAAAGACATATCGGTTGTAGGTTAAAAGTTATTCTTGGTCAAACATCGTTGACCGAGCTTGACCGCCTGATTTCTGGGTAACCCAGAAATCAAATTGCAGGGTCTGACAACGTTTTGGAATGCTTATATATGTCAGGTGTCCTGTGATATGTTTATGTTATGATATTCATTTTGTAGCCTGATATATGGACTTTATATTTATACGTTTTGATCTCTTAAACAACAACCATGTTCAATTTAATGGGTGGTCAAACTAGACGACTAGTACTGTTTTGTGTTTATGGGAAAAACCCAGAAACTGGTTAGACAGATTTTCTGACAATGTTTGACCGAGCAAGATCTGCTTTCTTTGTTGTTGTTATGGTGAAAGTTTGTAATGAATCTAATCCTTCTTATGTTTTCTACAACCTGAAAGCCTAAGATCACAAAAACAGTTCATGTGTTGCAAGTTATGAAGATCATAAGTTGCATACTTGGACTGTTCTTCATTTCTGGAAAACCCAGAAATGAAGAACAGACTCTGAAAGGATTTGCTGAATCTTTTATCTTTCTATTATGTTATGATTTGGCTATGAAACTTGTTTAGAATTGTAGTCCTAAAGGAGTACTACAACCTTAACGAAATGTATAACCCAAAAACGTAATGATCTACGATCCATGCATGGTCAAACGGGTAACCTTAATAGCTGTCTATGAATTTCTAGGCAGCCCAGAACATGAAGAACACGTCTTACAGTTAGTTTGCAAGCTTATATCTTGCTTGTGTGTTTCCATCTGACCCAGATATTACTTGATACTTATAGTGTTACATTAATGCTATAATACACATGTCATAGCTTGCCTAGAAACAACTTATTCAGTGAAATAATCATGGTCAAAAAAGGAACCTTTATCACTGACTGTCAATGTTCTTGAGCCTGAAGAACACCAACAGACGGTTACTGTCGCTTCGCTATACCTTATAGCGACAGTTTTATTTATTTTATTTTCGTAATTTCTGAAAAATGATTAAAAATATAAAATAAATTCTAAAAATTACAAAAATGGTTTTAAAAATTATTTTAAATTTTGAAAAATAACTTTTAATTATTTGGGACATTTTAATTAATATTTATAATTATTAGAATATTAATGATATTTAATTTATTTAATTAGTGTATTAAATAAATTAGAGAAAAATGATTTTAATGTTATAAAAATCATTTTAAATAAGAATAAAGTGTTTTAAAATATTTTTGAGTTATAAATGTAACTTTTAATATTTTGTGATGAATTTTATTAATAAATTAATATTAATAATAATTAAGTTATTTAATAAATGTATTAAATAAATTATGAAAAATAAAATTAATGATTTAAAAATCATTTAAAGGTTATAAACATATGTTAAGTTATAAAATATGACTTTTGATATTTTGTCATAAAAATTATTAATATTTTAATATTAATGATGTTAGATTTATTTAATAATTATATTAAATAAATTAGTTTAAAAATTATTTTAATATTAGAAAAATCATTTTAAACGAAAATAAATAGTTTAAAAATATTTTAAGTTATAAAATATAACTTTCAATATTTAAAGGTAAATTTTATTAATCATTTACTATTAATGATATTTGAATTATTTAATAATCATATTAAATAAATAAGTTTAAAAATGATTTTAACATTATAAAAATCATTTAAAATGAAAATAAAGTGTTTAGAGATATTTTAAGTTATAAAATGTAATTTTTAATAATTAAAGGATAATTTAATTAATAATTTAATATTAATGATATTAATTTATTTAATACTTATTTTAAATAAATAGTTTAAAAATGATTTTATTAATTTAAAGGTATTAATTAAATATTAATGATAATAGAATTATTTAATATTTAAATTATTTAATAATGATTCCAGTGTTTGAAAATTCATGATAAATTATAATAAATGTTTAAAAATTATTATAAGTTATTTAAAAATAATATGACTGATACTTATAGATATTGAACTACAAGATAGAGTCTTAGACTCGATAATTACCCGATAAAGCCGTCGGTACACGACATATTTCAGAAATTGATATGGACTTAGATAATTTAATTAGATATGTGTTTATTTGTGATTCAATGGTTGTGGAATATATGTGACAATGTGATTAGGTTATGTGATGACTGCAATAAGCAGTGCTATGTGTTATAGTATGTTATTCTAATCGATCAAATGATCTTATTACTAATAGGTGTTATATAAATATAGAATTAAGTTCCAAACTGTAAGCAGCGCATCAGGCAAGTATCTTACCCTTACATTTCCTTTATGCAATGGACATGAGTAAGAAGTTTCAGAATTATATTATTATTAGTATGCTATATTATTAACCCTATTGTGATATATTCTATATCCGATCATTGTTTATCAACATGTTAGTATATGGTAATTCAGATATATATTATGTTCGTTAATTTCTAAATATGGTTACACAAGTGTCCCCACTTGGATAATCATTGTATTTAATTATATATATATATATATATATATATGCACGTCCAAGCTAATTGACCAGCTAGACACAAATTTTGAAATATCGTTGAATATGATAAAACCTTTTTGTATCCAATCAAAGTATTTTGGTTCAGATTCCAGACTAAGTATGAACATCCCGATCACGGGAAAACTTTTATGCGCCCAAGGCGGACAGAGTGAACGATCCTATCATTCTTGTAATGTAGTATTGATCATTACAGGGCCCATGGAAAGTACAACCTAACGCCCGTAAGTTATGCCGGTTTGCAGATGAAGTTCTCCTAAACCTTAGCAAAAACTAAAAACAATGTTCATAATATGTCGACTAATACCTATATATATAGTCAATACGTAATTTCAAAATTTTGAGATAGAATTGTTATGTTGTTATTATCGGTTCAGTTTACTTCACAACTATAAATTTGTTGTAGAAGTGATGTACAAAGAAAATATTTATTTCTTTCAGCTAATTATATTCATAATTGTTGTTACTTGCTGGACACCCAAATGCTCATCCTTGCTTAAATTTAAATGTTTTCAGCTAGGCATGATCAATCCAAAGGTTCAAACAAGAACAAGTGAATAGGAAATCAAATAGAACATATTTAATGGTGTCTTTTGTAATAGTTAGACTATATTAAGATAATGATATGTATTATATATCAAGTAAAGAATATAGTAAAGGTTACGTACTTGGGATTAGACTCTGATAAATGTAAGTTAAGTTTGATATTTATATTATTGTTATTATTATTAGTATTATTCCGCTCATAGAAATGGTATCGTGAAGCACCGAGTTCGGATTTTAAGTACCCGAGTTTGGGGTCTTTACACCATATTCCAGTTAAACTAGCATACAGTGCTTATTATGCAATCCGAAAGTTAAACTTTGATATGTCTCCTGCGGGAGAGAAGCGCCTCTTACAATTGAACAGAACGGATGAATTCAGACTCCAATCGTATGAAAACGCGAAGTTATATAAAGAAAAGGTTAAGCGATGGCATGACGAGAAAATTCTAGAAAGAAAGTTTGAAGAAGGGCAAACAGTGCTATTATACAATTCTAGGCTTAAACTGTTTCCAGTAAAGTTGAAATCCCGTTGGTCAGGGCCATTTATCATTACAAAAGTTTATCCTCAAGGAGCTGTGGAAGTGGAAGACCCGGATGCTAAACATAATTTCAAAGTCAACGGTCACAGATTGAAGCACTACTATGGGGGTTGTGTTGATCATGAAAAGACATGGGGGTTGTGTTTTCTTTTATTTTAAAATGTAGTTTATCTTAGTTATGGTTTTAGAATAAGTCTTAATTTAAGTTGTGATATGCAGGTTGGAAGCACAAAGTAAGCCAAAACATGCCGAAATGCCTAGGCGCCCAAGCCAGGCAGAAGACAAGTGCCTAGGCGCCTAGCTGCAGAAGCCCAGACGAGCACCAAGCTCCTAAGTGCCCCCACCTAGGCCAAACTAAGCGCCTAGGCGCTCCAAGCGCCCAAGGCATACTGCTCCCAACTGCCTAAGCGGTCCAACTAGTGTAATCCCAAGCGCCTAGGAACTCCTGCTAAATGTCAGAGGTCCTAGATTCGTCTCTATTTTTGCTTTGTGTTGTTTTATGTTATAGATATATTCTTTGTTGTAAGGGCTTTGATCTGGAACTTGAATCAAGCCCAGATCATGTGTAGATTGAATTTTATAAGAAGGCAAGTTGTGTTAACCAAGCACGAAAATTAGTTTCTAGGCAATCTAGAAACCCAGTTTTTGCCTGACAGTGATATTTCAGGCCTTTGATCTTGCTTGTGTTTTATGATTTAAGTAATGTTGTTGGTTTGATGTGGTAGACTGGTGTATGAACTACAAATTCATGCTATTAGATCGTCTGGATTAACAACATAATCAAAAATAATCATGGTCAAAGTAGGTTGACCGACTGCCCGGATGAAGATTCTGGAAAACCCAGAATATTTAAGAGCATATTTTCTGACATCAATTTGACCGGCTTGGATCTTGCATTTGTGTTGATGTTAGACTGATTTAAGGTTGTATACATGTACCCTAACATCTCTTCTGCACGATGGAACCATTAGATCCTACAGATCAAGCCCATAATACAAACGATAAGGATCGAAAGTAGCTAACCCGAACTGTTCTTCATTTCTGGGTAACCCAGAAATGAAGAACATCTTCTGACATGATTTTTGAGAGCTGATAACTCTTTGATCTGTTTGTTAATGACCATGATACTTGATTGAACTTGAAGTATTACATGAATACTACAATCGTGATACTTTAGCAGCCTAGAACACTTATTAACTAAGGATCTAGAACCGGTCAAACCTCCTACCTTGAACATTGACCATGAGTTTCTAGGTTTGGTTTAAGAACACCTATAGCGACAGTTTTGAAAATTAATATTTTTATTAAATAAATAGAAAAAAATGATTTTAATTATTAAAATTACATAATAAATTCCTTAAAATTATTTTAAACCTTGAAAATTAGTTTTTAATTATTCTGAATATATTTCATAAATATTTAATATTTTTGGAATAATAATAGTATTTAATTTATTTAATTATAATATTAAATAAATTATTAAAAAAAGATTTTAATACTTGAAAAATCATGAAAAATTATATTATGATATAAAAAAATATTTGAAGTTATTTTTATTGACTTTTAATATTTTGTGATGAATTTCATTCATTAATTAATATTAATGAGAATTAATTTATTTAATAAAAATATTATGAAAAATAGAATTAATGATTTAAAAATCATATAAAAATGATTTAAGTGTTAAAAAAATATTTTAAGTTTAATTGAACTTAAACTCGATAATTTTCCGATTAGGCAATTTGGATGTCAGAATTATGTCGAACTCGACTCGGACTGTTACAATTTGACTTAAGGTTAGGTTTTATGTGATGTATAGACTGATATGCTTATGTGATACGTGTTTAAGTTATTTTAAATATTGTGATGATATTATTCTAATTTGTATAACGATATTATTTATATTAGGTATTCATGCAAAGCTTATTAAATTGCGTAATAGTAATCAACCGATCAGGCAAGTTTTTCTTAACTCGACCTCGAGTTATTTCATTCAAATATACTTGTGGTTAATCATTACTGATTGCCATGTCTAAGAATTATTAAATCGCACTCTGTGCATAATACATGTATTCATCTGGTATGAAAGGCTGATCACCTTCATTACCATTTGGTCCAGATATATATATATATATATATATATATATATATATATATATATATATATATATATATATATGTTCATGTTCCATGTTCGTTCAACTATGTAAAATTTGTTCATGCTAGTTTGTAATTATATTGTAGGACTGTAGCCAACTTTTGTTCAATTCTTTCAAATCATGATATATTCTTAATTTTTTGAACTTAAACATGTTGGGAAAACTTATTTCTCACCCTTGTTATATCATGATTAACATTGCATATTAAGACAAATACGTCGGATATAGGAAATGACAAAGCCAAGTTCAGTTTGGGATTATGTGTGCAGTTAAATTATAATAATATAGTATGATAATAACATTGTATGTTAGATAGGTTATGAATTGTGTATAAATTAAGGTTACTCGACCTTAGGGAATAGTGTCTAAAGTTTATTGTATAAACAATTGATGTTTATATCTTCCGCAATAGTTGTAGAATGATTGTACCAGATTCGTGGTGATTTGGGACCCGAATTAGGGGCTCTCATAGTTGGTATCAAAGCTATTGGTTATGAACCTTAGGTAGTAATACCTTGGTCCAATAACCACAGTGATTAGGATAAATACAAACTCAAATAGAGTTAGTGAGTCGGTAAGATTCAAAGATGAATCTCGACGAGTTATAAAGATACGGAGTTCCCTAACTCTGAAAATAAAAGTGAACAATAATGGTGAATATAAAGAATCTAAAAGAATAAAAGTTCATAGATAAGAGATCGTAAAATATAACGATCATAGAATAGAAATGAATCGTAATTTATACGATGAGATCACCCTGTGATCTGATAAGGTTATAACAGGGAAAAGAATCAATCTAATGATTGAAAAGTTTACATCAAGAATGTTGTGTGTCATTTGTACTATGAATTGGTACAGATTCAGGAAAAGATTATGAATACGAGTTGAATGAAATTCGTATTGAGAAGGGAGTTAAGATTAGGTTTGTGTAGTGCTATTTTCTATATACCTATTGAGAATGTAATTCTCTTCTCCTGTATATAACAGATAGATAAGGTATAGGTAGAAAATATATGATTAAGTACGAGTATGATGAACTGTGTATAATTTTGTGTAAATGGAGTATTACGGAAAATAAGAATAGATAGATTACCAAGCAATTGATTATTAGAAGAGACATAAGTTTTCCAAATCTTCTAACTATGCTAGACTCAAAATTTTTGACATCAAGCTAATAACGCACTATGTACTTTTGAAAAATGAATTTTTATTCTGAACTCCTGGTGACCATTGTGTATCCGTGGACTTCAGGGCACCGACACATCGTTATCTGTTGAGATGATAAAACTAATTTGTAATGATTTTTGAACGATTTAAAGAATAGTCTATGCAACTTGTTTCCACTAGATGATAATGATTTGAAATATCAAAATATATTTTTATTTATCACTTATATACCATGTAACCTAGTGTAGAGATAATAAAAAGTTGATATAGTTGTAAATACAGGAATACTTAGTGTTGAATTTGATCTAAAATCGTTGTTCCACTATTGTATGATGTGTTATGACAAAGTCACTCAATGACGGCATCCTCAAATGGGCTGTTAATACAATATGTCATCATTTTCAAACTAATTTTAAAATTTTAATTTGCCAACGGGGTTTTGGCTATACCTAAATATTTCGATTAAATTGAATTATTGATATGAGTCTATGTTATTTGATTTGGCTAGACCAACGTTTATGAAATTCTAAGCGTTCTTTGAAAATTTTCCTGAACCAAATTATTTTGGTGCGGATTTCGCTAAAGACTGAGGTAAGAAAATTTTTGTGGGCCTAAGGCGGATGGAATAGAAGGAACGAGGAATTTTTTTTTCCAACAAATAGTACTTGGCCAGTACTGGGAAGAATGGGATAATTACCCACTATGTTCGCAAGACCAGTGCGATTTGCGGATGAATTTCCATAAAACCTTTGCGAAAATGACAGAAAATAATCTATATAACTCCTCAGCAATGTTTGCAAATTTTTACTCTTGTGAGGAATGTATTGGGTAGCATGTGATGCTTTGTATGAATGGTGTATGGTGCATGGTGTAAGGTAAATTTCAGTAATGAAATTTTTAGAAGAATGGGTGAATGTGACAACTCGAGAATTTGGATATTTATAAAATCTTAAAATATTGAATAAATGTTAAATAATAAACCTAGATAGAAAATAAGTGAATGGATTTGAGATTTCCGAGAATGAAGTTTGTGAATTTAAAATTTTCATGGTGAATTATTCAAGATTAAGGATATAAAAGTATATGTTCTATGTATACTATATTATTATGTATACAGTATGTGGTTAAGGGTTAAGGGTTGACCAGATAATTATATCAGTGGTAAACCCTATTATTATACTAAGAACGTCAACGTTCAGTTATAATATTCTTGCTATTTATAAGAAACCCTAGAAATCAATTTTGGAAACCATAATTTTAGTTCCAGGAATTTGAAACCCTAATTTGGATTACGAAAACCCTAATTTGGGAGCTTGAAGATAAGTATAAAGGTTTTTATGTTAATGATTATATATTTATGTAGGGATAACCCTAATTGATTTTTTTGGAAAACCTTAATTACTCCGTTAGAAACCCTAATGTACAATTATGAACTTAATTACTAAATTAGCAATTTTTATTAGCAAATGTTAATCCTAATTAGCAAACTTGAATTATGATTAGGAAAATTTAATATAATTAGAGAATCCTAATTATAATTTAGAAATATTAATTTTCTAATGTGACGCCCCCAAAATTAGGTATACATCACTCATCTTGGGTCGCCAGATATATGGTACAGAATTCAAATAAACTTACTAATACCACTGTCATGTACAATACGACAAAACACAAACTATGAGTTTGAATACAAATATTATCTACTAGAGATTATAAAAACTCAAAAGGAGTCCCCATTACAATTATTATCACACTATTTCACAGAATAGTGAGGACTACTAATGCTATCCTCTGGACCATCACTCCGTTTCCCGACTCGTCCCAGCTATATTCTCGTTTCCTGAAGAGAACAGTGAAAGAAAGGGTTAGCTCAACTAGCCTAGTAAGAAATATTATGACTAAGATAATGCAGAATAAATTATCATTAGCCTCCAACAATGTTAAACTGATAAAATATAATAGACATCAAGTTTAACTGCAGTGGAACAAACAATCCATTAAAAGAGTCAAGTAGAAAATAAAATCTACTATCTTTTATGATTTAAAAGGTTTTTCATCACTGTTATCGCTGAGACTCAGCTTAATAAATAATCCACATCATTAAATCATCCCTGCACTACAGGCCAAGGATATTCTTTAGTATCACGACCAGGAATTATCCATGCTCTACGGGCCAAAGATAATCGTGTTTTCATCAACGGTCCTGATCATGCCATAAAACAATTCATCTTTGCACCCTTGGTCGAAGAGAATCCATAGCCATAATCATACCAAAAACTCTCCATCAATGCACTACGGGCCAGTGAGGACTTTTTCCACATCATTTGTAACATTACAGTCATAATTATACCGAATAATCCCTGGTCATAATCATACCAAGTCCATCTATGCACTACAGGCCACATATGACTTTCAACATAATATAAACATGAGGATGATGACAATGATATAAGAATTCAATAAAACAAGTTCAAGAATTAATTTGTACAGGAACCAATAACGTCCAAATTATCAACATGATACTTCTTTGTAGAGTAAAATTCAAGAATGCTCAGAAGAATATTTCCGTGAAAAGATACTGGATGAAGCGCAAATATCAAGGATATTCCACTAATTTCAAGGAGTATAGAAGTTAAAATTTTAATCAACTGGGTATAATACCGAATGGAATAACAAAAGATATCACCATGCATGCGGTACTTCGCATAGACGGTTATTTCAATAGAATAATAATAACGGAACCAGATTAGGTGAAATTCACACCGACAGGATGTTCCAACAGAATAATAAATACGGAATAATAAATGATGGAACCAGGTCTGGCGTATAGCACAGACAGGATATTCCGACAGAATAATAAAGATGGAATAATAAAAATGGAACCAGGTCCGGCGTATAGCACAGACAGGATATTCTGACAGAATAATAAAGACAAAATAATAGAAGAATGTCACCAAATATAGGGTATCCCGCGTATACAGGTTATTCCAACAAAACAATAAAGAAATGGAATAACAGAAGTTCTCTTCTTGAATACAAAAGAATAATATCCCTTACTGTAAAATAATACTTGATATAAGAGTAGTGAAGTAGCAGAAAATTTTTCTTCTATCTCTCTATAGTTTCTCTCTCTGGAGTTCAGTGAATTCGTAAGAAAATAATGAAGGAATGAGCTTCTATTTATAGGAAAATAGAATGCATAGTAACTAATCCATGAACGGTCCAGATTGATTTACTTTAATCTGACGATCCATATTTAAAGAAAAATCTTTTAAATAAAATATAATATATTCTATTTATATAAAAAGATTTTTATTATGCAAACACTATGCATAATAAAATATAATATATTCTATTTATAGAATAACTTCAATAAAGTATTTTGTTTTATATAAAAAGATTTTACTATGCAAAACACTATGCATAATAGAATATAATATATTCTATTTATAGAATAACTTTAATAAAGTATTCTATTTTATATAAAAAGATGTTTCTATTTTATTACGTGAATAAAACAAAACTTCTAAATCAACAATAACTGAATCAAATAATATGAGATACTATGCAGCAACTATTGTAGCAATAATTGAACAAAATTGAGTGACTTCTCACATAAATATCAATAATCAATACCTTGTGCTACTATGCAACAACGCGTATTACTGTACTTTTACTACCGAGTAGTTCAACAGTATCAACGGTAAACTTCTGCCGTTATTTTCAATAAAATATTTTTGTCGTTTGCTCAATTCGAAAATAATTCTGTTGTGGGGTCAACCAATGATTGTGCCGTCGTATGAATATTTCCTGTTTAAAACGAATATTCTCCAACCAATCGAATATAATATGACAACTTGCATACTTTGCAAAATTTATAAATATTACTTACAACTATAACATTATCTTAAATTCACACCATAATATAAAAAAAATTATTTTGAGAAAATTAATTCTTTATTCATAAAATCTGGGGTTTCACATCTAATTTGGAAAATTCTAGAATTTATTTTTAAAACATTAGGTTTTAACCCTAAGGGTTCAAACCGTAAGGGTTGTAGCAAAGGTCAATTATGCCATTAAAATTGTATGCGAAAAGACTAAAATGTCCTTTTAGCATTCTTTAATAGGTTGGAGTATAAATCTTGACAAAATATTGGTTGTAGACCAACTTAAGATATACACATGTGCCTATATCACTTTTAGCAGCCAACATTATCAGCCATATTCATTGTATTCCTTAAATATAAATGATTAAAGTTAGAGAAAATTCACTTTACTTTCCATACTAGCCAAAGCCATCCTCTCTCTAAATCCAAAAATAAGAGTGAAAGGGAGTGAGAAGATAAGCCTATATCAAGTTCATAGCCTTCTAATAACAGAATCCAAGATCAGATTTAAAGATCTAAGCCTAAAAGGTATAAACCCTAAAATTTCAAAATCATATTATCTTATGTTATAAGTGCTGGGCAAACTTATTGCGCACCTTTGTTATATCATGATTAATATTGCAGATTAAGACGAATACGTTGAATACAGGAAAGGACAAAGCCATGTTTAGCTTGGGATTATGTGTGCAGTTAAATTGTAATAGTATAGTATGATAATAACATTGTATGTTAGATATGTTATGAATTGTGTATAAGTTAAGGTTACTCGACCATGGGGAATAGTGTGTAAAGTTTATTGTATAAATAATTTATGTTTATATCTTCCGCAACAGTTATAGAATGATTGTACCAGATCCGTGGTGATTTGGGACCCTGATTTGGGGCTCTCACAATACTCAAGTCAAGGAACATTTATATACCATGATCTCAGTCCAACAACATCAACATCACCGGATACAGCTCGGTCAAAGGCTACCAGAAAACTAGTTCTTACGTTTTCTGGAAATTCCATAAAACAAGAAATGTTACTAGATACTCTACTTTGACCATCCACTACATCGATCATGTTGATTGTTTAAGATATCAAAAGGTATAGATCTAAAGTCCATATAGCAGGCTACAACATGTATATAAAAACATCATCAAATCACTTAATACTTGACAGATCTGGGCCTTGCAAAAAGTTATCAGACACTTAAAGCGAGTTTATGGGTTGCCCAAAAACTCTTGGTCATGCTCGGTCAATGGGTTTTGACCAAGAATAACATACAATCTGGACATGGAATGGCTGTGATTCCACTTCTAGATCACAGACCTTATATTAGAATATGAATCTAAACCATAAAACAAGAAAAATAATAAACATGCCGAGATCTACGGCCACTAACATTAGCTTGTCAGACGACTTTAGGGTTCAAGAACAGTTTTTCAAAAACTCCATTTTAAAGCTTTTTGATGTTATAGATATATGATATATCATCATAGATCATCTTAAAACATCATCTAGAACTGATTTAAACACATAAACACAAACATGAACTTAGCATACATGATCTAGGTTGAGTTAGAGTTTACACATCTCTTCTTTAATCTTTGATCCTTGCTCTACTATACTGATCTTGATGATCTAGGGGGTGTTCTTGGGACTGATTCACTTGTATATTTCAGAGGTTAGGAGAGAGAATGAGTTTGTTGAGAGCTTGAGAGAAAAATGACCATGTTTAGTAACTTTCTCTCTCTTATCTCTTATAATCTTTAGACGCAATGTATATAGTTGAGATTGCTGGAAATAATTGGTTGAGTTGCTGATAAATAAGTCATATGGTCAATAATAATTGGTTAACATCTACAAATTTGTCAAGATTTGCAAGTTACTTAATAAAGAAATCAAAAAAGGGGCATTTTGGTCATTGAACATGTAATTTTAATGGCATATATGTAACTTACCAAACCCTTAGGGTTTAACCCTAAGGTTCTAACCCTCAGGTTTTACAACTTTAGTTTCTAGGATTTTTTAATTAGGGTTTTAAATAGAAAATTAAGATAACTAAAATATAGTTAGGGTTTCCTAATCATATTAAGGTTACTCATCACATAAGGCATGCTAATTAGTATTATGGTTTCCTAATTAGGGTTTAGGATTCGCGAATTTAAAATTAAGGTTTCCCGACATTCAATTAGGGTTCCTAACTATGTGTTAGGGTTTCTAGATCTGAGATTAGGGTTTACAAAATTTATACCATATTAGATCAATCATTGATCATTAATTCTATATAGTACAAACACGTACTCATCAATATAATTATTTTAATTGTATTTTCTATCGAATCCCTATTTAGACTTAGGGTTAGGGTTTCTATTCTCTGTTAAGCACAACTCTAGTCTTATTCTTCTCAGTCAATACATAAATTGACCACTTCTCGAGACTCGTATCACAGATACATAGTACAATATTGATGGTCAATATCAATATTAAATAATAAAAAATTATTCATAAAATTTGGATTATTCAAAATCCAGGTTATCACAGAAGCTTCGTGCTTCTGTCTTGCAGAATTCGTCAGACAGTTCGAAAAATTGTTATTCTCGGAATCCAAATATTTTTGAATATTTTGTATTTTCTCTACAGTCTAACTTTTACATATTCTTCGGAACTCCGAAAAATTGAAAAATACTTTTTGATGTTAAGCATTTTCCATCACGTTTTCCCCTAACGTAGCTAAACGTATGAAAAGTACATAAAAATACTTATCGTCATTTTTTTTTCGTCTGATTTCTGAGAAAAATTGTTATCGACTTACTTAACTTTTCACGATATATTATCGTTAAATCTTTCGACGGAATGTCATTTTGACATATCGAACTCCCGGAAAGGCCTAGGTTATTCAAACCCTAACCTTTAGTTTTCGTCGGGTGAATAGTGCCTATTTCGTCTTTTTCCCCAGAAATATTTTGTTCCCGAATTTTTTTTATTTTCGTCTTAAAAATTCTTACTCGTTCAGTCTAGCTCGTAGCCAGAATACTCCCAACTTATAATCATCCTAGGTTCTAGAATGATTAATAAACATATAGTATATAATAGTATTAATAAAAATTCATTTTATTAACAACTAATTCATTAAACTTAATTTCAAGACAATCCGATTTTCTGGGTTGTCACATCCGCACCTTTCTCATATTTGTATCCACCTGATGCGGAGTAAATCTCGCCATTTCATTGAACTTGACATCATATTAGGGAACAATCATATCCCCTTGTTTCTGTTCTAAGAATCTCATCTCCATCCTACCCTGTATACTCGTGGAGAAATAGTTCTCAAAGAATATATCTTTAAACCGTGTCCACGTTACATTCTCTACTCCAGCCCTAGCTTGGTTTGACTCCCACCAGAAGTTGGCATCTCCCTTCATCATGTAGGTGGCAAAAGAAGTCTTCTACCCCTCTTCGACATTTACAATTACAAATGCCTTTTAAATCTCTTTTACCCAAGTTTGGGCTTCTATAGGGTTCGTGATTACTTTGAACTATGGCGAACCTACATTATTAAAATCCTTAAACGTAGTACCACGTATTACCGTATGATTGACATGTATATTTTCACCATTTCTATTAAAGGCATCTGTTAATAAGTTAACAAACTCCTGCATCGGGTTAATCCATCCCCCTTCTGGTTGATTCACATTAGCTTCCTGATTTCGTTGTCTTCTTCTTGACGACATCTTTTTGTTTAAAACGAATAACATTTCATTATTATTTTCTCCTTATTAATTTGTCATTATTCATTTTTAACAATTACCCAAACTCATCACAAAACATGTTCAATAAAATAATTATATTGATATGCTACCTTCTTTGTAGTATAATATTACATCGTTCACCATTACATAGCCTTAGCTAATTACATTACTTTCCCGCTATTACTTTTAAAAAAATTGGGATTTATAAAAGACTGCCCTTTGATTATACAAAAGAGGGTTTTACGTCACTACATAGATACACAATATTGACATATCTAAACCTACTCTAGTTATTAACTAGATTACATTTTCCTAAAGGCATTAACATAATTTGCATCGACAAGACTGGCCACCATATCTTAACTGACCGTATGCCGAGTTTGCCCTGCTTCCATAGGATACTCAGCAACTTGTCGCTGATAATCCTCATTAGAACTCCTATGAATATAGGACATCTTACAAATCTTCTGTTTCTTGGCCTTTAGCTCCTCTATAAGTGATAAGTAGGTTTTATACCTACTTATTCGGTATCTTTTACTTGAATTAGTTGTTTTTATTCATGTGTCTTAGTTACTTTTCATGCATTTTGTGTTCGTTTTGTAGGTTATACGTTTGGAAGCGATGTGAGCGATTATTGGTAAGGAAAAACACGAAAAAATGCAAACAAAAGCAAGCCGGATATCGTTTGTGCTTTCATGTCATTTCATGTTCTTGGCTTAGAGCTTGGACTATATTGTAGAGCGTTTTCTTAGCTTTTCGGAACATCTTGAATCATTCCAATCAGAGTTCGGATGAAAGAGTTGTGACATTTCTACCAACGGACGTCGTTGAACTTCACCGTTTTGGGTGGTCATTTTGCGTAGCAGTCACTTCCAGTCCAATTTTTACCATCATACATTTGTTATTTCTGAAATCTCAAAGAATGAAAGTTGTAGATCTCGTCGATAGCTTCGATTTGATAGGTCGCGGACCCCGTAAATCCTCTCGGTTTAAAAGTTATGGCAGTTTTAGCAGAGTAGGTTCCAGCAGAAAAAGTAATTAGCAGATTAGTACCCAGCCGGGGCTGGGCCTTTTTGTGCCTTAGGACCCAGTCGGGGCTGGGGTCCTGGGCGTTTTAGCAGCTTACTACCCAGCCGGGGCTGGGTTTTTGCAAAGGAAATACCCAGCCGGGGCTGGCCTATGCGAAAAAGAGGAGATTTTGTCCGAATTTAAGTCCGAAAAGGATTGTTTCGAGTTGTTTGATTCAAGGACTTCTAAGAGGACTTAAAGACATGTACAAAGGCTTATAAAAGGAGGGGAATAACACAGATTAGAGGAGATTATTAGGAGATTAGAGAACATTCTATTAAATTAGATTAGAGTAAATTAGAGAAAAACACTAGTTCTAATTAGATTTGGAGATTGAAGCAACTTGGAGACCATTAAAGATTCAAAGTAGGAGCAAGGAGGGAGCATCAAATCTACACACAATAGATTATTTCTTCTTTAATTCTTCTATCATTATCTTTTAATGTGTATTCAATTGTGGATTCTTAGTTTTAATTCAATAATCATGAACTAATTCTTTGTTTGAGATTACAATGGATCTTATTGTGTAGTTTATTTTAATATGCTTCATTATCAATTATTATGTTCTATTGAGAGGATTGTCTATTATGATTTGGAATTAATTGTTTAATTGATTGGCCATCAATTACAGTGATAATCTATATGAACTCGAGAGATGAAGTATAGATTTAGATCTGATCATGATAGCATGTGTTCAGGATTTTGTTAGTAGCTTAAACTCAATGTGTGTTAAGGTAGAGATATGCTTGACATCGCATGTAATCGGATAGAGAACTTATTCTTAAACTTTCTTCAATTGTAATTCACATAGAGATATAGTGGGATAGTTGATTAAGGTGTTTAACGAATTTCTATCTTAATTGTGGATTGACGTTAATACGGTATTAGTGCATCGAGAGGTGGTTAATATTACTTTCGTGTTCTTGATTAACAATTCGGGATAGAGAATAATTGATGAGAAGTGTGTTAACCTAAATGAAGCAATAAGTGAAGTTGTGATCTTAAATCTCCATAATCTGATTTTTAATTAGTGGTAATTAGAATTAGTTTAGTTAAATATTTTAATTTATAACATTAAATTCATTTGTTTAAATAAGATTGAGTTGGTTACGAGTTAGTACTTGGTGATTTTTATTAAATAATTCTCTGTGGGAACGATACTCAACTTATCACTTTATTACTTGTTGACCACGTATACTTGCGTGTTGTGCATAACTAGATTTTACCCAACAAGTTTTTGGCGCCGTTGCCGGGGAATTAGTTTAATACAGTTTTACCAATATTAGCTTCAATCAAATTAGTCTTAATTTAAACATTTTTATTTTTATTTTTAATTATCTTCCTATATTTCTCTCTTTTCAGGTACCATGGATGACTTTGCGTATCAATGGCCATACACGAACATGACTCAACCAAAGGAAACGGAGATTGACAGACTCACGACACTCTCCGCAATGTCAGCACAAATTGAAGAACTTTCGAGGAAGTTGGACGTTATCGCAGCCCAACAGAGTCGAAGGATGGCAGTTACCTGTGGCTATTGTGCTGGCAATCACCCGAGTAATCAATGCACCATCAATCTTGGGCCGGTACAGTATGGTGGTAACTACCTCAACCAGTATGTATATGATAATTATCATCAAGTTTGGGGGTATCACCCGGATTCTTCATGGAGTTACAACTATCAAGACCAATACTCTACTCCAAATCCAACATACACACCGGAATTCTCATATCAACCTCCATTAAAAGAAGAAAAGTCAAAGTTGGAGGAATTTTTGTCCAAGTTCATAGCATCAAATGAGGAGAGGAGGATTGATCAAGAGATATCAATGCAAAATCTGTAGAACCATGTGGATCAAATACTCAAAGCCTTGAAAAAATGTCCTCAAAATAATCGGTGTTATGATGAGGATTCCGAGATTGATGAAGTGCCCGAGCCAAATCTACAACTGGATGAGACACGAGATGTTGAAAAAGAATAGACAAGTGGGGATAATGAAAATAAGGTCGGTGAAGAACTAACTATGAGTACCAACGAGGATGAGCCGATGATATTAGTGCCCCAAGTTCCTTCTCCGCCAAAGATCAAGGGTCCAGTTAGATTTGTAAAACCGTGCCCGCTTGGTAGTCATGTCGTCGGTAAGGCTCTTTATGACATGAGAGCTACTACAAATGTGAAGCCATGGTGGGATGAGGAGGAAAAGATAGAAGAAGAACCAGTTGTTCTTGCCAAGCCTCAAAGCCCCAATTGAATCATAGGCTCAACGGACGGAAAAGTACCTAGTTATTCAACATTCTCAATTGGGCATATATTTAAACAAAGTATGCTAGGTGACTTTAACTCGATGGCTATCACAAATGGGAACCTACCAAAAGCTATATTATTTCCGATGGATGGAGGGTTCCTCAACTTTCGAAGAGGAATTGGATAGCTTTGACCAGAAAAAGTCAGGCTGAAAGACTATAAATCAAGCGCTGACTGGGAGGCAACCCAGGAATTTTTATATTTATATGCTTCACTAGTTTATTTAGTAGATAAGAATTAAGTTGCTTATTAAGTTCTCTTATAATCTAATCCATGTTGTCTCTCTTCATTGCAGGTATTGGAGGTCCAATGGATAGCAAAATGATCGTCGCCGCCATCGCCACCATCAACTCACGCTTAGCTGATTACAGGGAAGTTCTCTTCTATTTATCGTTATATTCTTACAATGAGAACATTGTAATTGCTAAGTTTGGGGGAGTTTTGTTTAATTCATTATCGCATGTTTAGTTTATGTTATGTTATTTTGCATATATTGTTAATTTAGTTTAGGTTCATTATAAAAAAATCAAAAAAATCAAAAATTTCAAAAATAATAGTTAGTTACTATGTTTATCTTGCATGAGTCCAGCTGTTTGATATTTACAGTTTGTTTTGGCCAATGATGAGATTGGGATCGAGTAGACAAGTAGCGTACTGACTATTAGAGCTTTGATGTGATTTCTTGTTATGAATTGAATTTTTTTTTCTGTTTGAAAATGGTATAATAAGGATAGCACAGTAAAAAACAATTTGTTGACTGATTAAGTTTAAATTGATACATAATGGACTTCTTAAGGATAATACTAGTTTGGATGAATGAAAGACATGAATAGGCGGAGATGACTGTATTTAGATAAAAACTTAAGTTTGGGGGAAAAATTTGGGATATATAAGCTTCAAAGAAAAGAAAAAAAATGAAAAAAAAATATACCGTGACTAGTCTTGTTTCGGGGCCTTTGTTACTTGAGTAAGTACGCCCGAAGGGGTATCTTAAAACCTAGCGCCCTAAGGTCTTATATGGTCTGGGAGTCGTTGGTCGAAAGCTCGCTAAGGTGTAGCACTGTTAGCCTAATGGAATGAGACATTGCACAGTCATAGTTAAAAAGTAAAAAAAAAAGAAAAAATAAAATAAAACGGGAAAAGAGCAAAAAGCCCCCATAATGAAAAGTAAAGCATAAGTATCCCGGATTGGACTCTTGAACTTGGTGGATGTTTGACTTTAGTTGGATCTAGCTTGTTCGTGAATTTTTTTGAGTTTACACTGTATGATGCCTTTGAAGAGACTTGTTATGTGTTAAATTTGATTTTATATCAGTTAACATTGTTGTGGAGCACACACGCACTATACCAGTAATAACAGTTTAAGATTTGATGATTGACTAGGAAATTGTTGATTGGTTTTGATATGAAGTATTATCATGTTTACTTGATTGCTCTATGGTCGGTTGAATAGATTTGTGTTTATCAATACTGCTGGATTCGTAGGCATATAGATTAGTTGCATTTCATTGCATTGCATTGCATTTTTTGTTTCGTTTTTGCTTGAGGACAAGCAAAGGTTTAAGTTTGGGGGTATTTGATAAGTAGGTTTTATACCTACTTATCCGGTATCTTTTACTTGAATTAGTTGTTTTTATTCATGTGTCTTAGTTACTTTTCATGCATTTTGTGTTCGTTTTATAGGTTATACGTTTGGAAGCGATGTGAGCGATTATTGGTAAGGAAAAGCACGGAAAATACAAACAAAAGCAAGCCGGATATCGTTTTTGCTTTCATGTCATTTCATGTTCTTAGCTTAGAGCTTGGACTATATTGTAGAGCGTTTTCTTAGCTTTCCGGAACATCTTGAATCATTCCAATCGGAGTTCGGATGAAAGAGTTGTGGCATTTCTACCAACGGACGTTGTTGAACTTCACCGTTTTGGGTGGTCATTTTGCGTAGCAGTCACTTCCAGTCCAATTTCGACCATCATGCGTTTGTTATTTCTGAAATCTCAAAGAATAAAAGTTGTAGATCTCGTCGATAGCTTAGATTTGATAGGTCGCGGGCCCCGTAACCCCTCTCGGTTTAAAAGTTATGGCAGTTTTAGCAGAGGAGGTTCCAGCAGAAAAAGTAATTCGTAGATTAGTACCCAGCCGGGGCTGGGCCTTTTTGTGCCTTAGGACCCAGCCGGGGCTGGGGTCCTGGGCATTTTAGCAGCTTACTACCCAGCCGGGGCTGGCCTATGCGAAAAAGAGGAGATTTTGTCCGAATTTGAGTCCGAAAAGGATTGTTTCGAGTTGTTTGATTCAAGGACTTCCAAGAGGACTTAAAGACATGTACAAAGGCTTATAAAAGGAGGGGAATAACACAGATTAGAGGAGATTATTAGGAGATTAGAGAGCATTCTATTAAATTAGATTAGAGTAAATTAGAGAAAAACACTAGTTCTAATTAGATTTGGAGATTGAAGCAACTTGGAGACCATTAAAGATTCAAAGGAGGAGCAAGGAGGGAGCATCAAATCTACACACAATAGATTATTTCTTCTTTAATTCTTCTATCATTATCTTTTAATGTGTATTCAATTGCGGATTCTTAGTTTTAATTCAATAATCATGAACTAATTCTTTGTTTGAGATTACAATGGATCTTATTGTGTAGTTTATTTTAATATGCTTCACTATCAATTATTATGTTCTATTGAGAGGATTGTCTATTATGATTTGGAATTAATTGTTTAATTGATTGGCCATCAATTACAGTGATAATCTATATGAACTCGAGAGATGAAGTATAGATTTAGATCTGATCATGATAGCATGTGTTCAGGATTTTGTTAGTAGCTTAAACTCGATGTGTGTTAAGGTAGAGATATGCTTGACATCGCATGTAATCGGATAGAGAACTTATTCTTAAACTTTCTTCAATTGTAATTCACATAGAGATATAGTGGGATAGTTGATTAAGGTGTTTAACGAATTTCTATCTTAATTGTGGATTGACGTTAATACGGTATTAGTGCATCGAGAGGTGGTTAATATTACTTTCGTGTTCTTGATTAACAATTCGGGATAGAGAATAATTGATGAGAAGTGTGTTAACCTAAATGAAGCAATAAGTGAAGTTGTGATCTTAAATCTCCATAATCTGATTTTTAATTAGTGGTAATTAGAATTAGTTTAGTTAAATATTTTAATTTATAACATTAAATTCATTTGTTTAAATAAGATTGAGTTGGTTACGAGTTAGTACTTGGTGATTTTTATTAAATAATTCTCTGTGGGAACGATACTCAACTTATCACTTTATTACTTGTTGACCACGTATACTTGCGTGTTGTGCGTAACTAGATTTTACCCAACAATAAGCTCAAAGGCCTCATATATTAGCTCGTGGACTTTATCCTTTGCCAAAACTTTCTCATCATGTTCCACCTCCCAAAACGTCTCCATGTCTCTCTTGTCATCAAGATGTCATATATCTCCTCCTTCAATTCCATTACCTCCTTACCTAACAGGATATTCCTATCCAACACGGTTATGAACAATACTTTCATTGACTCTCCCGGTGTCATCTTCTCTGTAGGTATTACTGTATTAAGCGATACTACCTCCACCTCATCTTCCGACATTCCATCGAACAAGGATGTAAACCCTATGTTCTCAAAATCTCCTGACTCAAGCACCACCACCATTGACATCTCAGCTATAGGTGTTGGTAAAATCTCTATCTGGTTCACGGACTCTTCACTAACCATATGTATATCTCTATACATCATGTTATCTCCTGATCTCTACAATAAGACAAATTATCTTGATTAGTACACAACATTAGAATATTATAAACACATATCACATTTAATGCATTTTTAGGGTTAACTTCATCTTTTAATTCCTCTAGTAATGAATTTCCTCAATTCACCACTTAAAACTCATCATGAGTTTAATTACTACTATCTTCTCAAACTCTTCTTAATGTTATGACCTAAGGTTTTCTCCCCCCTTAAGTTTTATAACCTACAACTTTAATACCAATCTGTGATGCCCCCAACTCCAGGTATCTTCCAACAAGACAGATGGTGCTACACGGTGCTACTATTCACACATACGTTCAATTGAAATATATCAATAGAGTGAATATGTCTTCCATATATTACATAATAATATTTCCCTTCCCAGGTTCTTTGTAACCATTACATATGTTCTTCGTCATAGTATCAAATTAATACAAAAGTAAAACTATTCTATTACAAGGATTACTATTTATCCATCTCGGTCTTTCCTTTATCCTTACCGGATCCTTTGGTCCGCTCATTTTTAGCTGCATTCTAATGGTTAAAGCAATGATGAACATAGCGAGCTCAACAAGTATAACAATTATAGTCGAGCAACATGCATGAATCGTATGAATATATCTTTTAAAAATTAATCAAGAATTATGAAGTACTATAGATAAATCAAAATAGAACTTCTCTTTTCTTTAAAATGTTTAATGATGTACATTATCATTTAAACCTTGAGTTTGGTCAAAGACCTTGAGCATTTTATTCTTTCTTTCTTTAAAAAGGACAACCCAACACTAAGTCCGACATTTCTTACGAGCACAACTAAGTGATAAGCCTGTAGTACTCTATGTTGTACAACAATACTACATTAAACGTATGTACATTTAAGTTTTGGCAAACTCACGTGCCAGTCGTTTTACGAAAAAACATTTTTTTTTTCATTCTCAATCTTTCTTTGAATCCATACCATAATAGTGGCACAAGATAGCAATATAAATAATATTTTGATAGATTATAATGAAATCCACAAAATACTATAAGTTTAGTCTAGCCGAACAAAATGGCTTTGACTTCTTTGTTACATCAATTCATGCGTATGATACATGAATCACAAAGCTTGTCCAAAATAAACATAGACATGGGTTTAGAACACTTTTATTTAGTGTCTTCTACTGTTAATTCACTTTCCTTGTATGTCTCTAAAGATTCTACATAACATAATCACATAGCATAGTGTCTTCTACTATTAATTCACTTTCCTTGTAAGTCTCTAAAGATTCTACATAACATAATCACATAGCATACCATGTTAGTTCATAAACAATCAATAAATTTTGTCATTAATCTATCTTCTCATTCTAATTTTCCGCTTGTTTAAGTAATTAACATTCGTTAGTTAAGTTAACGTTCATTACGACTTTATAACATTTTATTGTTACAAGTGACCTTCCTTATCCAATGTTTAAGTAATTACATTTCCAGCAATCTCAAACATCCACTCAACGTGCGTACGCTTTACCGTCTTATGAAACTTGCTTCGTGTTTACGTTTTTTGTAACCTTTCGTTAACTTTTAACCGTTGAACTTAAGATTTAAATCATCCTTTAAGATGTTACTTTATGTTTACTTAAGGTCCTAATTCACCTTCAATCAACTTATCTTTCTTTTGTATTCATATTAATTCTTCTCTGCCTTTGGTCTAGGACCGACGCTGCGGCGCCGTGTCCTTAGTTATCTGTTGCGTTTCAGTTCATATTTTCAGTGTCTGATCTCCCGTTACAGCGCTGCGGCGCCACTTTCATAGGCTTAGGAGGTGATGCGGCGTCGGCCCTGAGCCTTTGAATTTTTTTTAAGTTTTTCATTTCAAATTCTTTACGAGCTCGTAACTTAACGTTATAAGTCATAATTTGTTCATTCAAAAGATGTTATCTCAAATATCTCGCATACTTCAATTTCATTTAGATAGAATAAGTTTTTCTATTTCGTGTTCGTTAAACGTTCGTGAACGTTCATAGCTCGTTTCTTAATTTTAAGTCGGAATTTAACCATTCTTGAGTCCACGAATCTTAATTTTAAGTCGGAATTTAACCATTTCTCGAAAAGCTTTTCTTCGTCTTGGAAATTTAAACCCCTTATTTCTACCATTTAGCCAGAATACTACCATCATATCTCTCTTTTAGGTTATTAAATAACTTTCATCATGCTTACTCGTTATAAATAACATATAATATAATTTTATTCAATATATATTCAAATAAAATTAATTTATATTATAATCTGATTTTTTCAGTTGTTACATACACTATATATATATATTATTATATTATGCAAACATGCTTCACATGTTAATTAATAGGACGCGTATTTTATATATATATGTGCATGCACGCTAAGCTAGATGAGACAGATTATTAACAAACCTCTAAAATAAATTATATTAAATTGTAATGTTCAAAGATAGTTGGAATATCGAACGTCGCCTTCTAGCATGGTAAAATAATAGAGTATTAAATATTTAATATAAGTTTGTTGTGCACACACAATTCAATTATTAAATATTTAAAATGTTGTTTTATCACATTTAATGTTTATAAATAGACTGAACGATGCTGTTTTGTTGTGCACATACAAGGACATTGTTTTTCTTTTGAATATATGGAAGTGCTAGGTATAACTTAACTTATATCATTTTAGTTCGGATGTGCACACACTTGACCATTATGATCTAAGAGGCAAAATACAAGGAGTTTCATAGTTGATGTAATTAACAACAGTTGTCTAACTATTTCTTTATATATAGTTTGTTGTGCACACACAAGGCTATATACATTTGAAACGAGATCCTTATTCTCACTAGCTTATCTTTAATAGATATTGTTGAACTATATTTATTGAGAGTAATATAGTTTGAATTATACAAGGAGTTGCATAGTTGATGTAATTGACAAGAGTTGTCTAACTATTTCTTTATATATAGTTTGTTTTGCACACACAAGGCTATATACATTTGAAACAAGATCCTTATTCTCACTAGCATATCTTTAATAGATATTGTTGAACTATATTTATTGAGGGTAATATAGTTTGAATTATACAAGGAGTTAGATAGTTGATGTAATTGACAAGAGTTGTCTAACTATTTCTTTATATATAGTTTGTTGTTCACAAACAAGTTTATATACATTTGAAACGAGATCCTTATTCTCACTAGTATATCTTTAATAGATATTGTTGAACTATATTTATTGAGGGTAATATAGTTTGAAAAAAATAGTGGGAGATAACAATTTAAAATAAGATCGACCTAATTTATTTTGGTAATTAATAAAAGAATGTATGTTAAAATGTTGTTAATTACAAATTCATTTAAAGAATTTTACAATATTTAAATTACAATCACTGCGGAGCATATTAGATGATGTGACGCCCCCAAATTCGAGTGTCTTCCAACCCGACAGATGGTGCTCCACGATAGTACAATTCATACAATCATTCCATTAAGATAACAACAAAATGAGTGTACTTACTATATTCTTATTACATTCATAATAAATCCTTTCCTAGGTTCATAAACCAAATACATTCTTTTTTATTCATAAGTATATTATATACAAATACTCTAATCTATTACAGGGCGATTAACTGTCCATTTTAGCCTTGCCTTTATCTCTCTTAGAACTCTCAGTTCGTTCGGCTTTAGCTGCAATCATATGGTTCAAGCAAGAGTGAGCATACTAGCTCAGCAAGTCTAACAAGGATCATATGAATATCACATTAAGAAATATATGCTTAACTTCTATAACTGAGAAATTAACTACTAAGCACTATGAAACATTTGACTAGTACTTCTCATTTCATAACAATGATTCCAAAGTATATATAATAACTTAGGAATTCTGAACCGGTCAAAAGACCATGAACATACTCTTTCCGTTTTTATACTTGAAAAGGACATCTGGCATTAAGGCCATCCATCCATCTTTACTTACGAGTACTTCTAGGTGATCAGCCTATTGTACTCTATGTTGATCAACACTATTCCGTTAAACGTATTTACGTTTAATATTTAGCAACCTCGCGTGACCATCGAATAATTGATGAAAATACTTTTGTTTGTTCATAGACAAACTTACCTTCTCATCCGTACCAAATACTTGGCGTATGATTACGTTAACATTTCTATATCAAAAGACTTGTAAATAAATCAATCAACTCTTCAACATTAGTCTAGCCAGGTTAAAACAGGCATCGACTCTTTCTGCAAAACCATTCATACATCTTATATCATGAATCATAGAAAACTTGGCTAACACGAAGGTTAGACAATCGTTAAGAAAGACTTGCCTTCAAGCGTATTCGAATATAATATTCAATTAAGTCTTAGATTTTATAAGATCTATATGATATATTCACATAGCACACTGTAATTAGTTACCAAACAACTAATTTTATTGTTTTAACCAACTTCTTTCTCTTCTATGTCTTACTTGAATTTATTTCGTTAATAAAGTCAATTCGTCTTTTTAATGCTTTGTTATGGCTCGATAACGTTCTTATGCTATTAACCGACATTCGATCATCATTGGTGAAATACCAACACTGAACATCATTCACGGTTCACTTATTATGTTCTTGTGTTCTTTGTTTAATTTATATTAAACCATATATAATCTTCTAACATTATCACTTCATAAGTTATTTAAGGTCAGCCTTATTATGTACATTAAATACCTTCAATGTCTTAATTTAGGTCTATATTCAAATGGAACAAAAACCTATCTTGGTCAACCTTTTTACACTACCGGCGCTGCGGTGCGGCATCCCTAGTACAAACTCAACGCTGCGGCGCCAGTTAACAGGGGACACAACCGGATCTGGCGTTGCGGCGTGGCCTTTTTGTTCTGGGTTTGGCGCTGCGGCGCCTCCCCTGTGTACCAGTAAGCCAAAAAGTTAGTTTTCTTAACGAAACGTTCAACTTCACAATTTGTTCGTTTTACATCCGAATTGGTTCAATCGAAAGCCCACAACTCACAAATTACATCCTCTAAGTGTTTATATAAGAATTTCATACTTTCGAATCTGTTAACTCGGAATTCACTTTTTAGTTCATTTTGAGCGTTCGTTTATCGTTTTCGACCTTTCAATACTTGTTTTCTTCATTATAAGTCAGAATTCGATGATCCTTCAGTCCACAACTCTTGAATACAATATCTCACGTGTTGACATTGAAAACCAACGTTTTCAAGTCACATGGCAACTTTTGACCCTTAATCTGAGATTTTTAAGTTTTTGATGTTTAACGTATATTTTCGTTAAATTTTCCATAACTTCGTTACTCGTGTTCTATAAGCCAAATCAAATGGAACACTCCATTGATTCATCATCTACATCCTAACCAAACAATATGCACATACCTTAGCCATGATGGTTTTCAAATCGTCCTATCATAACTATGTTCACGTTCACGACTTTCTAGTGTTTTTAACTTACATAAACTCTTACGATTTTCATTTGGTCATTACTTATCAATGTTTTCAATATTATTAGACATTCTTATTTTTCCTCACTAAAAACGCTCCACCAATTCGCGATTCTCTATGAGAATGGAATCGAAAGAGATGAAGACTAAGGTTTACGAGATATTACCTTTGTTGTTCTTCGCATTCTTAGAAAACGTCTTATGGTTTGCTTGAAAGTAGATTGATTATATGTTTCTAGCTCTTTACCTCTCTCAATATAGGTTGGACATTTTTTGTATAACACTAAATAG
The DNA here is from genome assembly GCA_020205505.1 of Panax japonicus. Lineage (NCBI taxonomy): Eukaryota > Viridiplantae > Streptophyta > Magnoliopsida > Apiales > Araliaceae > Panax > Panax japonicus. The sequence continues at coordinate 38,024,909 of CM035101.1, read as the reverse complement.
CCAACCTAACTTTGTATTTATAAGCAATCAAAATGGGGTTAAAATGGTCATCATGTCACCTCCTTTCTATTCCACCTTCTTAGTCAACTTAGCCACCAAGTAATAACTTTACTTGGTGGCCAAGTGGCAGGCCCACCTCCCTCTTGGGTCATCCTATGGGTTGCCCCATGGGTTTTACCCATCCCGTGACCCGTCGGTTCGACCCGCGGTTTAACTTCTTGGATTGGGCTTGTCTTTAATTAATATTGGGCCTTGACTTGGGCTTGCTTATATAATTCATTGGGCTTTCTATGAATCCAAGTCCAATTAGATTATACAAAATCCTTAACTCATAATCTGTAAAGCCCCCGAATCCAGGTACTTGAAACCCGAATTCAGTGCTTCACGTTACCATTTCTATGAGCGAAATAATACTAATAATATAACTATTAAACTTAATTTACATAATTATCATAGTCTAGCTACCAAGTACGTAACCTTTAATCATTCCTTACAATACATGATAATAAATATATAATATTGCCTAAATAATATTAAACTATTACATAAGATAACATTGAAATCATTCAACAACATTTCCCTTTCCCTTATTCTTAGCAGAGCCTTCAGGTTGTTCACACTTAGCTGAAAACATTTAAATTAAGCAAAGATGAGCATTTGAGTTCCCATCAAGAAATAAAAATTATATATATAAGCTGAAAGAATCTAAATATTTTTTCTTTATACTACCCTTCTACAATAAATCAATAGTTGTGAAGTAATCTGAACTGATAGTAATAACATAACAATCCTCTTTCAAATTTTTGAAACTACGTACTAACTATAAATAGGGTTAAGGGGACATACTATGAACATTGTTTTCATTTTCGAAAAGTTTAAACAGAATTTCATTTGTAAACCGTAATAACTTACGGGCACGGGGGTGATCAGCCCATTATATCATGTATTGATCAATACTACATGCAAGAACGATGTTATCGTTCACTCTGTCCACCTTGGGTGCATAAAAGTTTTTCCCGTGAATGGGATGTTCATACTTGTCGGGGTTCCAAACCAAGACAATTCGGTTGGATAATAATAAGATTTTATCTTGTTCAACAATAATCTATAATTCAACATATATATACAGGTATTTAACAAAGGTGTATCAACATGTGGTTAAATGCAATGATTATCAAAGTGGGGACACTTGTATAACCATTTATAGAAATTATCGAACATGATATATATTTGAATTACCATATACTAACATGTTGATAATCAATGAGCGTATATAATATAGGGTTAATAATTTGTACAGTAATAATATAATTCTGAAACATTCTTACTCATGTCCATTGCATAAAGAAAATGCAAAGGTAAGACACTTGCCTGATGCACTGCTTACAAAATGCAACTTAGTTTTATCTCTTATATTACGACCTATCATTAATCAGATCATTCGTTCGATTAGAACAATATACTATAACATATAGTACTGCATTTCACAGTCAGCGCATAACTTAATCACATTATCACACATGTTCAACAATTATTGTATCACAAACAAACATTAATACAGTCAAAATATCAAAGTCTAGATCAATTTCTGAAATATGTCGGTGTACCGACAGCTTTAGTCGAGTAATTATCGAGTCTAAGACTCTATTCTATAACTCAATATTTGTAAATATCAGTCAGATCATTTTAAACGACTCAATAAACATTTATTAATTTATCACAAATTTTCAAACGCTGAAATCATTATTAAATGATTCAAATATCAAATAATTCAATTAACATTTAATTATTATTAAATTATTCATGAAACCATTGCCAAAATATTAAAGTTATATAATAACTCAAAATATTTTAAAAACATTTATATTACCCTTAAATGATTTTTAAAATTATTTTTAAATAATTACCATTAATATTATTACTTTAATAATATCTTACGTATGCTTTAGTATCATTAATCAATTAATAATACCTTTATTCATTTACCAATAGTATTAATATTTTATTCATTTACTAATATTATTAGTCATTTAATAATATTTTATTCCTTTACTAATGTTATTACATTTTTAATAACATTTTATTTAATCTCGAATATTATTATTTACTTAATAATATTTTAATCATCCAATAATATTTTAATTTAATATTATTAATCTTTTAATAATATTTTAATCTAAGATTAATACTTTAATCTAATATTATTAATCATTTAATAGTATTTTAATGAAGCTTTAATCTTAATATTTTTATTTACTTAACAATATCATATTCTAATAACATTTTAATAATTTATTTGATCAATAAACAATTTATTCTAATTGTTCACCCTTTACAAAACCACTTATTTAATATCCATAAAAGTTCATAAATAATATTTTTTTAATATAAATTACCAAAATGCCCTAAAGTAGTCATAATATTATATATTAGTCAAGCATTAAAATAACATTTTTCCTATTTAAGACATCATTTAAATTTTTATTTCCTTTTATTCATAACTTCATCATTTTTAGGAAAAATAGCAAACTAATTCCAAAAATTCTTCTTTTCTAAATTTAGACAGAAAATGACCCAACAATGATCCCCAAAGTTTTTTGGAATTTTAGAAAGTGATTTACTAATTTTAAAGTGCCCAAAACACTCGGATCTTGCTTCATTTTTCATGAATCGAGTTCTACTCAGAATTTTTTTTAGGGTATACTCTCATAACATATATGAACCTACTAGATACCTTCTGTGAAGGTGATATGGAGACACCATAATGCTGAAGAAGCAACGTGAGAACTCGAAGAGAAGATGATGAAAGAGTACCCTGAGTTATTTGTTTAATCTGTGTCTTCGATTCTTGGGACAAAATCTTTGTAAGTAGGGAAGAATGTAACGAATGCGTTGATTGAGTTGTGATTCTGAGGACAAAATCCTTATAAGAGAGGAATGATGTAACATTCTAGATTTTTAAGTGTAAGTTATAAATATTTATTGATTTATATAAATATTTATTGGACGTGTTTATTATTGAATGAGTAATTGTTCAATTTGATTGAGATGTTTTAGTTAATTATTTAATTGTTAAATAATTAATGTGTTATATGGATTAAGTTATGTTATTAAATGATTTATTTAATAAATTGTTATTACATAAAGTGTGACAAATAACTATGTGATAAAGAGTTATTAAAATGATTAAAGTAATTCTTAATTTAGTTTTGCCAAATAAGGTTTAAGTATTAATCCTTTAATTTTAAATGGTTTGCCAAACAAAGCCTTATGGCTTTTGGATTACTTTTGAATTTAAATTATTAATTAAATAAATAAAATATAAATAATATATATATATATATATATATATATATATATATATATATATATATGAATATATTTTTGGTAACTGATAAACTTATTGGTATATTTAATACAGTCGTCAGTTTCCAAACGTTTGAAAAATAGAGCGTGCGTTAATTTTATTTTTAGTATACGTATACTATTATGTGGCTTAGCTATCAGTTTTACATTAGAGTTGTCTGCTAAAAGAAAGAAAAGAATACAAAGATAGTTGAGAGAGAAAGAGCTTTGATTCTAGGAAAATACAGAGTTCTTCAAGCTTTTCTAAGGGTTTAACAAGTGTTTCTTAACAACAAAAGGTAAGTGTTTATAACCTAAATTTATGTTTATGAAGACATATATGTTTTACGTCATTAGGTTTAAAGTCTCTGTGTTCTTGAAAGTCATTCACTCTGTTAAGGTTTTTACCAAAAATTATCTGTAAAACATGTTCTAGAATTGGTTATGATGTTATGTGTTTTTATTGTTATAATTGTTATAGTTAGCATATATATATATATATATATATATATACGTGTTGTATGCTAAATTAATATTTAGAAAGAGAACTTGGTTTTACGTTGAAAAATATATATAAGAATATATGTTTTATAGAAATATCAAAAGTTATGTATGCTAACTGAGGAATTGAACTATACATGTTAATTTTTTATATGTTGGTATACTTGTATTTCAAAGGAATCAAATTTGGTTGATAATAGTGAAAATTTCATTCACTATACTTTAGATATCAACAATGAAGTTTTGAGTTTTAACCAAATATTATTTTAGTGATTTACGTCTTTAAAATTTGTTGTTCAATTGTTGGAAACTGGTATATGGATAATTTTTAACAATTTTGTCTAGTTTATATTAGTTATACATGTTGTTTAGGGCGAATTGTTGTTACAAATTTAAGACAGTAGCTTTGGCTCTGTTCTTTGTTTTGGTTCTATGAGTTTCGGCGCCTCAGCATAAAAATTTGCACCCCAGCGCCAAATTTCGCGCCCCGACGTCAAAGTTCGCGCCCAACATCAAAAATGGGCCAGTAGCTCGCGCCCCGGTGCTGGAACTCGCGCCCCGGCGCCACTGATCCGGGCCCCGGCGCCGAAAAAGTTGTCTGAGTTAGGTAATTTTGACCTTCTGTAGTAAAATGGCCATAACTTTCTCATACGAACTCTGATTGAGTTGATTCAAGATGATCCGGAACGAGAACGAATAGATCTACAACTTTCATGCTTCACAGTTTTTAATTTGAGGTCTGTAAAAGCAGTAAAAAGGGCCATCTTTAGAACTATTATGTATTTGGAGCCAATCGGAGGGCGTCGGGATGCACGAATGCAAGTGCAACCCTTTGGGTATTAGTATAACTTAATGATAACATGTTTGACATGTAATAGGATGTTGTATCAAGTTGTTAATGTACATGTAGTGCAATTATATGATCACTTAAATAGTTGTAATAAAGCTAAAACGTAATGTTTATGAAAAAATGTGATGTTGTTTAAACTTAAACTTTGTTAGTAGCTATACTAAGAGTAATAAAGTAACTCATAAAGGTAATGTTAGTGTAACTAATGTGTATTGTCAATACATATGGTATGTGTAGGACTTGGGGTGAACGTGAATAATAATTGTTTAACCTACGCACGAGGTAAGTTGTCTAACTCTACTTTTATAATTGTGCAAGTTTCTAAACCTATCTTTTTACATTAAACAAGTTCTCTAACTCCATACTCTCGTTGAGTTAGTTTGTTGTGTTTAAGCAAGGTTTTTAATTCTAAAACTTCGTTATGCAAATTTCATATGCTATACTTTATTGAGTAAAGTATATCTATTAAGCAACTTCATTGTATCCAGTTATTCATGATGATACAAGTTTCCCATCTCCACACTTTCGTTGAGATATTTCTTATGATTATGCAAGTTTTCTTAACTCTAAACTTGTTATATTAGCATGCAATTACCTTTAGTTTATCGTTCAAGTTATTATTTGTTGTGAATGCTTGATATTAAATTCTAAGATGTAACCTTAGCTTAATGTTATTCAAAGCAAGGTATGATGTGTGATTCAATAGTTATGCTATTAGATTATCCCTAAAGCATGAACTTAGAATGAAATATTTATTCAGTTATGATTATTCAATAACATAGTGTTATTATCTTTCATTCAACTAATCCTTAGTTGATGTCCATTGAATTCCAAATTAACTTGAAGTGTATCCAAACCAAACTATCTTTGGGGCGAACTTGTACTCAAAATACTGAGATGAACAACCCTATTTATAGGGGTTACGCTTAGTTTTGTACTTTGCACTGAAATGTTTGTAAATAATACATGTACGAAGGGTTGATCCCCCTAAGTACCTTAAAGTCATTATGGTTGTATGACTGTAAAAGTTTAAGTTGAAAGATTACTTATAATTTTGGACAAGGTTCGTGGTCATTAGACCCTCAGTGAATGTTAAGATGTTAATAGGACATATTATTTAGTTCTATTGAGCCCCTGAATGGGCAAGGAATGTTTAAGATGTTAATAGAACCTATTGTTCAGTTCTATTAAGCCCCTGAATGTGCAAAGAATGTAAAAGTTATTCATTGTTATTTCAAGTGAGTCTTGTTTGCTCACTCTTTCCTGTAAATTCCTTACAGCTAAAGATGGAAAGGGTGACATACCTAGCACCAGTAAAGGCAAGGGAAAGATGAACAAGTACTGAAGACTTGTAATAGTTTTGATAGTTTTATTATCAGACTTTGGTTTAAAGAATGTAATGAAGTTTATTTAAATTTTCCGCATGAATGATTTTTTGTAAAGGTTAGATAACCTGGGAGATTTTATTTTATGTAATTCGGGTATGGGCTGGTTTATTATTCAATTTTATTTATGATTGGGCAGTTATAAATGAATGTTTTGATTACGTGACCACCAAATCTTGAAGTAATGAAGTACCGAGATTTGGGGGTGTCACAAAAAAAGTTTTTAATTATTTTGAGTATATATCATAATTATCTAATATTTTTGGAACTAGTATTTAATTTATTTAATTATAATATGAAATAAATTATTTAAAAATAATTTTAATACATGAAAAATTATATTATGGTATAATAAAATATTTTAAGTTATTTTTAGTGACTTTTAATATTTTAGGATGAATTTTATTAATTAATCAATATTAATGATAATTAGTTTATTTAATAAATATATTAAATAAATTATGGAAAAATAGAATTAATAATTTTAAAAAAATCATATAAAAATGATTTAAGTGTTATAAAAGTATTTTAAGTTATAAAATATAACTTTTGATATTTTCTCATGAAAATATTAATATTTTAATATTAATAGCAATTATCGGATAATGAATTTAATTGTTTAAAAATTATATAAATATGATTTTAAGGTATTAAAAATACTTTAGTATATTATAAATATATTATAATATTATGTGTTGATTTTCATTACTATTTAATATTAAATAAATATTAATGATAAAGAGAATAATGTGGTATTTATATTAATAACAATTATTGAATAATGTTTTTAATTACTTTAAAAACATTTAAAGGAAATAATAAAGTATTAAAAATACTATGAGATATTATAAATATATTATAATATTTTGGCATTTATTTTATTAATATTTAATATTAAATAAATATTAATGATATTAGAATATTGAGGTATTTAAATTAGATAAATATGATATTAATGATTGGAAAACCATTTTAAATGATAATAATTATTTGAAAATTATTATGTCACTACACCAAAAATGGCCTTTAGCGAAGGAAATTTTGTGAAGGAATTTATTCCTTCACATGATGAGTTGTTTAGCGAAGGGACAATGAAGGAAAAAAGTATAGTGACAATATAGTTATTAGCGAAAGAAACATCCTTCACAATTTATATTTTTTTCCTCGTAAAATTGAGGCGATAGAAATAATTTTGAAGCCAATTTATGACGAAAATTTGCGAGGAAAAAATCTATTTAATGAAGGAATTATTACTCACTATATATCATTATTCAGAAGTTTTTTGTGAGGAATAAAATTGGTCGCTATCTTGTTCTAAATAATTTTTTTTTGATTTATTGTGGTGAATATAAATACCTTAAATTTTTTACAATAGTAAATTTAAATTTTAATAACACTTTTTAAGTAACTTTTAATATCAGCTATTTATTTTAATAAACTATAAAGTAAATAACTTTACACTATGTTAAACTTTAAAATTTCTCCATAAAAGTTTATTTTTATGATCATAATTAAATAAAGTTAAAGTTAAATAAAAATAAAATTAAATAATCCAAAGAATTTGGTATTAAATAAAAGTTAAATAATTAATTTAAAGTAACTTTATTTTTTGGTATTGTATTTAATATTTAGTTAAATAACAATTTGGGGGGGCTTTAATTAAGAAACACTTTTGGATTATTTAATTTTATTTTTAATTGGTTCAGTACTAAACCATAAGAAAAAATCAAAAAAACTTAACTTTATTTATTTGAAGTACAGTACTGTGCTTCACCAGTACAAAACCATAAAAAGACAATACTTAAAAGATGACGTTTTTATAAAAAAAAACGCTGTGGAATTTTTTTACAACGTTTTAAAAAAACAGTGTAGAAGGATAATTTTTGGTTTTGAATAGATAAAGTTTTTTTATCTATGTAAAAAAATACGGATTAAAAAAAATGCGAAACTGAAAATTTGAAATTAAAATAAGGTATGTATTTTCTCTATCTCTAGTGTGGCCATCAGCTGAGGAGGCACATATGGGAGAAGATCTTTTCTTCTTCTTCATTCACGGTCACGACCAAGTAGTTGAGCTGAGCTGCACTCTCCTCCCACAAAGGAGAGAGAAAGATGAGCGATCGCGACAAAATCCGCGACCGGGAACGAGCCCGCGAAGGGACAAAGACAGGCAAAAACGACCGCCACCGCACTCCCTCTCTTGACCCTGCGCAGAAGCGTCACAAGCGCAGCGAGCGCAGCGAGAAGGACAGGCGGCGGGATGCCGCCTCGATGGTGTCGGACTTCGTTGACGGCATCGTGTCGGACTTCGGTGGGTTTAATCGACCTTTACCTGCTAAACACAATTGTTGATTTTGATTTCTCTAAGGTTAGGGTTTCTTCATTCTTATATTTTCATGTTTTCCCCCCTTATTAGCAAATTAATTATATTATACTTTTCGATGTGTTAAATCAATCTATGCTAAATGAATTTGTTCTATTCATTTTTGTCGTTGTTGTGGATGGGGCCAAGTAGACTGCTATCCTTTGATGGTTATCAGCTGAGATGTGAGGAGGCTACTAGGAGGCTGATTAGGGGCCATAGTAGCAGCCAAGTAGGAGCTGGGTAGAAGCAATGATGGGTCTGAATAGAGGCAATGATGAACCTTAGCCATATATGGCAACACCTTGCACCCAAGTTCAGATTGTATATCACATTGTTGAACTCCAAAATATGTTGCATATAGAGAGTGGGAGAAAGAGCTCGACTTGGGAAAAATGGAAGGAAAAGAAGCAAAGTAGCTAGCATTATATAATAGCCCAGCAAGGTATACTAATTCAAACCTTTTTCATTCCTTTTACATTCCATTTTGATGTTAAGATAAACGAATTAGTGGCTAAGTGACTTAAAATGGGCTGTTACATGGAATGTTGATTGTGGACAGCTATTGGATGTTATAATAGCACTGTTATGATTTGTTGGTATTGTTTTTGTAACTGTTTGTTGATGTTTTAATAGACTAAAAGAGACAAGGCTGGAACCAAATTGCTTGGAATATATGTACTATGTGTCTATATGTGTATTGCACACTAACTGTTTGATAAAATGCCCAAATAAGGTTTCCAAGCATAAAAACGAAAAATGTACTATGTGTCTATTTGTGTATTTCACACTAGAAGACATTTGAATAGGTGGTATGAGGTTTCCTAAGTCCATTAGTGGAACCAAAACAAGTTTGAGAAGCAATGGAATGAAATTAAATCAAATGAAATTTCCTTAAAAGGGTACTAACACTGAGTTTTGAGCTTTTAATTAAGTGTATTAAAAATGTTGTTAGAGACCAAACTTGGATGAAAAATGTACCTTATAACAAGGTCTCGAAGTAGGAACAAATTTCAAGTCATTTGAACTTGTATAGCAAAAGTTATGCTAATTGTTAGGAGGCATGAAGAAACAAGATCCGAAAAGTTAGTGGACTGCTGACCCTAAAAGAAAATTTCGGGGATAACTAGATTGTTTAGAAAATTCTTGGCTTTTGGTATGTTATAGTAAACTGAATAAGCTTTCCAGAGACTCCAAAACGGATAAATTCTGACTTCGGAGTAAAGAGTTACGACCATTCAAAGTAGTAGCGTCAAAACTGTTCAACCAATTCCGACCAGTCCTCTTCGCACGAAATTCTGGAATTCTGTGTTTTGAATTTGAAAATGGTCAAAGAATGAATGTTGTAACCCTAGAAGTTAGCTTCGTGTGGGTTCAATAATCGCTCAAAAATGTTTTGAAATGAAAAAGTTACGACTGTTGTAGCAAAAGAGGGTAAGGCTGCGGAAAAGGGGAAAACTGTCACGCGTGGACATTTTTGGGGCCTGTTTTAGGCTGCTTATGAGGTCAGAAATGGATGTGTTATATTTTTTAAAAATATCCTACTATGGTACCTATAACATACCCAAAGTTGGGAATTTTTCGAGCTACAAGCAAGAAGTTGAAAAATGCATAAAGTATGCTTCAAGCAACTAAGTAGCAGTAGGGCACGCCGCGCCGTGCTGCGCTGTTGCAGTCGCCTGACATGCTTTTCAAGTGCTGTTTTGGTCAATATTAGTCGCTTGTTTTCATGGTTAGAAAATTTCTTTAAATACTTGGATATACGTACTAAAACCTACCCAAAACTTGCAGCAAGTTGATTAAAGGTTTAAGAAATAAAAAAAAAATTTAGCAAGGAGCGTGTCCAGCCATGGGCTGCCCAACCCAGGCGGCCAACGCTGTGCCTGGCAGCCTTGGGCTACTCAGCTTATCGTGTTCCCGCAACCTGTTTGGTTGGTTTTAGAGCTATTTGACACATAATGAAACATCGATATAGTAGTATAAATATAGTATAAAGACTATATATCGCGCAAACTTATTCATGCACAAGAAAAGCGATAAAAGTATTATGTAAACATGAAATTACATATATGTGATCAATTTGATACATTCGGTATTGGATGGATACAATGTATGTATATTTGCATATGGCCAAACTGGTTCAGGGAAGACCTACACAATGGTATGAACACTTTCAATTTAATAATTTCAAACTTATAGTGATGATGTTGTTTAACATTTCTTATATGAACTTATATGTTTCTAAAGATGGGCCCTGATGAAGCAACTGAAGAGGATTAGGGGGTTAATATATAGTGCTGATGTTGTTTATCATTTCTTATATGAACTTGTATTCCTTGATTTACGCACACTTGGGATTGTGACAACCTCACAATCGAATGGATTAGCTATCCCTAATGCTAGCATGCAGACTGTCCAATCAACCTCGGTTGTGTTGGACTTGATGGAAATTGGATTTAAAAATAGAGCTGAAGGTTCGACTGCCATGAATGAAAGAATTAGCCGATCACACAGGTTCTTACTATGAATAATAATATATTGTCTCTGAATTATTTGTCTCATCTATTTCTCATTGTAGTTATATGAATGCATGCATGCATGCAGTGTTCTAACAATTCATGCTCGTGGGATGGATCTGAAGACTGGTTCTTTCTTGTGGGGCAGTCTTCATTTGGTAGATCTTGCGTGAAGTGAAAGAATAGACCGTTAAGAGGTAACTGGAGACAGACTTAAGGAAGCACAACATATAAACAAATCTTTATCTGCCCTTGGAGATTCCATCTTTGCGTTGGCACAAAAGAGTTCTCATGTTCCATAAAGAAAGCTAACTCAATTCCTTCAAAGCTCTCTAGGTATATCCTTATTGTCCCTTCCCTATTATTCTGGAGATGGTTGCCACAGATGAACCAGATTAGTATGAAATTTGCATACTTCTCTTTATATCAAATCCTGAATTTTTGAGATATTTTCACAGTGATTTACAGCTGTTGATATCTCATTGAACAGAATATATTAGTAAAGTTGTGCGTCTACACAATTATAGTCCTGTAGATCAATACTTGAGAAAAAAAATTCTAGTCAATCATTTGTCTATCACAAATCATTCAGGGTTGTGCTGACACTTCCAATTTATTTATTTATAGATATACATTTGGGTGATTAGATTTTTTTGGTCGTGTTTTTGTTATCTCGTCTTAAATTTTCTATAACCCTTTTTCGTTTCAAAGTTATAATCCCAATTCCATGTGAAGTATTCATAATTAGGATAACAAAAAGGCTGCAAATACATGGATTCGTGAATGATCCTATTCATGGAACACCCTAAAATAATTCCGCGTAATGTGAATTATTTGATCACGAGACTGTAAACTATGGTGTGAATTTTTGCTCCCCCTTGAAATGTTTTTGGGGGCCAGGAATGTGTTTTTAGCTAGCGTATCACATGTACTTCCATTCTTTTTCTGGGTTATTAGTAACCTTGTGGTTCAACTTTGTTGTGAAATTGAAGTAACAATTTGCAATGCAACACTTGATCATGGGTGTGGAGGGAATATTTTTTTAATCAAATATTATTCTTGCATTAAATATTTTTACACCCTTTTTCCTATTCTTTCTAATATTGTTCTTGCATTTAAAATATGGTATGTTCTTAATTTTTTATATATAAATTATTCGATTAATGAGAAATGATTGTTATCTTCCCATTTTCTATGCAGATATTTGAACCAAACCTTAAACCCCTATATCTTATTGCACTGCTGCAAACTCTGCATGGGGAGAAGTGCTTTGTATTCACATCATCTGTAGAGTCAACACATAGACTATGTGCTTTACTCAAGTATTTTGGTGATCTGTAAATCAAGTTCAAGGAGTATTCAGGAGTTCAACGTTTGGCTGTAAGGAGTTTTAAGCTCTTCTTTACTAAATTGCAGTATAGATTTAGATTGTGCTAAAAAGTAAACAGATAGTTGATCTTGCTACATTGACAAGAGCATGTGTGGTTGCCGTTGGGCCCTCAATTGCAGGTAATATGTGATCTTATTCTCATTGATGAGTTCTTGGTTGGAATGAGATATTTGTCTCCACAATAGTACTTGAGATTCTTATCAATTTGACTGTCAAGCTGATGAATTTTTTTGAGCGAAGAAAATTCTTTGAAGTTTGAGTAGTTTTTCCTTCATAGTATTTATGGAACAATGTTACTTATGCACTAGTTTGAAGTTCTTTTTGGTATTAAGGCTACTGATGTGGTGCCCAATTTTTTTCTGCTACTCATTTTCATAGAAATTACAAAGAGAATCTAAATCTGTGGGGAAACCTAAGACATTTTTAACATTTCCTAAACAGGAATCTTTATACCTAGTGATGACCTGGCAAATGAGGTACTTGCAGCTTCAGAAGTTGCTGGAGAAAAACTTTGGAGGTTGCCTTTGGAAGAAAGTTATTGGGACTCCATGAATCTGGAGTTAGCTGATATGGTCAACACCGGTTTTCGTCAGGGTGGTTCCATTACTGCAGCTCTTTTCCTGAAGCATGTGATGTACACATTGATCAGTACACATTCAACACACTAGATCACAAGTTCACCAGGCTTATTTTTTCTTTTTCCTCATCATATTGAAATTGAATTTTGGTGTTTCTTTTGCAGCAGGAAATTTACATGTCCAACCTTGATTTCCTTGAAGAAAATGATGATGTAGTGGACCTAACATGATTTCCTTGTGTTAGTTATTAAATATTGTAAGTACTATGATCTTTGGGAGATCAAGACATAATAACAAATTTTGTACTTATCGTGACTTGAGCATTATCTATTTATATATGGAGTATTAGTTTTTATTATTGGCTCTTTATGCATTAGTTTATCAATTAGTTTGAAATAGGTATGATATTTATATTAACTTGAAATATTAAATTTAATATTTATTATAGAAATTACTAAAAATAATAGTAATAATAATAAGTATGAAATCATTGATTTGAAAATTAATTATAATTTTCAAGGAATTTTGATTATTTAGCAATTAATTTTTTATTTAAAAATTTATAATTTGTTAAGGATTTTTTCTCTCACTAATTTGAAAAAAGATTCTCAATTTATAATTAGTGAAAGAAAATATTCTCTCGTTAAATAAATTTGTTCTTCACAATATATTATTTGTGAGGGAATCAAGTTATTCACTAATTTTAAATAGTCCTTCTTAAAATATTATTTGTGAAGGAACCAATCTTTCAATAAATAACAATATTCCATTACTAAATACAATTTGTGAAGGAATAAGTTATTCACAATATATCATTCACAAAAAATATTTAGTTACTACTTAGCGAAGGATACCTAATTGCGAGGAGGTCTAATGCGAGCACTCGTGTGAAGAAAATATTTCTTCGCAATAAATCACTTGTGAGAGATATAGGACCTTTAATGAAGAATTTTTCCTTCACTAGAGGTCATTTTTGGTGTAGTGTGTGACTTGGAAAAATGTTTTGAACTTAAACCCGAGATTTGTCCGACCATACTGTCGGGATGTCAGATTTGTGCCGGGTTCAACTCAAACTGCAATAGTTTGACTTGATACTGAGTCCTATGTGTGTTGTAGACTGATAGGGTTATGTGTTATGTGTTTAGGTTATTCTATGTATATCTATATATATAATAGTATTATATTGTGATGATATTATTCTAATATTGGAGATCTATATTATAATATTAGGTCTTTAGATAAAGTGTTATAAATTGTGTTGCAGTAATCAATGGTTCAGGCAAGTTTTACTTAACTCTACTTTGAGTTATTTTATTCAGACATGCTTATGGATAATCATTGTTGATTGCCATTGTAGAATTGTACTCTGTACATATTGCATGTATAAGTCAGGTATGAAAGGCTGATCACATTCCTTACCCTTCGGTCCAGATATATTTGTTCATGTTTAATACTTGTTTAGTTAAAAGTTTGTTCGTGCTAGTTCACAATTATATTATTTAATTATAGCTAGCTTATTATTCAAATCCTTTCAATCATGATATATCGTTAAATTATTGAAATTAAACTTGCTGGGCAATCTTATGCTCACCCTTGCTATATCATGATGAACATTGCAGATTAAGACGAATAAGTCGGATACAAGGAAAGGTCAAAGACAGTTCAAGCTTTAGTTTATGTGTGCAGTTAGATTTTGGATAGTATTGTATCTTAACGTTATTGTAAGTCAAATAAGTTATGAATTGTGTATTAAGTTAAGGTAACTCGACCTTAGAAAAATAGTGTATAAAGTTTATTGTATAAATAATTTATGTTTATATCTTTCGCAAATAGTTGTATAGTGTTAGAATGATAGTACAGGATCCGCGGTGATGCAGGACCCGGATTCGGGCTGTCACATGTAATGTAACCGATGTAATGTTATATTACAATGAATTAATATAAGTTTTCTTTTTCGGAACATGTTGATTAAAGAATGTTTGAGTTATTATTTTAAATTCAATAATAACTAACCAGCAGGAAATAATGAAATATATTGTTTATTGTAACATTAAAATGCCGCCAAGAAGAGCACCACATAATCAAGGTGCGAACAAAAATCAACCGGAGGGAGGTCCGGTTAACCCCATGCAGGAGTTTGTAAATCTTTTAACTGCATCGTTTAATTGAACTGGGGCTAATATCCCCGTAAATCCTGGTGTAGCACGAGCTCCCACATTTAAGGATTTTAAAAGTGTGGTTCCGCTAGAGTTCAAAGGAACTACAGACTCTATTGAAGCCCAAACGTGGGTGAATGAAATCGAGAAGGAATTTGTGATAGCAAATGTCGATGAGGCCCATAAGGTTGCCTTTACAACTTACATGATGAAGGGAGAGGCCAACTTTTGGTGGGAGGCCAATCAAGCTAGGGTCGGGATAGAGGTTCTAACGTGGGCGAGGTTCAAAGAGATATATTTCGAGAACTACTTTCCCGCGAGCATGCAAGGAAGGATGGAGATGTGGTTTCTGGAATTGAAGCAGGGGGAAATGACAGTTCCCCCATACGCCGCCAAGTTTAATGAACGGGCGAGGTTCACTCCACACCAAGTGGACATCGAGGTTAGAAAGGCGCGACAGTTTTAGCAGGGCTTGAAACCTTAGCTCTATAACCGCATATAAGTATTCCAAAGTACTTCATTTGGAATCATTTTAGAGAAGGCAATAATTGCCGAAGGTGGTAGCGAGGCATTGAGCCAGTACTACAAAGACAAGAAGAATAAAGGGAAAGTAGATGGGGGAGTGAAGACTGAGGGAACTAGCGGGAGTGGTGAAGGGTACAAGCGGATGGTGATTGGCTCTGGGAATACCGGAGTGAAACTAGGAGACTTGAAGAGGAGGATGAAGGCCTGCAAGACCTGTGGGAAGACTCATTTAGGAGTCTGTCTCAAGGGTAAGGCCATTTGTAACAATTGTGGACAGGAGGGGCATATTGCGCTTAACTGTCTGAGTTCGAAGAAAAACCACAGATGCTTTATGTGTAGGTTAATTGAACACATGGTGAAGAACTGCCCAAAGAAGGGGACGGATGGGAATAAGGGTGCCAATAGTGGTAAGCTAACTATTGGGGGTCCAGCGCAGCCGGGTAGGCTGATGGCCCATACGTTTAACATGACCATCCAAGATGCGATGGCCTCAGGGGACGTAGTCGCAGGTATTATTCCGATCAACGACCTAAATGTATACGTTCTGTTTGACTCGGGCGCTACTTGTTCATTTATCGCATGTGATTTTGTTAGACGATTAGGATTATTTCCCGAAAAGTTGCATATACCTTTAAATATTAAGGTAGCGAACGAAGAAATAATTCATGTTGAAGATATTCATAAGAGTTGTTACGTAGACATTCAGGGTTGTAAATTATCGGTAGATTTGATACCGATAAAGTTAGGAGAATTCGACGTAATCCTCGGAATGGATTGGTTAGTTAACCATGGGGAAATAATAGATTGTCAAAAGAAATGCGTAAATATTAAAACGTTAAGACAACCTCAGGTAATAGTTTATGGTAATAAATCGCCGGGACGTTCGTGTTCTCTTACTAAGACACAAACTAGGAAACTATTGAGGAAGGGGTGTGTAGGTTATTTGTGTCATGTGGTTCATACCCAGAGAGTTGGAGCGACCATATAACAAATACTTGTAATGAGTGAATTTATGGATGTATTTCTAAGTGAATTATCGGGTCTTCCACCAGATAAGGTGACCGAGTTCGCGATAGACATTGTGTCAGGAATGGCACCAGTTTCCAGGGCACCGTATCGTATGACGCTAGTGGAGATGAAGGAGTTGATGGTGCAGTTGTAAGAACTATTGGACAGGAAGTACATTCAACCGGTGGGGAGCACCGGTACTGTTTGTCAAGAAGAAGGACGGATCGTTAAGACTTTGTATCGACTATCGTTAGTTGAACAAGTTGGCAATAAAGAATAAATAACCACTGCCCAGGATCGATGATCTTTGATCAGTTGAAAGGGGCAAAGAATTTTTCTAAAATAGATTTAAGGACGGGGTACCATCAGTTGAAGGTTAGAAATAAAGATGTACCAAAGACGGCATTCAGGACTCGTTATGGTTATTACGAGTTTCTGGTGATATGGTTTGGGTTGACTAATGCACCAGTTGCATTTATGGATATGATGAATAGAGTGTTCAAACAATATTTGGACAAGTTCGTCGTGGTGTTTATTGATGATATTCTAGTCTATTCTAAGACGCCAAAAGATCATGTTGAACACCTAAGGATAGTATTGGAGACATTAAGGAAGGAGAAGTTATATGTGAAGTTCACTAAGTGTGAATTTTGGTTAGAGAGGGTACAGTTTTTAGGTCATGTCATTGACCACGAGGGGATATCTGTAGATCCAGCGAAGGTGGAAGCCGTGATGAATTGGGAACAACCGAGAACGCCGACTGAGGTGTGGAATTTCCTAGGGTTAGCGGGATACTATCGGAGATTCATTCAGGATTTTTCGAAGATAGCTACTCTGTTGACCAATTTGACAAGGAAGACGGTGAAGTACGCGTTGACGGAGAAGTGCAATGACAGTTTTCAAGAACTGAAGAGGAGGTTAAGTGAAGTTCCTATTTTGTCATTACCCGCTGACACATGAAATTTTATAGTATATAGCAATGCTTCGCATAGAGGACTTGGTTGCATGCTCATGTTATAGGGTTTCGATACAGAAACGCACATCGGAAATAGAACAATTTAAACCAAATTCGAAACCCTAAACAGGATCCATGTGAAAAATAGTTAATTCAGTGGTTAGAAATTATACCGATTAAGAAAGCGATTAAACGATGCGGTTGAATCTCCAAAGCAATTCGAACGAACTGCGTCTCTACGGTATCCACACGAACGCTCCACGAATTGTAACCCCTCGAGAAAATCGGATTTTTGAGAATAAATTTTTATTTTTATTAAATGAATTTAATTAATTATTTATGGAGCAAGCTAATCGGACGTCGTTCTCTGACCTAGACATATCAGAACATCGTAGGATTTTGGCTACGTGGTAGAATTAAAGTGTTTGAATTTCCAAGACGAAAATAAAAGTTTTCTGAGAAATTTTTCGAAAAACACTATTCACGCATTTCTGCTCGGGAATTATTTTTGAACTTCCGAGAAATACGTAATGATACAATATCGAGGTGAGATGGAATATCCAATATTATTTCAGTTATGGAAAATGTAATATTTTTCCTGTGGACTTAAAACCTAACGTTTAAGGAAAATGATTTACGAGAATGAAATGTAATATGATTAATGAATTAAACAATAATCGTATAATACGTAGGTATTATACGAAGTAATGAATACAAGTATGATACATGTATTATGCGAGTATGTACGAATGATGTTATGTTGTATGTATTGAATAAGTATATGAGTTAGGATATGAGATTAATATGTAAATTATGCGTTATAAGGCTTTAAGCCATTTATGAATAGAATTGTGTAAGAAATTGTAAAGTCCAATAAGATATTGATAAGCCCAAGTGGTTGATTAATGAGAAGCCCAAAGTAACTTAATGCAAGCCCAATGTATAAGTTAGGTTAATTAAACCTTAAGCCCAAAGTAAGAATCCAATGGATTAGGAAGATCCATGGGGCAACCCATGATTATATGGGTGAATTAGTGATCAAGAATTAAATGTGTTGAGCAAGTAGACTTAAGTGTTAAACAAAGGATAAGTTAAATAACTTAAAGGCTAAGTAGAGTGCTTATGCTTGGTGGCTAAGCAAGAGATAAGTTATGTGATGACCAAGTAACTTAAAAGCTAAGTAAAGGATAAGTTTTGTGGGGAGCAAGCAAGAGATAAAAGTTGTGGAGGCCAAGTAAACTTGGTGAGCAAATAAGGAATAGTAAGGAGGTGGAATTTAGGAGGTGGAGTGGCTTAATGACCCTTATGCCCTAACTTAGGATTTCCTATAAATAGAGAAGCCTCACTTCATTTGTTGGTTGTTAAAATTTCATCCAACTCCTCCCAAGCTAAACAACTTATTTGGTTGAGAGAATAAGCTAAAAAAGTAAGAAAACTAGTCTTTCATATTTCAAGGATCAAGAAGGAGATTAAAGATTGAGCAAGGCATAGTCAAGTGAATATCAAAGAGTAAGTGATCCTAAGCCATGATTTTCTTTCTCTTCTATTGTTAGAGAAGGGGGTATTGGTAGAACAAACATGCTAAGAAGGGGTTGAAATAATGAATCAAAGGGCTTAAGTCTTAATAAGCCATAATAAATCATGAATAATTAGGTATATTTATATAAGTTATGAACATATAATGAACGAATAAGAACTTGTAACATGTTTATACAAATGAAGTTAATATGATAATAAGAAGCATGAATAATGGATAGAAGTCATTAACCATAATAAGTTATAAGAAAAGAAGACATAAGTTACGAGTATTGAAAATATAAGTAATTTATATTTTCATAAGTTATAAACTCACAATGAACTAGTAATAACTTATCATATTCATAAGTTAACAAAGCATGTATGTCAAGATGATAGTATGATGGATTGAATCCAATTAAAATGCTTTAAAAATCTCAAGTAACGAAGTTTCGCCGGAATTCTCACGATTAGACAACAATCGTCGAATTCATGAAATTCTCAGAATGGAAGACGAATTTTGATATGGAACTTGGAAACATTGGTTTTCAATGGATACAAGTCTTATTTGGCATTATAGAGTTGCGGACTCAAAAATGGTTGGATTTGGACTTAGAACGAAGAAACGAGCGTTGAACGTTCATGAACGTTTATCGTTTTTCTTAAAAAGGGACTAATAGGTGAAATTTTAGCAAATGAAGTCGAATAGATAAAATTCTTGAATGAACGCATAGAGTACATAATTTATGAACTGTAGGCTCTTGAATGAACCAATTCAGACTTATAACGAAGAAGTTACGAGTCCGGGAATCTCGCAAAGTTGAAAATTTGTCAAAACTATCTGTGGCTCAGAGTCCGCGCCGCGGCGTGACTCCAAGATTAAATGACCGACGCCACAGCGCCAAAGTGAGATTTAGACCCTGCAAACTCACGTCGCAGTGTGTTAGTTAACAAAGGGACTTGCGACGCAGCGCCGAGTCCAGTCTCCAAGTCCTAATGGGCGACGCCGCAGCGCGTCACAACAAAGGATCACCGGCGCCGCAGTGCCAGTCTTAAAAGATAGACAATAAAGAAATGTTTACAAGTAGAAGATGATGGGAAATTGTTGAGTAACGAACTAATGAACTTAATTAAACATTATCAAGTCATAATTGAACCCCAAGTATGATCACTTAGGGTTAAAATAAAGTCAATTGAAGATGAACGCAGATGATATTCAATGTTAATACTTCACCAATTACGATCGAGTTTCTATTAATAACGTACGGACGCTAGTAAGCCACGAGGAAGGATAATTAACTCGAACCGAGTTGTATTAATGAAATAATTTCACTTATGTATAAGAGAACGAAGTTAGTAAGAATGATGTAAAAGAACGACGAAAAGCCGGAACCAATAAATAACAAATCTAATACTGGATTAGATTGAGAAGAAGGGTAAGATTATTTAGGAACTAAGTATGTTCATTCATGACCTAATGTGGTATGTTATGTGCTTATGTGTTGTAGAAACTATAAAGGCTCAAAGGAAATGTAATTGTACTGTAGCAGGCGCTGAAGGCAAGTTTTTATTAAATGCTTGTATAACCTTCGTGTTAGCCAGGTTTTCAAAATGATTCACGTTATGAGATGCATGTATGCTTTCAAAGAAAGGGTCGAAGCCAGTTTTAACTCGGCTAGACTAATCTTTATAGATTGACTAATTTCTTTATAAGTCTTTCATTATAGAATTGCTAACGCTATCCTATGCCAACTCTTTGGTAAGGATTCAAGGTAAGCCTGAATATGTATAAACAAATGTATTTTCATCGAGTATTCGATGGGCATGTGAGGTTGCCACAACTTAAACGTACACACGTTTAATGGATGTAGTGTTGATCAACATAGGTTAGTATAGGCTAATCACCTAGATGTACTCGTAAGCTATGCTAGACTTACGGACTTCTTGTCGGGTTGTCCTTTTCGAAGAAACTATAAGACGTTCACGTCTTGAAATAGAATTGATGATTCATGGAATATTGTTATTGAAAAACGTTTTAAAGGAAAAAGGAAAGCTATTTTGAATTATTGATAGTACTTCATAACTATCATCTAGTTATTGAAGATATACGATTCCTATGTTTCAAGCATGCTTTTAAAATGAAATTGTTATACTTGCTGAGCTTGTTATGCTCATTCTTGCTTGAACCATATGAATGCAGCCTAGACGATATGACCGAAGGATTCTACAAGGATAAAGAGAAGGCTAAAGTGAACGTGTAGATTACCTATGTAATAGTATAGGTTTGTAATGGTAATATTTGATATTATGACATGAACAAATGTAACGGTTATAAAGAACCTGGGGAATAGTAGTATTGTTTTGGAATATATATAAGACATATTCGTTCTTTTAAGGCATGTCAATTGAATGATTGTGTGAACTGTAGCACCGTGGAGCACCATATGTCGGATTGAAAGAGACCCGGATTTGGGGGCGTCACACGAATCGTCCTACGATCTACAGAAGAAGGAATCGCGGTACAAGCCACCAAGGATGAGGATTTTCGAAACTGTTTTCTCTAGTCTCTCTCTAAGAGCGGCTTGAGTTTTTTTTTGATTAACTTTCCAAAGACGCTGATATATCATATATATAGCAATAAATAGGAATTAATCAAAACACTAATCTAATTAAAATAAAATCTGAATATATATATATATATATATTATATCTTAATTAAGTCTTACTTAATTAATATATATACATATACAAAACATCCTTTTAATTTAAATTCGTGATTTAAATACTATCAATCATATTGATATATTTAAATCCTTACAATTTAAATTAATTCCCTTTTAATAACGTTCTTTGTGTGTGACCCTATAGGTTATTATTACGTTGGCAAAAATTTTAAAATCTAATTATAAAATTATAAATAGTGAGCGGCATCTAGTAATGCATCACTGCTACCCAAGTAATAATAAGATCGATGATTCGATGCAACCTTTACGTGACCAATGTTTCAATGTAATTTAATCCTTTTAACCTTAATATTCTAGATTAAACTCGAGTCATGGAATGTGTCATACTCTTCATAATTTAATCTGAGTTTTCTTGATCAATGAGTAGACTATATGAAATAAATCAATATTTGAGCATGGCCATGCATTTCATAGTCCTACTCAATCAAGAGGCCTATGGATATCACCCCTAATATATTGGATTGTTAAATTCCATCTAGATCACTCATATTCCTCACACGATTCATGATGTACTCAATAATCACCTTTATTGTCCACCCTATTATAGGTGACATTTGATGATATCAAAGTACATAAATTCTCGTGTAGAAATATAGTGATTTCAGGTCGGAGGACCATTACATCATTGTCACTATGAGAATCGCTAATGACACTTTGATGCTCCACATAGAATTCTCATGGTGGGTCTGTCCAGTACATCGTTCTCTAACACATACCTATGCAATAACTTAATATCTCATATAATTATGATCAATGAGATTTGGTCATCAGTCAATCCATATACTAGTCTCAATGCATCATTTTTATCCTATTAACAATAGTACTCGACTAGGGACATTTAAGAGCAATGATACTAATTGTAATTATATAATCTCATGTTCAAGTCATATACTTGAAACTATATAAATTTTATCACTATTCTAAGGAATTTTATTATGTTACATTTATATAACGCAGTAAATAAAACTATAATAAAATCATTCATTTATTTAATCAAATATATAATCAAAGTGTTAAGTAATTGTATCAAATAATTGGCCTCTAGGGCATAAAATCTAACAGTCTCCCACTTATACTAGAGCCAATCACTCATGTATCTAATACCCATGGAGCTAGTATTATCACCGTGCTTCTGCTGCGACAAAGCCTTGGTCAGTGGATCTACAATATTATCATCTGTTGGCACTCTTCCTATATGTACATCTCCTCTATCAATGATTTCACGGATGAGATGGTACTGCCTAAGTATATGCTTGGATCGTTGGTGAGATCTGGGTTCCTTAGCATGTGTAATGGCTCCATTATTATCACAGTATAGAGCAACCGGATCAACAATGGTTGGAACAACACCAAGTTCAATGATGAACTTTTTAATCCATACAGCCTCCTTGGCTGCACTAGAAGCATCAATATACTCAGCCTCTGTTGTAGAATCAGCTACTGTCTCTTGCTTCGAACTTTTCCAGCTAACAGCACCACCATTAAGGCAAAACACAAAACCTGACTGAGACTTATAGTCATCATTGTCAGTTTGGAAACTAGCATCTGTGTAACCCTTTACTGCCAGTTCGTCTTCACCTCCATATACCAAAAATGAATCCTTAGTCCTTTTCAGGTACTTGAGGATATTCTTGACTGCTGTCCAGTGACCTTCAACTGGATTCGACTGGTATTTGCTCGTCATGCTCAAAGTATACGAGACATCTGGATGAGTACATATCATTGCATACATGATAGATCCAATTGCCGAAGCATAATGGATCTTTCTCATACGCTCTTCGTCATCTTATGATTTAGGACATTGGAACTTAGGGATATTTACACCATGAGTCACGGGTAAGTTTCCTCTTTTTGCCTCTTGCATGCTAAACCGTTTCAACACTTTATCAATATATGTACTTTGACTTAGGCCGAGCATTTTTCTCAATCTATCTCTATAGATCCTGATACCTAAAATATAGGCAGCATCGCCCAAATCTTTCATGGAGAAACATTTTCCTAACCATGTTTTTACAGCCTGTAAGGAAGGAATGTCATTCCCAATAATTAATATGTCATCAACATATAATACTAGAAATACAATGTGACTCCCACTAACCTTCTTATATATACAAGGTTCATTTTCGTTTTTAAAAAAGCCAAATTCTTTGACTGCTTCATCAAATCGAAGATTCTAACTCCGAGAGGCTTGCTTTAATCCATAAATGGATCGATGCAGCTTACATACCATTCCAGCATCCTTTGGAGTGACAAAACCCTCAGGTTGTGTCATATACACATCCTCAAGGAGATTTCTGTTAAGGAAAGGAGTTTTGACATCCATCTGCCAGATTTTATAATCATAAAAAGCTGCAATAACAAGTAAGATCCTGATGGATTTAACAAATTTCCACTGGAGAGAAGGTTTCATCATAATCAACACCTTGAATTTGTTTGAAACCTTTTGCTACCAGTCGGCCTTTATAGGTTTGTACATTACCATCCATGTCGGTTTTCTTCTTGAAAACCCACTTGCACCCGACTAGTTTTACCCCTTCGGGTGGATCAACCAGAGTCCATACTTGGTTAGTATACATGGAGTCCATCTCAGATTTCATGGCTTCAAGCCATTTCTTAGAATCTGATCAATTCATAGCTTCTTGGTAGGAAGCAGGCTCATCTTAATCTATGAGCCTCACATCGTCGTTTTGAGTCACAAGATATCCATAATATCTCTCAGGCTCTTGGCTTGTCCTACCAAATCTACGAATGACTTGTGTAATTTGAGCAGGTTCACTTTCCACAATATCTTGTGGTTCATGCCCACGTTCTAACTCAGGTTCAATGATTTTTTGTGGTTCTTGAATTTCTTCGAGTTCTACTTTCCTCCCACTGTTTCCTTTAGAGGCAAATTCTCTTTCTAGAAAGATACTAGTTCGAGCAACAAACACCTTGTTCTCAGAAGGTTTGTACAAATAATACCCTTTTATTTCCTTTGGGTATCCCACAAAATTACATTTGTCAGATTTGGGTCCGAGCTTGTCAGAATCCAGACGTTTTACGAACGCCTCGTAACCCCAAATCTTCATGAACGACATACTAGGACGTTTCCCAGTCCACATCCCATATGGTGTCTTCTGAACCATCTTTGTAGGAACACGGTTAAGTGTGAATGCAACTGTCTCTAGGGCATGACCCCAGAAGCTTATTGGAAGATCTGCATGACTCATCATTGATCGTTACATGTCCAAAAAGGTTCGATTCCTCCTCTCAGATACACCATTCCATTGTGGTGTTCCAGGTGAAGTGAGCTGTGATATAATACCACACTCCTTTAGAAGGTCATCAAAGTTTTTGCTTAAGTATTCACCTCCTCGATCGGATCGAAGGGCTTTTATGCTTTTGCCAAATTGGTTTTGAACATCACTCTTGAATTCCTTGAACTTTTCAAAGGATTCAGATTTGTGTCTCATAAGATACACATATCCATATCTACTAAAGACGTCAGTAAATGTAATGAAGTAATAAAACCTACATCTTACTAACGAACTCATGGGTCCTCATACATCACTATGTATAAGTCCCAATATATCGCTAGCCCGTTCACTGTGTCTAGTGAAATGGGCTTTAGTCATCTTGCCTCATAAACAAGACTCGCATTTCTCATATGATTCAAAATCAAATGAATCTAAAAACCCATCTTTATGGAGTTTGGATATGCGTTTCTCATTTATATGGCCTAAACGACAGTGCCAGAGATATGTCGGATTTGAATCACTTAATTTAAATCATTTTGTATTTATGTTATAGATATGCATTTCTAAATCAAGAATATAGAGACCGTTAAACAATTGTGCAACACCATAACAAATATCATTTAAGTAAAACAAACAACGATTGTTCTTTATTATAAATTAAAAACTTTTCTTGTCCAAACAAGAAACAGAAATAATGTTTTTGCTTATAGCAGGCAAAAAATAACAATCTTCTAATTCTAAAACTAGCCCATTGGGCAAAGATAAATGATAAGTTCCTACGGCCAGTGCATCAACTTTTGCTCCATTCCCAACTCGTAGGTCAACCTCTCCTTTCGCCAAAGTCCTACTCCTTCGGAGTTCCTGAACATTAACACAAATGTGAGAACCACATCCAGTATCCAATACCCATGATTTAGAAGTAGACAAGTTGACTTCTATAACATATATACCTGAATCAGAAGTCGTACTTCCTTTCCTTTTCTTCCCTTTTTTCAAATAAGCATGACAGTTCCTCTTCCAGAGTCCAGGTTTTCCACAGAAGTGACACTCACCTTCTTTAGCCACCCCATCTTTAGGTTTTAAAGTCTGTTTGGTTTTGGAATTGGGTTTGGCAAAAGATTTAGATCCTATCTTCTTCTTACCTTTCCAATTTCCCTTAGCAATCCCCTTTTGCACCATCATTATGGGAGCGGGTCCTGCCTTTTTCATGTTGTTCTCGGCAGTTCTTAACATGCTCAACAACTCAGTAAAAGGTTTCTCAATTTCATTCATAAAATAGTTCATAACAAATTGAGAGTAGTTGTTCAAAGATTGCAAAACAAGATCAGTTTGGGCTTTTGGAGTGATTGGAAAATCCAACCTATCAAGGTACTCAATATACCCAATCATTTTTAGCACACGTGGACCAACTGGATCACGTTCACCCATTTTCAGTGATACAACACCTTGCTTGTATCATACCTCTCCTGTCTAGCGTGCCCTCCGAACAATTTCTTGAGATGCTCGATCATCTCATAAACATCCATCAACTCATGTTGCTTCTGAAGCTCAGCGTTCATGGTTTCTAGCATGACACAACTCACGTCCAGAGCATCATCTTAATGCTTCTTGTAAGAATTATGCTCCATACGTGGTGCAGTGACATCTGGTGCTGCAGGAATGGGCACATAAAGGACATATAGCTTGCGCTCTTGTTTGAGGACAATCCTCAAGTTCTTATGCCAGTCAAGGAAATTAATTCCACCCAGCTTGTCCTTCTCAAGGACTGATCGTAATGAAAGGTTATTTGTGTTGTTGTTGTTTGCCATTGATATCTACAATTTATAAGTGCAAAAATAATAAGTCAAATTACAAAGTTGATATTATATAATTGATAATAGTACATTCAAAATATACCTCCCACTATTTTATTCAAATTAATAGCCCTCACCATTAATTCAGAAAGCATTTTTTATTAAATCTTTCTAGTGAGCCAAGATCCATATTTCATTATGACTTAAGTTAGCTTTAGCTAATCTCTTAAAACACAATTATTCAGGTAGACAACCCTTTTGTCAATTATATCATATATAACTCTTAGATAGTTTGGTAAACAACATTTGTTTCTAGTCCATCAAATGGTACCAACCAAACTCTATGTCTCTAAGTCCACAATCCTATTGAGATAACTTAGTTAAGTCGGGCCCAATGATTTTAACAGTTTGGATATCACAATTATCCTATTGCATCCTACATAGATAAATAGGGTACTTTGCTTTGGCAAACCTACATCTATTGATCAAGGTCTTGATAAGTGTTATTCATTGGAAGGCATCTGATTTAGACTTAATAATTTAATGAGGGATTTTATTAAAAAACCAATTAGATCTCACCATTTTTAATCTTATTAAGCATGCACATTATTTATCATATCATATCGCATACAAGCATAAATAAAGTGCAAAATTAAATGTGTCACTATTATGGCCCAATCCACTGTCAATCTTTTCAAGCTAATGAAAGATTGAAGGTAAATCTAAGGTGGTAAAAGATCTTAAAATAAATAGCTTCCTTGGATCTTTATCATGCATGTGCCTCCTCTCCATCATCATCTTTCCATCGTATTCTCCATCTTGTCATCTTCATCGATTACAGATTATTACATGACTTAAAGAAACATCGAGTTACATTCGAGGGCATTTAGATGAGAAGATAATATTACATTAGAATTTATAGAAAGGCACGACATGAAAGCCATATTTCAAAACCAAAAACCACTAACCTATGGGTCCAAAGGCCATAACTGTGAACCATGCATATCACAATAAGCACATAACAATTTATATATAATTAAAGAAAACTATATATAACATATTGGGGTCACGACCATCATGCGCAATGATGGGGGGGGGGGTCCAAGGGGGGGTCTCCCCCCTGGCGGTGGTCCGGCTGATCGGAATTGCAGAATTTTTTCCATACGAATCTCTGAAACAGTTTCAGAATCATACATTTTAATCCACCAAAACACCCATAATAACAAATCATATATGCCCAGTTTCGATTTAATCATATTAAAACGAATAACAATACACCCAGAATTTATCATATATGTCCAGTTTTGATTAATCATATTAAAACGATTCTTCATGCTTCTAATCCGATTAGAATAGTTATATTGTTATTCCACCGATTAAAGATACGATTAACAGTATCATCATATATATTACCAAAATACACATACAATGGAATATCATATATTCAATTTCATATCGGTAAACATGCATCATCATATATCATATATATCGAATACAATTAAAACACGTAATCTGAATTAATCTTTTTGCAAGTAGCTTTGATACCACTGTAGGGTTTCGACACAGAAACGCACAACGGAAATAGAACAATTTAAACCAAATTCGAAACCCTAAACATGTTCCATGCGAAAAATAGTTAATTCAGTGGTTAGAAAGTATACCGATTAAGAAAGCGATTAAACGATGCGGTCGAATCTCCAAAGCAATTTGAACGAACTGCGTCTCTACGGTATCCACACGAACACTCCACGAATCATCCTAGGATCTGCAGAAGAAGGAATCGCGGTACTAGCCACCAAGTATGAGGATTTTTGAAGTTGTTTTCTCTAGTCTCTCTACAAGAGCGGCTAGGGTTTTTGTTTTGATTAACTTTTAAAAGACGTTGATATATCATATATATAGCAATAAATAGGAATTAATCAAAACCCTAATCTAATTAAAATAAAATTTGAATTTATAAATATATATTATATCTTAATTAAGTCTTACTTAATTAATATATATACATATACAAATCATCCTTTTAATTTAAATTCGTGATTTTAAAACTATCAATCATATTAATATATTTAAATCCTTACAATTTAAATTAATTCCCTTTTAATAACGTTCTTTGTGTGTGACCCTATAGGTTATTATTACGTTGGCAAAAATTTTAAAATCATATTATAAAATTATAAACAACGAGCAGCATCTAGTAATGCATCACTGTTACCCAAGTAATAATAAGATCGATGATTCGATGCAACCTTTTCATGACCAATGTTTCAATGTAATTTAATCCTTTTAACCTTAATATTCTAGATTAAACTCGAGTCATGGAATGTGTCACACTCTTCATAATTTAATCTGAGTTTTCTTGATCAATGAGTAGACTATATGAAACAAATCAATATTTGAGCATGGCTATGCATTTCATAGTCCTACTCAATCAAGAGGCCTATGGATATCACCCCTAATATATTGGATTGTTAAATTCCATCTAGATCACTCATATTCCTCACACGATTCATGATGTACCCAATAATCACCTTTATAGTCCACCCTATTAAAGGTGACATTTGATGATATTAAAGTACATAAATTCTCGTGTAGAAATATAGTGATTTCAGGTTGGAGGACCATTACATCATTGTCACTATGAGAATCGCTAATGACACTACGATGCTCCACATAGAATTCTCATGGTGGGTCTGTCCAGTATATCGTTCTCTAACACAAACATATGAATTGACTTAATATCTTATATATTTATGACTAATGAGATTTGGTCATCAGTCAATCCACATACTAGTCTCAATGCATCATTGTTGTCCTATCAACAATGGTACTCGACTATAGACATTTAAGAGCAATGATACTAATTGTAATTATATAATCTTATGTTCAAGTCACATACTTGAAACTATATAAATTGTATCACTATTCTAAGGAATTTTATTATGTTACATTTATATAACGCAGTAAATAAAACCATAATAAAATCATTCACTTATTTAATCAAATATAATATCAAAATGTTAAGTAATTATATCAAATAATTTTCCTCTAGGGCATAAACTATAACACATGCAACATGGCAAGGTCATTGCATATGCGTCTAGGCAGTTGAAGGATTATGAGAAAGTTTACCTTACTTATGATCTGGAACTGGTCGCGGTAGTGTTTGCCTTAAAGATATGGCGACATTATCTTTACGGGGAAAAGTTTGAGATATACACGGACCACACGAGTCTAAAATATATCTTCACACAAAAGGTGTTGAACATGAGGTAGAGGAGATGGCTGGAGTTGATAAAGGATTATGTAAAGTCCCCGAACCCGGATACTTAAAACCCAAACTCGGTACTTCATGATACCATTTCTATGAGCGGATATTACTAATAATAATAACAATAATATAGAACTTAAACTTAATTTACATATACATCAGAGTCTACCTCCCAAGTACGTAACCTTTAGTCATTCATTACATGATATTAGATAAATACATATCATAGTCTTCATAGTCTTATAAAACTATTATAAATACTGCCACAATTCTTAATTTGTTAGCTTTTCTTTTCCTTTGATTCGGTTTGAGCTTTCTGGTCCTTCACACTTAGCTGAAAACATTTAAATTAAGCAAGGATGAGCATTTGAGTGCCCAGCAAGTATTATATATATATATACATATATATATATATATATATATATATATATAAACTGAAAGAATTTAAATGTTTTCTTTATAATACCTTTCTACAATCGGTCAATAGTTGTGAAGTAATCTGTACTAATAATAATAACATAACAACCCTCTTTCAAAATTTTGAAACTATGTATTGACTATACATGGGGTTTCTGTGACATATTATGAACATTGTTTTCATTTTCGAAAGGGTTTAAACAGAAATTCATTTGTAAACCGTCATGACTTACGGGTACGGAGGGTGATCAGCCCCGTTGTACCCTGTATTGATCAATACTACATTACAAGAACGATGTTATCGTTCACTCTGTCCGCCTTGGGCGCATAAAATTTTTCCCATTATCGGGATGTTCATATCTGCCGGGTTTTCATAACAAAGGTCTTATCCTGTTCAACAATAATATATAATTCAACATATATGTATATCAAAGGTGTATCAACATGTGATTAAATACAATGATTATCCAAGTGAGGACACTTGTATAAATCATTTATAGAAATTAACGAACAGAATATATATCCGAATTATCATATACTAACATGTTGATAATCAAAGGGTGTATATAATATAGGTTTAACAATCTGTACAATAATAGTATAATTCTGAAACACTTCTTACACTTGTCCATTGCATAAAGAAATGCAAAGGTAGGATACTTGCTTGATGCGCTGCTTACTAATCTCAACTTAGTTTTATCTTTTATGAGATCATCTATCATTAATCAGATCATTTTACTGATTAGTATAACATAACGTAAAACATAACACTACCTATTGCAGTCAACACATTCCTAATCACATAGTCATATAACCTTAACAACCATTGAATCACAAATAAATAGTTAACTAACTAAATTATCTAAGTCCAGATCAATTTCTGAAACATGTCAGTCTACCGACAGCTTTATCGGGTAAATATTGAGTCTAAGACTCTATTCCCAAGTTCAATATCCAAATAGTTAACTTAAACATCAGTCGCACTATTTTTCATAGCCTTATAATAATTATTAAATAATTATTACCATTTACCATAATTTTGAAATATAAGAATCATTATTAAATGATTTAAATATCAAACAATTCTATTATCATTAACATTTAATCAATATTAAACTATTAATGAAACCATTGCCAAAATATTAAAGTTATGTATAATAACTCAAAATATTCTTAACGTATTAATATTACCCTTTAATGATTTTTAAAACATTTAAAATCATCATTAAATAATTACCATTAATATTTAAATATTAATGAACTATTATCTAAATATTAAAAGTCATTAATTATAACTTAAAATATTTTTAATTCAATTATACCCTTTTAAATGATTTTTAAATTAATAAAACCATTTTTAAACTATTTATTTAATATAATTATTAAATAAATTTAATATCATTAATCAATTAATATTAAATAATAACTTAAAATATCCTTAATCACTTTATTTCCATTTAAAATGATTTTTATAATATTAAAATCATTTATAAACTAATTTATTTAATATTATTTTTAAATAACTTTAATATCATTAATAATCATTAATTAATGAATTTAACCATTAAATATTAAAAGTTATATTTTATAACTTAAAATATTCTTAAATACCTTATTATTATATAAAATGATTTTTAATATAAAAAAATCATTTTTAATATAAAAAATCATTTTTAATTTAATTATTAAATTAATTTAATAAATAACTTAATTATCATTAATTATTAATTTATTAATGAAAATTATCACATAATATTAAAAGTTATTAAAAATAACCTAAAATATTTGCATGTATCAGGATATAATTTTTTAATGATTTTTCATGAATTAAAATCATTTTAAAATAATTTATATAATATTATAATTAAATAAATTAAATACTTTTAATATTCCAAAAATATAAAATATTTATGAAATATATTTAAAATAATAAAAATATAATTTTCGGACATTAAAATAATTTTTAAGAATTTATTTTGTATTTTTAATAATTAAAAACTATTTTTTTCTATTTATTTAATTAAATTAATTAATTTCCGAAAAATAAATTACTATCTGTCGCCAAAGACCACCTATAGCGATAGAACCGTCGCTATAGGTGTTCTTCATGTCTTCATACAAGCCCAAAACACCTTGCCAGTTAACGAGTTGCTAGGTTTGACCAAGCATAATTTAGTGTGTAGTGTGATTCTGGACCATCTAAGCATACAATCGTGTAGTACTAGTGTAAGAGTACATATTACAACAACAATAATGATCATAAAGTACATAACAAAGGAGATCTTGGCATCCGAAATTACTGTCAGAGATGTTCTTCATTTCTGGGTTGCCCAGAAATGAAGAACAGTTCACCTGATCATATTCTGGCTTACATAACTTGAATTCCATTTGCTGTTTTAGTAATTTAAGAGCTCTTGGTTGTAGACCACATGTAGGACTACAGTTATATTACAAAAAACATAACCACAACAACATCCAATATTGAAGATACATGCCGGTCAAACCCTACTGGAAAAATTGCTCACGAAGGTTCTGGGTTTCCCAGAAACCTTCATAAGACAAAACGGTCAACGCACTTTGACCACATAATACATCGATTCTGTTTGTGATATAATTAATAATAAGGCATAAATATATAGTTTATACAGCACACTACAACCTGGTTATACTAACATCAACAAAAAGCTTAACATCTGACAGATCAAAGCTTCCAAACTTCTTGTCAGACGCTGCTTAAGACTTTCTGGGTTACCCAGAATTCAGCCGGTCATGCCTGGTCAACGGGTTTTGACCGTTTATAAAATGAAATCCATAAATCATTGAACCTTGATTCTTATACCAGAGGAAGGATCTCATACTAGAATACAAAATCAAACACTTAAACAACAAAAACACGTAACATACCAAGATCTATGATGACTGACATTTGACTGTCAGACTCAAAATTAAAAATTTTCAAATTTTTTAAAACACCAATTTCGTGTTTTTAAATGTTACGGATCTATCAAATACCAACCCAGATCATCATTATATATTATAACCAACATGTTCTACCACAAAAATCTAAAATCTAACATCTCATCTAAGATCAGATTTTGAAATTAGGGTTATACCTCTCTTGATCAAATCCTTGATTCCGGGCTACTGATTTGTTAAGGTTGTTCGTGGGGCTTGATTTAGGACTGATTTATCTTGATATTTTCGTAGCTATGAGTTTGAGAGAGTCAAGGATGTGTGTTGTGCAAAAATTAGTAACCAAATGCATTTTCTTTCTCTCAATCAATTTATAAACAAACAAGATGCATGTATGGGATGTTCTAGAGGCTAATTTGCTGGCAAAATCGTGCATGTGGAGTTGTTGGGGTTGGTAGAATTAGGTTACCAACTAAAGATATTGCCAACTTTGCAAGTTAGCTTACTAAAACACTAAAAAGGGCATTTTGGTCATTTGATAAATCAATTAAATGGCATTCTTGTAATCTTGACAAACTCTTAGGGTTTAACCCTTAGGGTTCAACCCTAAGGTTTAGCACGTAGCATTTGTATCAATTAGCAACTAGGGTTTGGAAAGTATAAAATAAATTGATTTTAGTTTCTAAAATTTTTTCAAAATTAATTTTGTTAATTAAATTAAGTTAATAATTATATTATACACGGACTTTAGGGTTTTTTAACCTTAATTATAATTACCCTTGCTAATTATAGCAATTAGGGTTCATAATACCGATAATTAGGGTTTTCATAATACAATTAGGGTTTCTAGAAATTAAATTAGGGTTCTAGGTTTTAGGGTTTTAATTTACTAATTAGGCTTACCTTAATTAGTAATTAAAGTCTATCACACATATTCTTAATCACAGTAACACAATTTCTGACAGATAAAATTATCCGGTTTAGGTTTTCAATTAGGGTTTCTAATATCAGAAATTTAAATCTAAATTAGGGTTTGATATTTATAAATATAATTCCCTAATTAACATATCATTATATATCACGTAACCTAAATCATATAACACAGTTATAATACAGTCTTGAATTTACCCTTTAAATTAAAAAACAGGGTCAAATCAATTAATGCTAGGGTTTGGTCGATATATACCATAATTGACCAACCATCTACAGTACGTACATATAGTACATAATTATAGCACTGTAATATTATAATATTATTAATTCTCATGCCTTGATCAAAACCCAGAATTAGAGTTTGGATTCCATATGTGATTTATCTGTCATAAATAACATTATATATTAAGTTAAAAATAATTAACTTAATATCCTGAACAAAATTCATATAATGAAATAATCATTATAACTATTCTAAAATAATTTCATATATTATTTAAATAATATATACTTATACCTTCATAGAAAATAATTAATAAAACATTTCCATTAAGGAATTAATTAGTATAAAAATATAATTGTAATAATCAATAATTCTAAAATAAATTTATTTGCAATACATAATATAATAAATAAATTTTATTTATCACACATATAAATATATACATATTACCTTGGCACATATCACCCATATTTATTTTAAATAAATAAATAAATAAATAATTTATACGCAAAATTTATGATTTATTTATATAGAAAATATCGGGTTGTCACATTCACCTTCCCTTATAAAAGATTCCGTCCCCGGAATCACCACTTTAAAACCTACACATACCATGGTACATAGCATACCAAATCTTCGCAAGTAGATCTCGATCTTCTTTAATAGAACTGATCTTTAAATATTCAGCAAAAAGCTTATCTATCTTCTTAAACAGAAATTTGATTTCTAAGAGAACTCAAATTCCTCCTTCAAAATAATTTATAAAAATAATTTACTATATATAAGAAAATAATATATATATATATATATAATAAAATTGGTTTGAGTAATACCTGGAGTTGCATTCTCGGCTGCTACCGAATCTTGAACAGTCATGTTGAAGACGCTTGCGGTTGATTTCGTTGGTTTGTTTGTTGAAGTTGGTCCCGTTGTCGCCAATGTTCTGCTACCTTTTTCCGTATTCGTATTCTTGTTTTCCCTTCTCCTTCTTGAACAGTCTTTCACCTTATGCTTCATTGATCTCACATAACACATTTCTATACATTCCTGGATTGGGACAGTTAGGAAAGATATATATCCCTCCTGTCCTCACTTGCCACACATAAACTTTTCTTTTAATCACATTCTTGGCTTATTTCCGGTATTATTGACATTATCTCCTTTCATCGTATAGGTGGCAAAAGCTGTCTTTTGGCCCTCCGTTATCCTAGCTATCACCAATGCTTCTACAGGGTCAGTTGATCTTCTAAATCCTGGCGGTCTGATTGTCTTGAAGTCTTTGAAGTTTGTCGATCGATTATCAGGCTGATTTCCTACGGCTGATATTCTGTTCTGCATAGCTTGATCGTCTACATTCGCAAAAATTCGGTGTCGGGTCTGGTTATCCTCCAGCCTTGATGACAGGTCCTTCTCCTCTTCGGTTTAGTTTTCGTCTTGACGACATTATCATAAATTATTTTTACATTCTAAGCCGTATCGTAAACGCTTAACATAAAATGCAAAACTTTCTATTCAATCAATCATGTACTCAAAATATTAAATTTTGAAAACTCGGTCTACTGTAATAACCAGTGACCAGATTAATATCTACTATCTTTATACCAACGTATCCCATTAATCCAACATAGATCCATATTCATAACGCTTGACATACCATAGCACATTCTGCTTTAAACATTCGTTATCCCTGTGTGACTACAAAAGTCAGGATTTACAACCTTGACCACACAAAAGTTGAAAATATTTCATTACACAAACATACTTATCACATACACCACACATAATCATACATCTTCAACTAATACTACCTATTTCCTTCGCCTTCACTAGAAATCAATTGCTTAGTATCTTATCTATTCCCATCAGCCTCAATAATCCATTCACAACTAACTATACCCAGTTCATTACACAGACATATTAAGCACACATACTCTATTAAACATGCTTACACAACAGAACCTACACTACATATTTACTAAGTCTTCTTTCTTGGACAGCTCATTGCCTGATGATCTTCTTTTCCACAAACAAAACACGCTCCCCGTTTATAGTCAGGACAATACAAAGTAGTATGCCCTTCATAACCGAAAAGATAATATATTCTTTTCCATTTCTTCTTACCAAGTTTTCCTAAATCATGGTCTTCTATCTTCCTTTTTCCCTTATCTCTTGGAGCTTCACACGAAGTGTTGCTTGAGGCTCCCATCTGATTAATTTTGAGTTTAAGCTTATCCTGCTCTTCCATTGATTCTATTAACGCTTGACGCAACTGACTATTAAGCAGCTTTTCTATCTCCCACAACCCTTCTAGAGAAAAAACCTTGTTCCTCAAATCCTGTACCTCCATTAATGCTTAATCAGCTTCAGCTTTAGGGTCTGAATCACTATCTGTCAAATCCACTATTTTCGAATCTGGTACTATGTTTTCCAAGATAACTACCTCGTCCGAGTTAGTTTCATTGTGAGCTTCTATTTCCGCTATTGGCTTCGATATTAGCTCATTCTTTACAATCTGTGGGTATCCTAATCCTTTTTACCTGACATCTATACACAAAAAAAATTATCTTGATTAGTATATACTATATACACACAGCAAATAATAGTTTGGTATAAGTTATCTTTTATTTTGTTTGATGATGAATTGATTCGATTCATCTATTTTTAAACTCTATATGAGTTATTTATATTTTCAACGTTTCCCTCTGTTCTAAGGTTATAGCCTAAGTTAGTCTAACCCACCTAAGGTTTCTAACCCTATAGCTCTGATACCATCCTGTAAAGTCCCCAAACCCGGATACTTGAAACCCGAACTCGGTACTTCATGATACCATTTCTATGAGAGGAATATTACTAATAATAATAACAATAATGTGACAACCCCAAAATAGGTCCATTCCATCCAACCCATTTTGAGTCGTCAAATACATGGTACAGAAAACAACTACAACTTTATTACAACAATTGTCGTGCAAAATACAACAAAACATATACTGCGAGTTTGGATACAAATATATATCAACTGTGACTCATGTCCCAACCGTGGACAGCACCTCATAATGACACCTTACATAAAGGTATAGTCGAAAACTGTTTTAGAAATTAAAATCTTTGGGAAGTGCTCAAGGAAACCTTCGTACATGGGAGGCCATGTTACTAGGTTATTATAGATATCATATGGCCACAGAATTATCCTTGGTTGACCCAATAGACCCCAAAGAAAAACGAGAAGATTACTATCATATTCTTCCCAATGGCGAGTCTTCTCTTGATATATCATTATCTCCACTGTCTCTAATTGAGAGTTATATTCCAAATAGACTCCAAGATTATATAGATAGTGCTGGTAGATATACTCAGCAAGTGGATGAGCACATCCATGTCTTATGATGACACGAGGTGATATGTCATTAGACATCTTGTATGACAGTGGCAAAACACCCTTCCAAGTTAAATTCACCTCACCCTCAACATCTATAGACCACCGTTCTATTCCCTTGTTATTCCCCCGCTCGACCCAGCTACACTCGTATTACCTGAAAGGAATTGTGAAGCAAAAGGGTGAGCACAACTAGCTCAGTAAAGAATGTCATGACTAAAGATAATTAAATTATCAATAGCCTTCATCAATAATAAATCAGAGATTTAGAACATATGGTAGATGATAAAAAAAATTTCAACCATAGTTGCAGCGGAATGAGCAATCCATTAGAAGAGTCAAATAGACTATAAAGTCTATTATCTTCTCCATGTTAAAAGTCCATCAACAATGTTTTATCCCTATAACATCAATCAACAATTCCTGTCCACAATCACATATATAACTCATAATCGTAATTGTTGTTCTAAATTCCTTTTCTCATCCAGGACAAAGATAATTTTTATCACCTGAAACATCAAAGCTCATGGTTATACCAAATCACAGTTCATGTTCATAATCATACTAATAAATTCATCTTTGCACTACGGCCAAAGATATACATCAATAAGTCATCTTTGCACTACAGGCCAAAGATATTCATCAACAAGTCATCTTTGCACTACAGACCAACGATATTCATATCCCAAAGAAATACATAATCATTTCAGAATTTATATAAACCATAATTATAACCATATATGTTGATCAATTCACCTTTGCATTTAAGTTAAAGATATTCAATTATAAATTCAATGGTCATGATCATACCAGTCACAATTCAACTTTTCACTACTGGACAAAGAGAACCCTAGTCATGATCATACCAATAATTTACCCATCTTTACACTCCAGTGAAAGAGAATTTCAACATCAGGGTTATAAAAATGTTATATATGATAATAAAATCAATATAATCAATATATAATTTTAATCTCCAGAGTAATATTCATAAATCAACTATAATTTGGTTAGAAAAAGAAACCAATTTTGTCATGAATAGTAACTCGTGAATAGTAACTCATGAATAGTAACTCATGAATAGTAACTCGTGAATAGTAACTCATGAATAGTAACCCCGACATGAAAAAGTTCCAAATTTGATAAAAAGTTCCAACCAACATTTCAGTATAATGATATTGAAGAAATAATATCATTTGAGAAGAAAATAACATCCCTTACCTCAAAAGAGCAGTACCTCTGACTGGAATAACGCTGAACGAACTTGCACCGTATAGCAATACTCAAAGTATACTCAAAATACTCACAAGAATACGCTCGATAATATAGAGAGAGAAAACTTCAGTTTCTGGTGTGATTTTCAATTCTAACCTAAGCACCTATTTATAGGAAATTGCTTAGAACACCAAAACAGAAAATTTAATTTAATAATAATATTAATTTTCCACATCTTCCTACGTATACTAGAAATCTGAATTCAGCCATCCTCACACATGTTAAATGAGTCCCAACAATGAAAAAAACGTTTTTGTAATTAAAATTATTTTAAACTTCCAAAAATCAATTATTTCGGAGCTTCAGAACTTCAATAATTCATAATAAATAGCCCTTTTTGCCAGAAAATTCAAATCTCGCGAGTTTTTATAGGAAATTCAATTCTCTACAACTTTGCAGAAGAAAGTTTTTCCAAATTCCAAACAGAAATTGACCGAAATCCACAAACGGGCAATTTTACAGGCTATAATCACATTTTCAGTCAATAAATAGGTCTACCGACACACAAAATATGTGTTAAACATTTAATTCCACAAAAATACTCTTCCTCCTCATATACTCATATATCCCACATTCATTATAAAAATATCACCGTTAATATATTATTAAAATAATATATTTAAATGAATTATTTTAAGATAAAATATTAATTTTCAACAATTGTCACATTAAAAATTTTCTCCATCCATATCCACATAAAATCAATATTTTTCTCATCATATAAATCAATAATTAATTATTTACAAATAATATTACAGAATCACAATATTAACAACCAGGCAGTTCCCAGGAAAGAGGGGGCTTTCCAATAAGAATTTCTTCTTACTGGCGCGCAATTAGATGACCAAACCTCTCCTTAGACAGAACTTTCTAGACATTGCTAATAATGTTATCTAATAATATTATTCAGATAATATAAATTATTGCTTCGATAATGAAAAATACTGTGTAATGACAATTATTGAAACAAAAGCAATATAAAATATCAACGCAACAATTATTGAACCAATAAAATAAAATACTGAATAATAACTACTGTAACCATTATTGAGTAGTGCCTTCTTACGTAAGAGTCAATAATTGGTGCAATACCGTGTGCTACTGTTCAATAACGCGTATTACTTTACTTTACCCACCGGGTATTCCAACAGTGTTAACAGTAACAACTACGCCGTTATTTTTAAAAACTTTAATTTGTCGTTTTCTTCATCCGACAGTTATTTTGTTACGGGGCCCACAAAAGACTGCGTCGTCGTACAAATATTCCCCGACAGAAAGAATATTCCACGACCAAACGAATATTCCCCGACAACAATGAGTATTTTATAACCACTTGCTTATTTTGAAAAAAAAAAAAATTCATATGTCACCCTTAACTTTAACCTTCTATCAATTTAACCATTTACTGAATTGTAATTATAAGAAAAATTGAATACTTTTATTTCATAAAATTCGGGGTCTTACAAATAATATAGAACTTAAACTTAATTTACATATACATCAGAGTCTACCTCCCAAGTACGTAACCTTTAGTCATTCATTACATGATATTAGATAAATACATATCATAGTCTTCATAGTCTTATAAAACTATTACAAATACTGCCACAATTCTTAATTTGTTAGCTTTTCTTTTCCTTTGTTTCGGCCTGAGCTTTCTGGTCCTTCACACTTAGCTGAAAACATTTAAATTAAGCAAGGATGAGCATTTGAGTGCCCAACAAGTATTATATATATATATATAAACTGAAAGAATTTAAATATTTTCTTTATAATACCTTTCTACAACCGGTCAATAGTTGTGAAGTTATCTGTACTAATAATAATAACATAACAACCCTCTTTCAAATTTTTGAAACTATGTATTGACTATATATGAGGTTTCTATGACATACTATGAACATTGTTTTCATTTTCGAAAGGGTTTAAACAGAAATTCATCTGTAAACCGTCATGACTTACGGGTACGGAGGGTGATCAGCCTCGTTGTATCCTGTATTGATCAATACTACATTACAAGAACGATGTTATCGTTCACTCTGTTCGCCTTGGGCGCATAAAATTTTTCCCATTATCGGGATGTTCATATCTGTCGGGTTTTCATAACAAAGGTATTTTCTTGTTCAACAATAATATATAATTCAACATATATGTATATCAAAGGTGTATCAACATGACATTAAATACAATGATTATCCAAGTGGGGACACTTGTATAAATCATTTATAGAAATTAACGAAAAGAATATATATCTGAATTATCATATACTAACATGTTGATAATCAAAGGGTGTATATAATATAGGTTTAATAATCTGTACATTAATAGTATAATTCTGAAACATTCTTACACTTGTCCATTGCATAAAGAAAATGCAAAGGTAGGATACTTGCCTGATGCGATGCTTACTAATCTCAACTTAGTTTTATCTTTTATGAGAACACCTATCATTAATCAGATCATTTTACTGATTAGTATAACATAACGTAACACATAACACTGCTTATTGCAGTCTGCACATTCCTAATCACATAGTCACATAACCTTAACAACCATTGAATCACAAATAAATAGTTAACTAACTAAATTATCTAAGTCCAGATCAATTTCTGAAACATGTCAGTCTACCGACAGCTTTATTGGGTAAATATTGA
This sequence comes from Panax japonicus, assembly GCA_020205505.1. Lineage (NCBI taxonomy): Eukaryota > Viridiplantae > Streptophyta > Magnoliopsida > Apiales > Araliaceae > Panax > Panax japonicus. The sequence continues at coordinate 37,982,988 of CM035101.1, read as the reverse complement.
GTCTAAGACTCTATTCCCAAGTTCAATATCCAAATAGTTAACTTAAACATCAGTCGCACTATTTTTCATAGCCTTATAATAATTATTAAATAATTATTACCATTTATCATAATTTTTGAAATATAAGAATCATTATTAAATGATTTAAATATCAAACAATTCTATTATCATTAACATTTAATCAATATTAAACTATTAATGAAACCATTGCCAATATATTAAAGTTATATATAATAACTCAAAATATTCTTAACGTATTAATATTACCCTTAAATGATTTTTAAAACATTTAAAATCATCATTAAATAATTACCATTAATATTTAAATATTAATGAACTATTATCTAAATATTAAAAGTCATTAATTATAACTTAAAATATTTTTAATTCATTTATACCCTTTTTAAATGATTTTCAAATTAATAAAACCATTTTTAAACTATTTATTTAATATAATTATTAAATAAATTTAATATCATTAATCAATTAATATTAAATTATTAATGAAATTATCCTTTAAATATTAAAAGTTATATTTTATAACTTAAAATATCCTTAATCACTTTATTTCCATTTAAAATGATTTTTATAATATTAAAATCATTTTTAAACTAATTTATTTAATATTATTATTAAATAACTTTAATATCATTAATAATCATTAATTAATGAATTTAACCATTAAATATTAAAAGTTATATTTTATAACTTAAAATATTCTTAAATAACTTATTATTATATAAAATGATTTTTAATATAAAAAAATCATTTTTAATTTAATTATTAAATTCATTTAATAAATAACTTAATTATCATTAATTATTAATTTATTAATGAAAATTATTACATAATACTAAAAGTTATTAAAAACAACCTAAAATATTTTCATATATCATAATATAATTTTTAATGATTTTTCATGAATTAAAATCATTTTTAAATAATTTATTTAATATTATAATTAAATAAATTAAATACTTTTAATATTCCAAAAATATAAAATATTTATGAAATATATTTAAAATAATAAAAATATAATTTTCGAAAAATAAATTACTATCTGTCGCCAAAGACCACCTATAGCGATAGAATCGTCGCTATAGGTGTTCTTCATGTTCTTCATACAAGCCCAGAACACCTTACCAGTTAACGAGTTGCTAGGTTTGACCAAGCATAATTTAGTGTGTAGTGTGATTCTGGACCATCTAAGCATACGATCGTGTAGTACTGGTGTAAGAGTACATATTACAACAACAATAATGATCATAAAGTACATAACAAAGGAGATCTTGGAATCCGAAATTACTTTCAGAGATGTTCTTCATTTCTGGGTTGCCCAGAAATGAAGAACAGTTCACCTGATCATATTCTGGCTTCCATAACTTGAATTCCTTTTGCTGTTTTAGTGATTTAAGAGCTCTTGGTTGTAGACCACATGTAGGACTACAATTATATTGCAAAAAACATAACCACAACAACATCAAATAATGAAGATACATGCCGGTCAAACCCTACTAGAAAAATTGCTCACGAAGGTTCTGGGTTTCCCAGAAACCTTCATAAGACAAAACGGTCAACGCACTTTGACCACATAATACATCGATTCTATTTGTGATATAAGTAATAATAAGGCATAAATATATAGTTCATACAGCACACTACAATCTGGTTATACTAACATCAACAAAAAGCTTAACATCTGACAAATCAAAGCTTCCAAACTTCTTGTCAGACGCTGCTTAAGACTTTCTGGGTTACCCAGAATTCAGCCGGTCATGCCCGGTCAACGGGTTTTGACCGTTTATAAAATGAAATCCATAAATCATTGAACCTTGATTCTTATACCAGAGGAAAGATCTCATACTAGAATACAAAATCAAACACTTAAACAACAAAAACACGTAACAGACATTTGACTGTCAGACTCAAAATTAAAAATTTCCAGATTTTTTAAAACACCAATTTCGTGTATTTAAATGTTACGGATCTATCAAATACCAACCCAGATCATCATTATATACTATAACCAACATGTTCTAACACAAAAATCTAACATCTAACATCTCATCTAAGATCAGATTTTGAAATTAGGGTTATACCTCTCTTGATCAAATCCTTGATTCTGGGCTACTGATTTGTTAAGGTTGTTCGTGGGGCTTGATTTGGGACTGATTTATCTTGATATTTTCGTAGCTAAGAGTTTGAGAGAGTCAAGGATGTGTGCTGTGCAAAAATTATTAACCAAATGCATTTTTGTTCTCTTAATCAATTTATAAACAAACAAGATGCATGTATGGGATGTTCTAGAGGCTGATTTGCTGGCAAAATCGTGCATGTGGAGTTGTTGGGGTTGGTAGAATTAGGTTACCAACTAAAGATATTGCCAACTTTGCAAGTAAGCTTACTAAAACACTAAAAAGGGCATTTTGGTCATTTGATAAATCAATTAAATGGCATTCTTGTAATCTTGACAAACCCTTAGGGTTTGACCCTTAGGGTTTAACCCTTAGGGTTTAACCCTTAGGGTTCAACCCTAAGGTTTAACACATAGCATTTGTATCAATTAGCAATTAGGGTTTGGAAAGTATAAAATAAATTGATTTTAGTTTCTAAAATTTTTGCAAAATTAATTTTGTTAATTATATTAAGATAATAATTATATTATACATGGACATTAGGGTTTATTAACCTTCATTATAATTACCCTTGCTAATTATAGCAATTAGGGTTTATAATACTGATAATTAGGGTTTTCATAATACAATTAGGGTTTCTAGAAATTAAATTAGGGTTCTAGATTTTAGGGTTTTAATTTACTAATTAGGCTTACCTTAATTAGTAATTAAAATCTATCACACAAATTCTTAATCACAGTAACACAATTTCTAACAGATAAAATTATTCGGTTTAGGTTTTCAATTAGGGTTTCTAATATCAGAAATTTAAATCTAAATTAGGGTTTGATATTTATAAATATAATTCCCTAATTAACATATCTTTATATAACATGTAACCTAAATTATATAACACAGTTATAATACAGTCTTGAATTTACCCTTTAAATTAAAAAACAGGGTCAAATCAATTAATGCTAGGGTTTGGTCGATATATACCATAATTGACCAACCATCTACAGTACGTACATGCAGTACATAATTATAGCACTGAAATATTATAATATTATTCTCATGTCTTGATCAAAACCCAGAATTAGGGTTTGGATTCCATATATGATTTATCTGTCATAAATAACATTATATATTAAGTTTAAAATAATTAACTTAATATCCTGAACAAAATTCATATAATGAAATAATCATTATAATTATTCTAAAATCATTTCATATATTATTTAAATAATATATACTTATACCTTCATAGAAAATAGTTAATAAAACATTTCCATTAAGGAATTAATTAGTATAAAAATATAATTGATAATAATCAATGATTCTAAAATAAATTTATTTGCAATACATAATGTAATAAAATAAATTTTATTTATCACACATATAAATATATACATATTACCTTGGCACATATCATCCATATTTATTTTAAATAAAAAAAATTATACGCAAAATTTATGATTTATTTATATAGAAAATATCGGGTTGTCACAGATTACGACTGTGAAATCCTGTATCACCTTGGGAAAGCCAATGTAGTGGCCGATGCCTTAAGTAGAAAGGGTCGGGAGAAGTTGTCTATGTTAACGGCTCAAACTGAGTTAATAACAGAGATGCCTAAGATGGAGTTAGAGGTGAAGTTGTCGAGTGAAGCGGATCAGAGACTATTTGCGATAGAGATTCAATCTACCATCGTAGATAGAGTCAAGGAAGTACAACTCAAAACTAATGAGTGTGACCAGGTGAAGAAGCGGTTGGCATTCTTGTAATCTTGACAAACCCTTAGGGTTTGACCCTTAGGGTTTAACCCTTAGGGTTCAACCCTAAGGTTTAACACATAGCATTTGTATCAATTAGCAATTAGGGTTTGGAAAGTATAAAATAAATTGATTTTAGTTTCTAAAATTTTTGCAAAATTAATTTTGTTAATTATATTAAGATAATAATTATATTATACATGGACATTAGGGTTTATTAACCTTCATTATAATTACCCTTGCTAATTATAGCAATTAGGGTTTATAATACTGATAATTAGGGTTTTCATAATACAATTAGGGTTTCTAGAAATTAAATTAGGGTTCTAGATTTTAGGGTTTTAATTTACTAATTAGGCTTACCTTAATTAGTAATTAAAATCTATCACACAAATTCTTAATCACAGTAACACAATTTCTAACAGATAAAATTATTCGGTTTAGGTTTTCAATTAGGGTTTCTAATATCAGAAATTTAAATCTAAATTAGGGTTTGATATTTATAAATATAATTCCCTAATTAACATATCTTTATATAACATGTAACCTAAATTATATAACACAGTTATAATACAGTCTTGAATTTACCCTTTAAATTAAAAAACAGGGTCAAATCAATTAATGCTAGGGTTTGGTCGATATATACCATAATTGACCAACCATCTACAGTACGTACATGCAGTACATAATTATAGCACTGAAATATTATAATATTATTCTCATGTCTTGATCAAAACCCAGAATTAGGGTTTGGATTCCATATATGATTTATCTGTCATAAATAACATTATATATTAAGTTTAAAATAATTAACTTAATATCCTGAACAAAATTCATATAATGAAATAATCATTATAATTATTCTAAAATCATTTCATATATTATTTAAATAATATATACTTATACCTTCATAGAAAATAGTTAATAAAACATTTCCATTAAGGAATTAATTAGTATAAAAATATAATTGATAATAATCAATGATTCTAAAATAAATTTATTTGCAATACATAATGTAATAAAATAAATTTTATTTATCACACATATAAATATATACATATTACCTTGGCACATATCATCCATATTTATTTTAAATAAAAAAAATTATACGCAAAATTTATGATTTATTTATATAGAAAATATCGGGTTGTCACAGATTACGACTGTGAAATCCTGTATCACCTTGGGAAAGCCAATGTAGTGGCCGATGCCTTAAGTAGAAAGGGTCGGGAGAAGTTGTCTATGTTAACGGCTCAAACTGAGTTAATAACAGAGATGCCTAAGATGGAGTTAGAGGTGAAGTTGTCGAGTGAAGCGGATCAGAGACTATTTGCGATAGAGATTCAATCTACCATCGTAGATAGAGTCAAGGAAGTACAACTCAAAACTAATGAGTGTGACCAGGTGAAGAAGCGGTTGACCAATGAAAAAGATATTAAGTTTAGTCTTGATAATGAGGGATTATTAAGATTTGAAGAAAGAATTTGGGTTCCGAATGAGACAGAATTAAAGGAGCAAGTGTTAGAAGAGGCTCACAGTTCGAGGTACTCGATTCATCCTGGTAGCATTAAGATGTATCAAGATCTTCGACAGAGTTTTTTGGTGGCCGAACATGAAGAGACAAATAGCCAAGTATGTGAGTCGGTGCTTGACTTGTCAGAAAGTAACGCCCGAACATCAACGACAAAGTGTCTTATTACGGTCATTATAGATTCCGGAGTGGAAGTGGGAGCATATCATGATGGACTTTGTGGTGGGACTTCCGACTACTCAGAAGGGGTATGATACGATTTGGGTAATCGTGGACCGGTTGACGAAGTCGGCTAACTTTTTTCCAATTCGGGTCAAGTATAACTTAGATCAGTTAGCTAAACTTTATGTTATTGAAATTATTTCCATACATGGAGTACCAATTCGATTGTGTCAGATCGTGACCCGCAATTCACGTCAAACTCTTTGAGAAGTCTGCAAGAGCAGTTAGGGACGTAGTTAAAGTTGAGTACGGCATATCATCCACAAACCGATGGACAGAGCGAGAGGACAATTTAGACGTTTGAAGATATGTTAAGAACTTGCGTCATGGATTTCAAGGGTAGTAGGGATGATCATCTACCATTAGTAAGTTTGCGTATAATAATAGTTATCATGCAAGCATAGGTATACTGCCCTACGAAGCTTTATATGGAAGGAAGTGTCGAACACCGTTGTATTGGGATAAAGTGGGAGAACACAGAATGCTAGGACCAGAATTGGTTCAGCAAATAGCGGATATAATGAAGCTAATACGAATGCAATTGGTGGCAGCTCAAGACAGACAAAGAAAGTTTACAGATTTGAATGGAGTAAAGATGGAGTTTGAAGTATGCTCGTATGTATTTCAAAAGGTATCTCCCTGGAAAGGAAAGATACGCTTTGGAAAGAAGGGAAAGTTAATTCCCTGGTTTATAGGACATTTTGAGATATTAGAAAAAGTTGGAGGGGTAGCCTACGTGGTAACATTACTTCCATACCTAGAACGAATACATAATGTGTTTTACGTATCTGTATTACGACCATATAAGCCTGCTTACAAACACGTAATAGAGTATGAGCCGATTCATATCGAGAAGGACTTAACCTGTGAGGCAGTGCCAATTCAAATCATCGATCGAAAAGAGCAAGTTATACGGAACAAAGTTATACCGTCTGTAAAGGTGTTATGGAAGAACCACAATGTCGAAGAAGCAACGTGGGAATTGGAAGAAAAAATGAAAAAGAATTACCCTCATTTGTTTATGTAATTGTTTTTAGCCAGATTCTGGAGACAGAATCTTTATATGGGGGAGAGAGTATAACGCCCCGAAAAATTGAACCATTTGTAAATACGTTTTTAATGAATAAAATAATATTAATTATTATTATGTGTTAATAAGATATATGTCGTTCTATAACCTAGAGACGTCGTAACATCGTAGTATTTGAACTACGTGAGGGAATTAAAGTTGTTGAATTTCTAAGACGAAAATAAAAGTGTTCCGAGAAATTTTACAAAAAATATTATTCATCGTTTACCGCTTGGGAATTATTTCTGAACTTCTGAGAAATACGTAACGTTATAATATCGAGGCGAGATGGATTATGTAATAATAATCTAAGTATGGAAAATGAAATATTTCGCATGCAGACTTAATTCAAGAATGTTAAGTATTAATTTCTAATGAAATGGAATGTTTAATCTTGTATGAAGAGCAAGTCCAAAATGAATAAAGGTGTAAACCTATGTGGGATTAATAATATTAAGCCCAAGTGATTAATAATATGAAGCCCATGCTAGATTAATACAAGCCCAATGACTAAGTTAAGCAAATTACAAACAAGCCCAAGTTATGATCCATTAGCTAAATAAGATCCATGGGGCAACCCATGGGTGAAGTGGTGACCAAGACCCTTATGTGGTGGGCAATAATTAAGGGTGATGGCCAAGTTTACTTAGGCATTAAGTTATGAATAGTAAGGAGGTTAACTAAGGAGGTGGGATGTTCTAATGACCATAATGCCCTAAGCTTAGCCATCCTATAAATACCACACTTGATTTCATTAATTGGTTGTTAGTTTTCATCCAACACAATCAACTTATTTGTTAGAGAGAATAAGCACTTTGAAGTTAACTTCCATTATTAGATTTTCCAAGAAGAAGAAGAAGGACTAGTTCATCAAGGGTAAGGCTCTTCTCTTATATATATCTTCCATCTCTATCATAGTAGGGTGATAAGAGAAGTTTAACCTAATGAACTTATATGCTAAGAACATATAAGAAGTGGATAAGTAATGGACTTAAGCCGAATAAGTTATGAATAATTAACTTGAACCTAAGCAAGTCATAAACTTATGAAGAACATTGATGAATTGTCATATGTTTACCTTAGAAAGTTGGTATGTTTCATAAAGTGCAAGAATGTTGCTTAACCGACTTGAATCAAGAATAAGTAATAAGGAAATGAAAATCATGTATTGAAGAATTATTAAGTTATGAACTTATAACAAATAAGACATAACCTAATTTGAATATAAGTTATTGTAATATATAGGTTGAGATGTCTAGTTAATAAAACGAATGCATTTGGAATGATGAACAAATCGTTAGTAACAAAGTTTTGCTGGAATTCCCACGATTGGACTATAATCATCGAATTCGTGAAATTCTCGGAATCGAGGTCGTATTTTGTGTTTGAACTCGAAAACGTTGGTTTTCAATAGAGATAAGTCGTATTTGGCATTATAGAGTTGCGGACTTGAAAATGGTCAGATTCCAACTTAGAACGAAGAAACGAGCGTTGAACGTTCACGAATGTTTATCGTTTTCGTTAAAAATGAACTAATAGGTGAATTTTTAGCAAACAAAGTAGAATAGATAAAATTCGTGCATGAACACGTAGAGTATGTGATTTGTTAATCGTAGGCTCTTGAACGAGCCAATTCAGACTTATAATAAAGAATTTACGAATCTGAGAATCTCACAAGTTTAAAAATCTATCAAATTTATCTTTGGCACAGAGTCCGTGCCACGGCGCGACTCCAAGCCAAATGACCGGCGCCGCAGCGCCAAAACGGGCATCATCCACTGGAAACTCACACCGCAGCGCGACCCATAATGAAGGGATTCACGTCGCAGCTCCAAGTTCGATTTCTATCCCTAATTAGTGATGCTGCAACGCGACATAGAGAGTGATAGCCAGCGCCGCAGCGCTAGTCTTAAAACCTAGACAATAAAAAATGTTTACATATTGAGCATGAATAGACATTGATTAAAAATTAATGAAGAATCTTAATGTAATATTGTTAAGACGTAATTAAGCCTTAAGTATGAACACTTAGGGTTAAGGTAAGTCAATTGCATATGAAAGTAAGAACGACGTAACAGAAAGCCAGAACCAATAATAACAAATCTAATACGGAATTAGATTGAGAAGTAGTGTAAGATTCTTTAGGAACCATGTATGATTATTCATAACCTAATGTGCTATGTGTTGTTATAATTTACTGTAGAGACCTTAAAAGACTCAAAGTGCACGTGTTATATTTGTAAGCAGACGCTAAAGGCAAGTACTCTTATCCTTGTTCCAATACGATCTGGACAAGCTTTGTGGTTCATGTATTCTTCGTATGAGTTAATGTCGGATGAAGTCAACGCCAATTCCTTCGGTTAGACTTACGATATGTTGGATGCTTTTAATCTTTCAAGTATGTGCAATGATTTACCAAACTAATATTGATTTGGTTTTCAAAAGGAGACTCAGTATGCTAAATTATTTTGTCGTCAAACGATAGGAATGTGAGGTTGCCACAACTTAAACGTATACACGTTTAATGAATGTAGTGTTGATCAACATAGAGTACTATAGGCTAATCACCTAGACGTGCTCGTAAGCTATGTCGGACTTATGGACTTCGTGTCGGGATGTCCTTTTCAAAGTACTTATGAAATGCTCATGGTCTTGGACCGGGAATTGATGTTTTATTGAATATTGTTGTTGTAAAATGTTTTGAAGGAAAAGAAATGCTATTTTGAATTATCAATAGTACTTCATAACTATTGTTCAGTTATTGAAGATAAATGATTCCTATGTCTCAAGCATGCTATTTTACTAGAATTGTTGTACTTGTTGAGCTAGTTAGGCTCACTCTTGCTTGAACCATATGAATGCAGCTAAGACCAAACGGACCGATGGATCCGGCAAGGATAATGGGAAGGCTAAGGCGAACCCGTAGATTACCTATGTAATAGTATAGGTTTTGTAATAATAATATTTTATATTATAACAAGAACAGATGTAACAGTTATTAAGAACCTGGGAGAATGTTAATATTATTTTGAATATATATAAGACATATGCGTTCTTTTGAGGTATTTCAATTGAATAATTGTGTGAACTATAGCACCATGTAGCACCATTTCTCGGGTTGGAAGATACCCGGATTTGGGGGTGTCACATTCTGGGCTGCCCAGATTTGCCTAGTCATGGCCGGTCAATGGCCTTTGACTAAGATTAACTTACAATCTGTTTATGATCTAACTTTGATTCAAGTTCCAGATCAAATATCTCATAGCATACTACAAGATCAAAGCTTAAAATGACCAAAAACATAAACAGAATGAGATCTAGATGGTATGACATTCGTTGTCAGACAACACTTTGAAAGATTTCCAAATTTTGAAAAACACTATATCTGAGCCTATAGATGTTATGGATCTAACATCTATCAACCCAAATCACTTATATACATTACATATAACATGTTTAACACAAAAAACTAATATCTAACATTGGATCAAAGTTCAGATTTTAGGTTTAGGTTTATACCTTCTATGAACAAACTTTTGATTCTTGGCTACTAATCTGGTAATGGAAGTCGCGGGGCTTGATTTAGGGACTGAAACACTACTATAATTCATGGGTTTAGAGAGAAAAGGTCAATGTTGAGTATTGGAAATAAATGAACATGAATCTACACTTTCTCTCTCCAATTCTATTAATATTATGTAGATGCAATATATTTGGCTGGTGGATTGGCTGAAAGCCGGAGTTTATAGCACATGGCTAAGCTTAGGGTTGGTGACTTGCCAATATATGGCATAATTTGCAAGCAACCAATTCAATAATGGGACAAAAAGGGCATTGTGGTCATTTTGCTAGCAATTTTAATGGCCATTTGGTAATATTGACAAACCCTTAGGGTTTAACCCTAAGGGTTTCAAAATTTTAGTTTGTTAAAATTTCAATTTAGGCTAAAAATAAAATTTTAGTTTTTTATTTTTCCTAATCAGGGTTCCTTAATTAACTTAGGTTTTCTAATTATATAACACATGATAATTAGATTTCAGTATTCACTAATTAACATTGGGGCTAACCATTAACAATTAGGGTTATTAATTTAGAAATTAAGGTTACTAATTGTAAGACCCCAACTTATTATAAATAAAATCTAATTTTCTCTAATTATTATTTTGAATAAAAAAGTGTTAATTTGATATAATATTTTGGTTATGGGTGAAATGTGCAAATTTTGCATAAACAAGTGGTTATAAAATATTCATTGTTGTCGGAGAATATTCATTTGGTCGTGGAATATTCTTGCTGTCGAGGAATATTTGTATGATGGTGCAACCATTTATGGGCCCCATAACAGAATAACTGTCGGATGAAGAAAATGACAAGTTTGAGTTTTTATAAATAATGGCGTTATGGTTACCGTTAACACTGTTGGAATACCCAGTGATTAAAATACAGTATTACGCGTGGATGCACAGTAGCACACAGTATTGCACAATATTGTTGAATTATTGATTCTTACGTAACAAGGCACTACTCAATAATTTTTACACTAATTACTAATCAATATTTTATTTTATTAATTCAATAATTACTACGTTGATATTTTATATTATTGTTGTTTCAATAATTATCACTGCACAATATTTCCCATTATCAGATCAATAATTGATATTATTTGAATAATATTATTAGATAACATTATTGGCAATGTTTAGAAAGTTCTGTAAAGGAGAGGTTTGGTCACCTAATTGCGCGCTAGTAAAGAGAAATCCTTATCGAAAAGCCCCATCTTTCCTGGGAACGACCTGGTTCTTATAATTGTGATTATATAATATTATTTGTGAGTAAATAATTATTGATTTATATGATAAGAAAATATTTATTTTATGTGGATATAATTGATGGATATATTTATTGTGATTATAAATGATGGAATAAATGCTAAGGTATTTTATCAGTATTTTGTCGGAATTGAGGTATTAAAAATCGTTCGTATGTGGATTTCGGATATTTTCTGATTTGAATTTGGAAAAACTTTCTTCTACAAAGTTGTAGAGAATTTAATGTGCTATGGAATGGACATAAAATTCGTAGTTTTTGATAAAAGGGCTATTTATTATGAATTATTGAAGAATCAAAAATAAATGTTTTTATTAAAAATATGGTGGGCCCCACTTTTGGTTGGTGAGAAATAAAATGTGTTAGAATTTATTTTCAAAAGTGGTGGGCTTTAGTAGTAGTAGGTAAAGTCATCAGGTAACAGGTTAGTCTGCTATGACGTTCTAGGCCTTTTTCTATAAATAGGGTGCTTAGTTAGAATTGAAAATCACACCCGGAACAAGTTTTCTCTCTTTCTCTCTATATATTATCGAGTGTATTTTATAAGTATTTAGATACTTTGTGAGTTGCTATTCATCAATGCAAATTTCCTTCAGCCTTATACCGATATTCCGATCAGAAGTACTGTTATTTTGAGGTAAGGGGTGTTATTTTCTTCCTAATGATGTTATTCTTTCAATATCATTATACCGAAATATTGGTATGGATTTTATTATGGAATTTCTACCTTTTTGTGTCGGGGTTACTATTTACGTGTACGACACTATTCATGAATACGACACTATTCATCGAAAAATGAAATTTTCTCCTTTTTTTGTCTAAGATGTCTATTATGGTTACTATCTTTGATTGTATCTATGTTTTGATATTTATTTTTGAATTCTGCTTCATAATTGGTTATTATGGAGTATTATTGAACTTGGACAAACTGTAATACGAATCCCTAATATTTATTCTTTTATTTCACTAGATTCATTTTTTTAAAGATATTTTTCATCATCCTCAGTCCTAAATGATGATATTACTGAATATCTTTGGCATGTAGTGCAAAGATGAATGATTACCTAATGAATATCTTTGGCCTGTAGTGCAAAGATGAATGATTACCTGATTAATATCTTTGGCCCGTAGTGCAAAGATGAACAGGTATTGAGATGAACATGACCAACTGGTGACACAAATGAATATATTTGGCCTGTAGTGCAAAGTTGAATATTTGATTCAAGATGTATATTGATTGATGTTACAGGGATACAATATTTCTGATGGACTTTTAAATCTTAGAAGATAGTTGAATTTTTTTCTCTATTTGACTCTTTTAATGGACAGTTGTTTCTGCTGCAGTTGTTGATCTAAAACTTGTTGTCTATTATATTTTATCAGATTTTTCCCTGTTAAAGACTAATGATAATTTGTTGTATATTATCTTAGTCATAATATTCTTTACTGATCTAGTTGAGCTTACCCTTTTCCTTTTTGTTCCATTGTTACTCTTAGGAGGAGAGAATTTAGTAGGAACTAGTTGGGGTATAGAGTGATGATTCAAGATAGTTGTTTTAGTAGTCCTCACTATTTTTTAAAATAGTGTATCAATAATTGTAATGAGGACTCCTTTTGAGTTTGTATACTGTCTATTAGACAATAATTGTATTCAAACTCACAGTATATGTGTTGTCATATTTTACACGACAATTGTATTACTGAAGTTGTATTTGTTTCTGTACCATGTATTTGGCGACTCAGAATGGGTGATGTACACCTATTTTGGGGGCATAGCAGTTGGTATCAAAGCTAAGGGTTATGATCCCTAGCTGTGATGTGAGACAAGAACTAGGAGGGGAGAGACGGGGAATTCCTTCGCTAGTATGACCTACCTAAGCTTATTTTGTATTTAATTGGTCGGTCAGAGTATAGGGATAATATGTTGCATGTTAATTAACCCTTTTTTTGTGACGGTGTTTGAAAATGACATCCGAGAATGTTGAGAATAGCAATGGAGCACATGAGACCGTTGAATCACCAACGATCAATATCCAGGATAATGTGCATCAGTAAGGCAATAATCCTTCTATAAACCACAACACTGATCAAATGACGAATGACGGTACATTTAGGAACTTTTTAGAATTCATGCAACACCAAACGAGAGAAACTCCTATTCAAAATGTAGGTGGAAACACTGGAAACCCACGGTTGGTCACCGCTAAACAGTTCAAGGAGCTGGGACAACCGGAGATCACCAAGATATTTGATGTCTTGGAATGCTCAGAGGAGCAAAAGGTTCCATTCGCCACCTTTATGTTGCGTGAAGAAGCAGATCATTGGTGGGAATCTGTAAAACGTACCCAGATTCGTCACATAAAGGAGGTGGAATTCATCAAGCTGGAGCAAAACAATAAGACTATGTCGCAGTATGAGGCTATGTTTGTGAAGTTATCTCGATTTGCATCCCATTTGGTTGATAATGTGGAGCGAATGACATGAATGTTTCTGCGATGTTTGAAACCCGATATACGTCAATACCTCAATTCTCACAAACTTTGTTTATATTAAGATGTTGTGAGTAGGGCTTAGTTAGTGGAGAGCAATAATGAGTCAGCTCAACCAAAAGGTAATGACCAAAACACGATAATAATCGTACTGGTGGCAACGACCATCGGAACAACGATAACCATCGTGGAGGAAATTATCATGCCAGAAATTATAACCATTTCGATGGTAATCATGACCAAGATAATAGAAGAAATGATTCAAGTGGAAAATTCAAGAAGAGAAGATTCAACGATGATGGGAAGACGTCGGCAGCAGCACCAACACTAGCAACAAATTCTAGGGGAGGATAACGACTGTCAGTTAGATGTAACAGATGCGAAGATGAGGGACACATAAGTCCAAACTGTTCACAACCTTCCAAGGTATGTTTTAGTTGTGGAAAAGACGGTCGCATAACTCGATTTTGTCCTGTAACGAAATCAAGTCCATCTGGGATGGTGGCACCAAAGGCGGATGCGGACAAAACAAAGTCGGTGGTTTCAGGAAGAGCATTTTTCGTGACTTCTCAAAAAATGAATAACCCGAACAAAGTTAGCACGGGTTAGTTAATTATAAATTCTTGCGAAGTCTATATGTGACGCACCCAAAAAATGTATACATCACCCATCTTGAGTTGCCAAATACATGGTACAAAATTTAAATACAACTTAATTATACAACAGTCGTGTAAAATACGACAAAACATATTCTATGAGTTTTAATAAGAATATATTGTTATCTAGACAATATCCACACTCAATGGAGTCCTCATTACATTTATTGTCACACTAATTTATAGAATAGTGACGACTACTAAAATAACCATCTGGACCATCAATCCGTTCCCCGACTCATCCCAACTATATTCTGATTTCCTGAAGAGAACAGTGAAAGAAGGGGTGAGCTCAACTAGCCCAGTAAGAAATATTATTACTAAGATAATGCAGAATAATTTATCGTTAGCCTTCAACAATGCTAAACTGATCAAATATAACAAACATCAAGTTTAACTGCAGCGGAATAAGTAATCCATTAGAAGAGTCAAGTAGAGAATAAAATCTACTATCTTCTATGATTTAAAATATTTTTCATCACATTTATCGCTGAGACTCAACTTAATAAATAAACCACATCATCCCTGCACTAAGGCCAAGGATATTCATTAGTATCACGACCACAAATTATCCATGCACTACGGGCTAATGATATTCGTGTATTCATCAATGGTCATGATCATGCCAACAATTGTCCATCAATGCACTACAGCCAATAAGGACTTTTACCACATCATTTGTAACATTACGGTCATGATTATACTGAATAATCCCTGGTCATAATCTTACCAAGTCCACCTATGCACTACAGGCCACAGATGACTTTCAACATATTATAAACATGAAGATGATGACAATGATATAAGAATTCAATAAAACAAGGTCAAGGATAATTTTTTTTAAAGATTTATAATTTAATTTATCCAGAAATCAATAACGTACAAATTTTCAACTTGATACTGTTTTGTGGAGTAAAATTTAAGAATGCTCGGAAGAATATTTCTATGAAAAGATACTGGATGAAGCGCAAATATTCAGGATATTCTACTAATTTCATGGAGTATAGAAGCTAAAACTTTAACCAACTAAGTATAATAGAATATATGAAACTGTAAATGGATTTTTGCCCACCAAGTGGTAATCCACGTAGACAGATCATTTCCACAATTTAATAAGGAATGAATATGAAGGATCATTGACAATGCATGTGGTAGTCCACATAGACAAGTTATTCCAACAGAATAATAAAGAATGGAATAACAGAAGAATTCACCATGCATATGATAGACCGCACAGACAAGTTATTCCAACAGAATAATAAAGAATGGAATAACAAAAGAATTCATCATGCATGCGATAGAACGCACAGACAGGTTATTCCAACAGAATAATAAAGAATAAAATAACAAAAGAATTCACCAGGCATACGATAGACCGCACATACAAGTTATTCCAACAAAATAATAAAGTATGGAATAACAACCCTTACGAGTATTGAAAGAAAATAACTCTCTTCATGAATACGAAAGAAAGAATACCCCTTACCTTAGATGAAACTGGATACTGGAATAGTGAGGTAGCAGACTTCTCTTCTTCTTTTCTCTATAATTTCTCTCTACAATAATTGCTTTTGTGAGACTTAGTGAATTGGCGAGAATGAAAGAAGAATGAGCTTCTACTTATAGGAAAATATAGTTTCGATAATTGCACGTTTTGGGGCTTGAAATATTACAGTATAATACCTTCCTCTTTTTATTCATTTTTAATTTAGTCCTGTAAGTATTATCAAACTTGCACCACCTCCCCTAATAGTAAATAAGGTGAATTAATAGTTCATTCATTAGACTTAATAGTATAATCAGGTAAAAAAACTAATTACAGTATAGTACATTCATCTATACCTTCATTTTTAATTTAGTCATGCAAGTATTATCAAACTTGCACCACCTCCCCTAATAGTAAATAATGTGAATTAATAGTTCATTCATGTGACTTAATAGTATAATCATGTGAAAAAACTAATTACAGTATAGTACCTTCATTTATACCTCCATTTTTAATTTAGTCATGCTAGTATTAACAATCTTGCACCATCTCCCCTAATAGTATATGAATGTGAATCAATAGTACGCACATGTGAACAAATAGTTATAAACATGAGAAATAATAGCAATTAATTGCTCATTTATCCGATTAATTACCCGATTGGTCAATATAACCTCCAGACATCAATTATTATCGAAATAAATGTCGATTTCCAGTAACACTAATAATCCCAACACAATAGAACTATCAATTTCATCTTTAATCAACACGAACTTATTCATCATTAATATTATAACTCACAATATTTAACAATCAGGTCGTTCTCAGGAAAGAGGGGGCTTTCCGATAAGGATTTCTCCTTATTAGCGCGCAATTAGGTGACCAAACCTCTCATTGACAGAACTTTTAGACATTGTCAATATTGCAAATAATAATATGAATAACTTTGTTATCTCAATTATTGATTTAATAATATAAATTATTATGCAGATGATACTGTGACAATAATTGAATCAATAATATGAGAGATATGATGCATCAATTACTATAGCAATAATTGAGTATAACTGAGTGACTTTTCACGTAAGCCTCAATAATCAATACCGTGTGCTACTATGCAACCACGCATATTACTGTACTTTTACCACCGGGTAGTTTAACAGTTTAACGGTAAAACTTTCGCAGTTATTTTTATAAAAAGTTAATTCTGTCATTTTCTAACTACGACAATACTTCCGTTATGGGGTCCACCAATGATTGTGCCGTCGTACCAATATTCACTGTTAAAATGAATATTCCTTGACCAAACGAATATTATATAACCACTTACTTACTTTGCAAAATTTGTTAAAAATACCCACGACTATAACATTATATCAAATCCACACCATAATATTCAAAAATATATTTTGAGAAAAATTAATTTTTATTCATAAAAGTTGGGTTCTTACACTATACTTTATTAGATACTGGTTCTACCCATTCTTTTATATCTCATGCTTTTGCTCAACGTTTGAACTTGAATCCGGAGAAATTGGAATTTGACTTATCTGTTGAGACCCCGTTAGGAGAAACTTTCGTTACATCCACTGGTTATAAATCTTGCTTGATCCAAGTTGGCACCATCACATTACAAGTTGATCTTATCTCTTTAAAGATACTTGTTTTTGATGTGATTTTAGGAATTGATTGGTTAACCACTCATCATGCCAAAATTGATTATTTTCGTAAGGTTGTTAGTTTTCATATTCCTAACCAACCTTTTATTGTTATTCAAGCAAACAAACCACTAAAGTCAAACACTTTCATATCAAGTCATAAAGTCATTCATTTATTGAAAAACGAATGTCATGCTTTCTTAGCTCATGTCATGGACTTGAACAAAAAATACGTTAGATTTGAATGATATTTTTGGTGTTAGTGAATTTCCTTACGTATTTTCTGAAGAATTTCCTGGCCTTCCCCCAGAGCGTGATATTGAATTTTTGTATTGATCATGAACCGATACAAAACCCATTTCTAAAATCTCATATCAAATGGCTCCTATTGAACTTCAAGAGTTAAAAACCCAACTAAAGAAGTTGGTACCCGAGCCTCTATCTAGTGACTTCCTTTATGGAATGCACCAAAGCTAGACTCTCCGTAGGGGACGTCATATTCGTGCAGTTGTAAACTGATAGGCGCCATTGTGACGTGCTATCCAAGATTGGGATATGAGTCATAGTTGAGAGCAACCTAAGTCAGTAATCGAAATATCTAGCTTTCTAGGCTTAGCTGGTTACTATCGGAGATTCGTGGAAGGATTTTCTTGAATTGCTACTCCGTTAACTTAGCTGACTCGGAAAGATACAAAATTCATATGGAGCGAGGAATGCGAGAAGATTTTCCAGGAGCTTAAGAGGCGACTCATTTCGGCACTAGTTCTGACCATACCATCCTGGAAAAGCGAACGTGGTAGCTGACGCGTTGAGTAGAAGATCGTATGTCTGTACCAGTACGATATTGTCGAACACAAAGACATATTTTGTATAACTTACAAAGGATGGAGATAGAGTTAAAGGCTCCAAGTACCAACATTATGATGTTAAATATATGAATAGAATCGACTTTAATTGATAAAGTTAAAACTGCTCAAGCTACACACCGGAGCTGATGAATATAACGAAGAAGGTGCAAGAAAGCGTTATTCTAAAAGTAAGAGTCGAGGAATAGAAGAAAGCTCAAACCTTCAATTTATTTGAAATCCTCGATCGAGTAGGAATTGTGGCCTATAGACTCGCCTTAACGCTAAGTATGTCGCGTGTTCAAAATGTTTTTCACGTATCGATGTTACGTAAATATGTGGACGACCCGAACCACATTATTGAGTTAGAACCAGACGAGATAGCCAAAGATTTAACGTACGAGGAGGTACCTGTTAAGATCTTGGATAGGAAAGAGCTTGTCCTACGCACGGAGGTTATACCACAAGTTAAGGTTTTGTGGAGAAACTATGCTATTGAAGAAATGACCTGGTAGTTGAAATCAGAAAAGAAAGCGAGGTATCCTCACTTTTTCGAAACACTAGGTACGTACGTTAATTTCGAGGACAAAATTTCATAAGGAGGGGAGGTTGTAAGACCCCAACTTATTATAAATAAAATTGAATTTTCTCTAATTACTATTTTGAATAATAAAGTGTTAATTTGATATAATGCTTTGGTTATGGGTGAAATGTACAAATTTTGCAAAATAAGCAAGTGGTTATAAAATATTCATTGTTGTCGGGAAATATTCGTTTGGTCGTGGAATATTCATACGATGGTGCAACCATTTGTGGGCCCCATAACTGAATAACTGTCTGATGAAGAAAATGACAAGTTTGAATTTTTATAAATAACGGCGTTATGGTTACTGTTAATACTGTTGGAATAACCAGTGATTAAAATACAGTATTATGCGTGGCTACACAGTAGCACACGGTATTGTACAGTATTATTGAATTATTGATTCTTATGTAAGAAGGCACTACTCAATAATTGTTACAGTAATTACTGTTCAATATTTTATTTTATTAATTCAATAATTGCTACGTTGATATTTTATATTATTGTTGTTTCAATAATTGTCACTGCACAGTATTTTCCATTATCAGATCAATAATTCATATTATTTGAATAATATTATTAGATAGTATTATTGGCAATGTCTAGAAAGTTCTGTCAAGGAGAGGTTTGGTCACCTAATTGCGCGCCAGTAAGGAGAAATTCTTATCGGAAAGCCCCTCTTTCCTGGGAACGAACTGGTTGTCACAATTGTGATTCTGTAATATTATTTGTGAATAATTAATTATTGATTTATATGATAAGAAAATATTTATTTTATGTGGATATAAATGATGGATATATTTATTGTGGTTATAAATGATGGAATACATGCTGAGGTGTTTTATCAGTATTTTGTTGGAATTGAGATATTAAAAATCGTCCGTATGTGGATTTCAGATATTTTTTGCTTTGAATTTGGAAAAACTTTCTTCTACAAAGTTGTAGAGAATTTAATTTTATATGGAATGGACATAAAATTTGTATTTTTCTGATAAAAGGGCTATTTATTATGAATTATTGAAGTTTTGGATATAAATGTTTTTATTTAAAATTTGGTGGGCCCTACTTTTGTTTGGTGAGAAATAAAATGTGCTGGAATTTATTTTCAAAAGTGGTGGGCTTGAATAGTAGCAGGTAAAGCCATCAGGTAGCAGGTTAGTCTGCTATGGCGTTCTAAGCATTTTTCTATAAACAGGGTGCTTAGTTAGAATTGAAAATCACACCAGAAACAAGTTTTCTCTCTTTTTCTCTCTATATTATCGAGCATATTTTGTGAGTATTTAGATACTGTGAGTATTTAGATACTTTGTGAGTTTTTATTCATCAGTGCAAGTTTCCTTCAGCCTTATACCGATTTTCCGATCATAAGTACTGTTATTCTGAGGTAAGGGATGTTATTTTCTTCCTAATGATGTTGTTCTTTCAATATCATTATACCGAAATATTGGTATGGATTTTATTGTGGAATTTCTACCTTTTTGTGCCGGGGTTATTATTCACGTATACGGCACTATTAACGAATACGACATTATTCACCAAAAAATGAAATTTTCTCCTTTTTGTTAAAGATGTCTATTATGTTTACTATCTTTGATTGTATCAATGTTTTGATCTTTATTTTTGAATTCTGCTTCAAAATTGGTTATTATGGAGTATTATTGAACTTGGATAAACTGTAATACAAATATCTAATATTTGTTCTTTTATCTCACTGGATTCATTTTTTTAAAGATATTTTTCATCATCCTCAGTCCTAAATGATGATATTACTAAATATCTTTGGCATGTAGTGCAAAGATGAATGATTACCTAATGAATATTTTTGGTCTATAGTGAAAATATGAATGATTACCTTATGAATATCTTTGGACCGTAGTGTAATGATGAACAGGTGTTGAGATGAACATGACCAACTGGTGATACAAATGAATATCTTTGGCCTATAGTGCAAAGATGAATATTTGATTCAAGATGTATATTGATTGATGTTACAGGTATAAAATATTGATGATGGACTTTTAAATCTTAAAAGATAGTAGAATTCTTTATTTTCTTGACTCTTCTAATGGATTGTTGTTTCCGCTGATTTTGTTGATCTAAAACTTGTCGTCTAGTATATTTTATCAGATTTTTCCATGTTGAAGATTAATGATAATTTGTTGTATATTATCTTAGTCATAATATTCTTTACTGGGATAGTTGAGCTCACCATTTACTTTTTGTTCCATTGTTCTTCTTAGGAGGAGAGAATTTAGCAAGAACTAGCCAGGGTATGAAGTGATGATTCAAGATAGTTGTTTTAGTAGTCCTCACTATTTTTTAAAATAGTGTATCAATAATTGTAATGAGGACTCCTTTTGAGTTTGTATACTGTCTATTAGACAATAATTGTATTCAAACTCACAGTATATGTGTTGTTGTATTTTGCATGACAATTGTATTACTGAAATTGTATTTGTTTCTGTACCATGTATTTGGCGACTCGGAATGGGTGATGTATACCTATTTTGGGGGCGTCACACTAATAAACATTTATGGTTTCCTATAATTAGGGTTTTCCTAATTAAAATTAACATTTATAATAATTAATATAAATCACATAACACAATTTCTCACCAATCATAAACTCTGGTTTGAGTTTCAAGTTAGAGTTTAACGAATTCATAATAGGGTTTTGACATTATACACCATTATTGACCAACCATTATCCATACACACATGCTGTATATATTTATATCATTGAAAAATAATATTATATTTAATATAATATTATTATTCTCATTCATTGATCAAAATCCAGAATTAAAGTTTAGATTCCATATCAGATATATCTTGTATATATACTATTATTTGTAAGACCCCGAATTTTATGAAATAAAAGTATTCAATTTTTCTTATAATTACTCTTCAGTAAATGGTTAAATTGATAAAAAAAAAGTTAAGGGTGATATATGATTTTTTCAAAAATACGCAAGTTATTATAAAATATTCATTGTTGGCGGGGAATATTCGTTTGGTCGTGGAATATTCTTTCGATCGGGGAATATTCATATGACGGCGCAGCCATTTATGGGCCCCATAACAGAATAACCGTCGGATGAAGAAAAAGACAAATTAAAGTTTTTATAAATAACGGCGTAGTTATTATCGTTAATACTGTTGGAATACTCGGTGGTTAAGGTAAAGTAATACGCGTTGTTGCACAGTAGCACACGGTATTGCATAGTATTTTTTAATTATTTACTCTTACGTAAAAAGGTACTACTGAATAATTGTTACAGTAATTATTGTTCTATATTATATTTTATTGATTCAATAATTGCTGCGTTGATATTTTATATTACTGTTGTTTCAATAATTGTCACTAGACAGTATTTTCCATTATCGGAGCAATAATTCATATTATCTGAATAATTTATTAGATAATATTATTGGCAATGTCTAGAAAGTTCTGTCTAAGGAGTGATTTGGTCACCTAATTGCGCGCCAGTAAGGAGAAATCCTTATTGGAAATCCCCCTCTTTCCTGGAAACTACCTGGTTGTCAGTATTGTGATTCTGTAATACTAGTTGTGAATAATTAATTATTGATTTTTATGATAAGAAAAATATTCATTTTATGTGGATATAGATGGAAAAATTTTTTAAAGTGATAATTGTTGAAAATCGATATTTTATCTTTTATGATAAAATAATATTTTATTATATTATTATAATATAATAATGATGATTTTTTACAATGAATGTGGGATATATAAGTATATGAGGAGAAATAGTATTTTTGTTGCAAAAGTTGTTTAAAACATGTTATACATGTATGTGGGCCCATTTCTTGACTGAAATTTGATTATAGCCTGTAAAATCGCTTGTTTATGGATTTCGGTCAATTTTTGTTTTGAATTAGGAAAAACTTTCTTCTACAAAGTTTAGAGAATTGAATTTCATATAAAAAGTCACAAGATTCGAATTTTCTGATAAAAGGGCTATTTATTATGAATTATTAAAGTTTCGGATTAATTAATTATTATTATTTGGAGTTTTAAATAAATTAATTAAGAAAAATGTTTTTTTGATGGTTTTGGTTGTTGGAATGTGCTGAAATCAGTTGTCAAGAGTTTGGCGTGAAAATTTTATAATAATAATAATATTTTATTAAATTTTCTGATTTGGTGTTCTAAGCATTTTCCTATAAATAAGGTGTTTAGGTTATAATTGAAAATCACACCAGAAATTGAAGTTTTCTCTCTATTTCTCTCTCTATATTATCGAGTGTATTCTTATGAGTATTTTGATATCTTGAGTGTTGCTATATGGTGCAAGTTCGTTCAACGTTATTCTAGTCAGAAGTACTGCTCTTTTGAGGTAAGGGATAGTAAGGGATTGTAAGAGAGATTATTTTCTTCATAAAAGATATTATTTCTTCAATATAATTATGCTGAAATATTAGTTTTAACTTTTTATCAAATTTAGAAATTTTTCATGCCGGGGTTACTATTCACGAGTTACTATTCATGAGTTACTATTCACGAGTACTATTCACGAAGCGTGATGATGTTTTTTGTGAAATTTCTATCTTTTGGTGTTAGAATTACTATTCATGTATACGAAACTATTCACGTATACGACACTATTCATGAATACGGCACTATTCACCGAAAAATGAAATTTCTTCTTTTTGTCCAAAATATCTATTCTGGATACTATCTTTATTTGTATCCATGTTTTGATTATTCTTGAATTTTACCCCCACTCTGGTTATTTATGAAGTATTTTTGAATGAGAATTGTTTAAAGTATGAATCCTTAATATTTGTTCTTTTGCTTCACTGGATTCGTTTTCTTTAAAATATTTTTCATCATCCTCAGTCCTAAATGATGATATAACGGAATATCTTTGGCCTGTAGTGCAAAGATGAATGATTTCTGATGAATATCTTTGGCCCGTAGTGCAAAGATGAACAGGTGTTTAGATGAACATGACCAACTGATGAATATCTTTGGCCTGTACTGCAAAGATGACTTGTTGATGAATATCTTTGGCCTTTAGTGAAAAGATGACTTGTCGATGAATATCTTTGGCCGTAGTGCAAAGATGAATTTATTAGTAGGATTATGAACATAAACTATGATTTGGTATAACCATAATCTTTGATGTTTTAGGTGATGAAAATTATCTTTGTCTTGGATGAGGAAAGGAATTTAGAACAACAATTACGATTATGAGTTATACATGTGATTGTGGACAGAAATTTTTTATTGATGTTACAGGGATAAAATATTGTTGGAGGACTTTTAACATGGAGAAGATAATATATTTTATGGTCTATTTGACTCTTCTAATGGATTGCTCGTTCCGCTGCAACTATGGTTGAAAAGTTTTATCATCTACCATATGTTCTAAATCTCTGGTTTATTACTGTTGAAGGCTATTGATAATTTATTTATCTTTAGTCATGATATTCTTTACTGAGCTAGTTGTGCTCACCCTTTTGCTTCACAATTCCTTTCAGGTAATAAAAGTGTAGCTGGGTCGAGCGGGGGGATAACAAGGGAATAGAACGGTGGTCTATAGATGTTGAGGGTGAGGTGAATTTAACTTGGAAGGGTGTTTGGCCACTATCATACAAGATGTCTAATGATATACAACCTCGTGCCATCATAAGACAGGGTTGTGCTCATCCACTTGCTGAGTATATCTACCAGCACTATCTATATGATCTTGGAGTATATTTCAAATATAACTCTCAATTAGAGACAGTGGAGATAATGATATGTCAAGAGAAGACTCGCCATTGGGAAGAATTTGATAGTAATCTTTTCGTTTTTCTTTGGGGTCTATTGGGTCAACCAAGGATAATTTTGTGGCCAAACTCACAACATATGTGTTGTTGTATTTTGCACGATAATTGTTGTAATAAAGTTGTAGTTGTTTTATGTACCATGTATTTGGCGACTCAGAATGGGTTGGATGGAATGGACCTATTTTGGGGTTGTTACATTGTTAATTAAATTAAAATAATTAACTTAATAAATCTAAAATAAATTCATATAATAAAATAATTATAATAATTTTATAATCATTTTATATATTATTTAAATAATATATAAATCTATTTTCATGGAAAATAAATACTAAAATCATTTATACTCTAAAATTAATTACTATAAAAATATAGTTTATAATGATTAATAATTCTTAAAAAATTTATTTACAATTATTCAGGTAATAAATAAATTTTCACAAATATATATATACATTACCTAGCACATATTTTCACCTTTAAAATAATAAAAAAAAATTATATGCAAAATTTCTTATTTATTTATATAGAAAATATCGGGTTATTACAACTTATATGGCTTAAGTCCATTGATTATTCATTCTCTTATCAACCTACCATAGAAGAGTTGGAAGATTAATGGACAAGAGTCTTACCCTTGATGATCACTTGAATATTTCTTGTTCTTACTTCTTGCTTCAAAGTCTAACTTATTATCTCTAATCAATAAGCACTTTGCAAGTTGAAAGTTGTTGGATGAAATGAGCAACCAACAAATGAAATCCAAGCTCTCTATTTATAGGATTGCTAAGGTTAGGGTAGTTTAGTTATTTAGGCCATCCCACCTTCTCAATCAAACCTCCTTACTATTCATTACTTACTTACTAAGTTATCTTGCTCATTACCCTAATTACTTGGCCATCACATAAAGTTCTTGGTCACCAAGATTAACCATATTATCATGGGTTGCCCCATGGGTCACCCTAATCCATTGGATCTTAATTTGGGCTTAATTCAATTTTTCTTAACTTATGCTTTTGGGCTTATATTAACCAATACATGGACTTTAACTATAGTTTACATTGGGCTTAACACAATCCCAATTAAACTATACACTTCCTATTCAATCATACTAGTTCATTTCATTTGGCTAAAAGCCTTATACCTTATTGTTTACGTAATATTCTCGTATACTATTTCATAATATATGATATACCATCATTCATACATACTCGTATAATACTTCGTATCATACTCGTATTCATTACCTTGCACAATACATATGTATCATACGATCATCACATTAACTTCTAACGCTTTATTTTCCCTAACGTTCTCAAATTAAGTCCGCATGCATAAAAATTACGTTTTCCATACTTGGATTATTATTACATAATCAATCTAACCTCGATATTCTATCGTTACATATTTCTCAGAAGTTCATAAATAATTCCAGAGCAAAAATTGATGAATATTGTTTTTCGAAAAATTTCTCGAAAACAGAGACATGAAATACATTATGTATAGAACGACATTCTTGGAAATTCAAACACTTTAATTTCTTCACGTAGTTAAAATACTACGATTTTCTGATGTTTCTAGGTTATAGAATGACATTCATCTTACTAACACGTAATAATAACAATTAATATGATTTTATTAATTATTTAATTAAATAAAATTATTTTACATTAGATCCGAATTTCTCGGTCGTTACATCCTTCCCTCTTATAAGAATTATGTCCCCAAAATCTCATCTTACATTAAACATTTAGCGGAGGGTAATTCTTCTTTATCTTTTCTTCAAGTTCCCACGTTGCTTCTTCGGCGTCATGGTTCTTCCATAACACCTTTACCGAAGGTATATCTTTGTTCCTCAGAACTTGCTATTTTCTATCAATGATTTGAATAAACATCTCTTTATACGTTAAGTCCTTCTCAATTTAAATAGGTTCATATTCTACCAGGTGCTTATAATCTGGCTTATAAGGACGTAACACAGAGATATGAAATACATTATGTATTCATTCTAGGTGTGGAGGTATTGCTGCCACGAAGGCTACCTCTCCTACCCTTTTTAATATCTCGAAAGGTCCTATAAACGTTGGACTTAACTTTCTCTTCTTTCCAAAGCGTATATTTCCTTTCCAAGGAGATACCTTTAGAAATACATATGAGCCTACTTCAAACTCTCTGTTCACTCGATGCGAATCCGCATATTTCTTTTGTCTGTCTTGAGCTGCTACTAGTCGCATTCGTATCAGCTTCACTATATTCGTTGTCTGCTGCACCAATTCTGTTCCTAGCATTCGGTGTTCTCCCACTTCATCCCAACACAATGTTGTTCTGCATTTCTGTCCGTATAGAGCATCGTAAGGCGGCATGCCTATGCTTGCATGATAACTATTGTTATACGCAAATTGTACAAGTGGTAGATGATCCTCCCAACTACCCTTGAAATCCATGACGTAAGATTTCATCATATCTTCTAGCGTCTAAATTTTCCTCTCACTTTGCCCATCAGTTTGCGGATGATAAGCCGTACTCAACTTCAGTTGTGTTCCCATCTGTTCTTGCAGACTCCTCTAAAAGCTCAATGTGAATCAGGGATCACAATCTGACACAATCAAAACTGGTACTCCATCTTTGGAAATGACTTCCTTAACATAAAGTTTAGCTAATTGGTCTAAGTTATACTTAACACTTATTGGGAAAAAGTGATCCGACTTCGTCAACCGGTCCACTATTACCCGAATAGCGTCGTACCCCTTCTGAGTAATTGGAAGTTCCACCACAAATTCCATCGTGATATGCTCCCACTTCTATTCCAGAATCTCCAAGGACTGCAACAAGCCACTTGGTTGTTGATTTTCAGCCTTAACTTTTTGATAAGTTAAGCACCTACTCACGTATTCTGCTATCTCTCTTTTCATTTTCGACCACCAAACAATCTGCAGTGATAGTATTCGCCTTAAAGATTTGGAGGCATTACCTATATGGGAAAAAATGTTAGATATACACGGAACATAAAAGTCTAAAATATTTCTTCACACAAAAAGACTTAAATATGAGACAGAGAAGATGGTTGGAATTGATAAAGGATTACGATTACGGTATCCTATATCATCCAGGAAAAGCGAATGTTGTTGCCGACACCTTAAGTAGAAAGGGTCGGGAAAAGTTGTCTATGTTAACAGCTCAAACTGAGTTAATATTAGAGATGGCTAGAATGGAGTTAGATGTGAGATTACCGAGTAAATTGAGTCAGAAACAATTTACAATGGAGACTCCACCTACCATTGTAGAGAGAGTAAACGAGGTACAACTCAAAAATGATGAATGCGACCAGATGAAGAAAAGACTAACAGACGGAGGAGATATAAAGTATGATCTTGGTAACGAGGGGTTATTAAGATTTGAAGGAAGAATTTGGGTTCCATGTGAAACGGAATTGAAGGAGGAGATATTACAGGAGGCTCATAGTTCAAGGTACTCAATTCATTATAGTAATACTAAAATGTATTAAGACCTTCGACCGAATTTTTGGTGGCCAAGCATGAAGAGGGAGATAACAGAGTATGTAAGTAGGTGCTTAACTTGTCAAAAAGTTAAGGTTGAACATCAACGGTCAAGTGTCTTGTTACAATCATTGGAAAGTTTGGAATGGAAGTAGGAGCATATCACAATGTACTTTGTGGAAGGACTTCCAACTACACAAAAAGGGTACGACGCTATTTAGGTAATAGTGGATCGTTTGACAAAGTCGGCTCACTTTTTGCAAATATAAGTCAAATTTAATTTAGATCAGTTAGCTAAACTCTATGTTAAGGAGATCGTTTCAAGACATGGAGTACCAGTTTCGATTTATCATGATCCACAATTCACATTATACTTTTAGAAACGTCTGCAAGAACAGATGGGAACGTAGTTGAAGTTAAGTATAGCTTATCATTGTTGGTTGGAAAACCGATCACTAAACACGCGCAAGTATACGCGGTCTAACAAGTAATACAGTGATAAGGAGAGTGTCATACCCACAAGGAACTATCACTAATATTTACCAAATACTGACTTGTATCGCTTAAGTCTTATTCGAACAGCAGACTAATAAAAGTGTGACTACTCTAGTTAAATCTAATTACCAAAGCAAGTAAATGGATAACGAATGGTATCGAAGGTGCTACAAGCTAAGGTCATAACTTCACCCCACACATGCATTTTGTAAAACACCTGGTGTGCTATGTTTCATCAAAATTTCTACCATTCTCTCTTTGGTCTTAATGGTCACGACAGTTTGTCGACCGATAACACACAAATGCTCATACACCCCTATCGAGGTATGAATAAACATATCCTCTCTTGATCCACCCGTTAGGGAATAGAACAGAAAAGAAGATCTAAGTTAGGTAATAACCCTACATATGTCTATATGAATTAGCCATAACAAGGATTTAAGCATAAGTTCTCAATTAGGCCACACATGGTGCACAAATATATTTCTATTCTACACACTACTTATGCGATCGAAACAAATCGACAACTCATAATCACATGCCAATACATTAAGGTGTAAATCTACAATCCTTCTTTCAATATCATATAGATTACCAAAATTATCACTAACGTCTTAGCGATAATCATTAAGCATGAATATATTAAACCAAACCATATGGTGCCAACCAAAGAGATAAGACATTCAATTTAAATAACAAAGGGTTCCATTATAACCTTAGAGCCAAAACTTCGTTCATAGCTCTTGAACAAAATATAAGTAGCAATAAAGATAACATTTATGGATTACAAAATCAGAGTAAATAAATGGATAAGAATAAACTTTACCGAGGCTCTTCAGTCTCCAAGCATTTCGCTCCTTTTAAGCTTACAAATCTGTATTGCTCACTGCTCGTGTTGCTCCAAGGAATCCTAAACTTCTCCCTAAACTACCTAATCTATATTTACAGACATTACTTAAGAGATAGAGAGCGAAATTACAAAAGAGGAGAGAAAGACTATCCTAGAGGGGGAGATAAACGATTATATTTTGTCATATAGGCTTGCTTAATATATATATATATATATATATATATATATATATATATATATATATATATATATATATATATATATATATATATATATATATATCAGTTCCTTTCAAGCTAGGTCAAAATCAAGTCTTTACTACTTGGGAACCGGAGGCCGCGCTGCGGCGCGAGGAATACAACTTAGGGTGGCGCTGCAGCGCCACGTCTTCATTAAAGACACTGGAGGTCTCGCTGCAGCGCGAGTTCATGAAGGAACTGTGGCGCTGCAACGCCAAGATTACGTCAGCCTTGTGACAACCCGAGAATTTGGATATTTATAAAATCTTAAAATATTGAATTAAGGTTAAATAATAAACCTAGATAGAAAATAAGTGAATGGATTTGAGATTTTCGAGAAATAATTTTGTGGATTTAAAATTTCTGTGGTGAATTATTCAAGATTAAATATATATAAGTGAATATATTCTGTGTATATGGTTATATATGTGTACAATATGTGGTTAAGGGTCAAGGGTTGACCAGATAAACTATATATGTGGCAAACCCTAGTAGTAAATTAAGAACGTCAACATTCAACTAGAAAATTCTTACGATTTATAAGAAACCCTAAAACCCGGTTCTAGAAACCCTAATTTCAGTTCTGGAAAATTAAAACCCTAATTTAGAAGTTGAAAACCCTAATCTAGATATTCAAAGGCTAAATTTAATGATTTAAGTATTTGTGATTATAAATATAATTAGGGATAACCCTAATTAACTATTTAGAAAACCCTAATTCTTGGGTTATAAACCCTAAGGTCCATCTCGGGGAAAACCCTATTTATTATTTAAAATTTTAATTAGGATATGTTAATCCTAATTAGCAAACTTGAATAATGATTAGTAAATTTTAATATAATTAAAAAAATCCTAATTATAATTTAAAAATATTAATTTTCTATTTTGAAAATCGAAATTTGGAAATCTTAGAAATTAAATTTCAAAAATCTAAGGGTTAAACACTAAACCCTAAGGGTTAAACCCTTAAACCCTAAGGGTTTAGGACAAATAACATATTTTCCATTAAATTTTTGTGCAAAAAGACTATTTTGCCCTTTTTCAATTCTTTATTAGGTTGGAGTGTAGATCTTGCCATATATTACCAACTCTAAATTTCCCGTGTGTATATATCTTCCAAGATCAGCAAACAAGTTCCACCTTGCACATATAGATACATTAATCTAAAAATTAAAGATTTAAGAAAGTAAAAATCATACTTTATTTCTCATTCATGTCCACCCATTCTCTCTCTAGAATTTCGAGATTTAGAGTGAGAGAGATAGAGAAGTTAAGCCATGATCAGTTCATAACTTTCCAATATCTGATCAAAGATCAGAAGTTCAAGGATCAAAGCTTTAAAGGTATAAAACCCTAAGCCTTGCTAGATCCTTAAATTTTAGGTGATTATG
The DNA here is from genome assembly GCA_020205505.1 of Panax japonicus. Lineage (NCBI taxonomy): Eukaryota > Viridiplantae > Streptophyta > Magnoliopsida > Apiales > Araliaceae > Panax > Panax japonicus. The sequence goes on along the minus strand of CM035101.1, from coordinate 37,951,462 downwards.
TGATTTGTTGTTTAGAAGTGTGTTATAAGGTGTCATTTAGTGATCAGGGTTATTAGATCCCAGACCCATAACATCAAAGTGCTCGAAATTGAAGATTTCTTAAATCTGGAAAATTTCTAAAACGTAATCTCACAATCAAATGTCAGACTTCATAGATCGATGTCTATTAACGGTTTTAGTGTTTTAAATGTTTGAACTTGTAGTATGTTATGTGGTATTTGTTCTGAAACTTGAATCGGGGTCAGTTCGAATTGAGAGTTATTATTGGTCAAAACCCGTTGACCGTTCACGAAATTTGGTTTCTGGGTAACCCATAAACCCATAAATCTCTAACAGTCGTTTTGCAGGGCCTTGATCTTGCTTATGTTTTAGGTTTTAGGTAATGTTATTGGTTGGATGTTGTATACTGGTATATGATGTGGTAGCCCCGAATCCGGGCCCCGAATCGCCGCGGACTCGGTACGCTATTTCTATCACTATTTGCGGAAGATATAAACATAAATTGTTTATACATTATATTACACACTATTCCCCAAGGTCGAGTAACCTTAACTTATACACAATTCACAAACTTTCTAACATATAACATATTTATCAAACTATACTATTACAAGATAGTCGCACATTTTATCACACACTGAACTTGGCCTTAACCTTTTCCTGTATCCGAACACATTCGCATTATCTGTAATGTTTATCATGATATAGCAAGGGTGAGCATGAAAGTTGCCCAGCAAGTTTATATACAACAATATAACGATATATAATGATTGAAGAGTATGAATAATGAGCTTGCTATAATTCATCAATATAATTGAGAACTAGCACGAACAATTTTTTGACCAAACAAGTTTTAAACATGAACAAACATTTCTAAACCAACTGGTAATGAAGGTGATCAGCCTTTCATACCTGACTTATACATGCAAGATGTACAGAGTACAATTTTCATGGCAATCAGCAATGATTAACCATAAGCTTGAATAAAACACTCTTAGTAGAGTTAAGCAAAAAGAAACTTGCCTGAACCATTAATTACCGCTACGCAATTTATATCGCTTTACCCCGAAGACCTAATATTAGTAATATAGATCTCCAATATTAGAATAATATCATCACAGTATAATACTGTTATATTTATATACAGGATAACCTAAACATATAACACATAATTTTATAAGTCTATACAGCACATAAAACTTCATATCGGGTTAGACTATTATGTTTGAGTTGATACTGACACAATTTTATCATCCCGACGGTCTAGTCGGACAAATATCGAGTTTAAGTTCAATTAAACTCTTCCTACGCGCTTAATCTGCCATAGAGTCACATTTATATGATTTAACACTAGCTTTTTCATTTCATAAGTATTCATTAACATCTAATAAGTCAAATACTAATCCAGCAACCTGGATTCTAAATCTAGCAACTAAATTACCAACTCAGCAACCTGGATTCCAAATCCAGCAACCTGAATTCCAAATCCAGCAATCTAAACTGTAATCCAGCAAACTGGATTTAACATATTTTCAATTTCAGTAAACTATTTCTCAATCCAGCAAATTGGAATCACAAATTATATAATCCAGCAAGCTGTATTCTAAATTCGTATCACAAAAATACCAAATTTGTTTATTATTTTTTCTATCCTTAGTCCAAACATATATACACATATTTCATCCACAAAAATTATTTTTCCATAATTTTCCAACTTCCTTTGACATTTTTCAAAAATTAATTCTAGTGCGTAGCTTAAGAAATTAGCTACCTCGTGCTTAACTTAAAAAATTCCCATCTCTTGGGATAACCTTATATATGTTAACATGATGCTCCATTTTAAATTTCGTGGCAATCTGAGTTGTAGAACTCCGTTTATAGCGATTTCCGTCGGAAAATTATAAAAATTGTAATGGTCATAACTTGGTCGTTTTAACTCGGAATTAGTTCATTTTTGGACACGAGCTACATAATACCATATATTTTCATTTCCCAAAATCCTAGAATTTTTCTCATTAAATAAATGTCCAAAACAGCCCCCGGAAAATTTTGGCCAGCAACTTTTTGTCATTTGGCAGTTTTGGAGTCCTTCACCAAAACTTAAATAAAATGAAATCTATAACTCCGATTAATGATCCGTCAATTTTGTTGGATTCCTATCTTTCCTAACTACGGTTTTCATCTATCACAATCCATATTTGGACATGTTAAGCTCCCTCAATTTAGCCCGGAAGTGGCTGTTACAAAACTATCCTTCTAACAGTTTTCTTAACTTTGAGTAGTTTGGGAGAAATCCCATAACTTGGTCATTTTTCAACATATTTGAGAGATTCCAAAGGGCTTTTACCCTTAACACATATATCTAGCATCCCAAAAACATAAATCACAAATATCCATCATATATTTCAAAAAAATCAAAACCTAGCTCACACTTTAAAAGTTCAAACTTTTCCGAAAAAATTCCATTTTTCTCTTCCTTTGATTCCAACCAATATCAACACCCAATATGGGTAGATCCAAATAATAAACACTTATTAACATGTATATACATAGTTTTGAAGTTTAGAAACAAAGTTTCCTATTTTATCAAACAAGCTTCAAACACAATCAAAGCTAAGAAAAATTTAGGTTTTCTATCTTTTGAAAAACCTAACCTCCATTTAATACTTTAGGTCTAACTTTTGATCTTCAAAAAGGTTATATCTAAACATGAAAAAACTTATATACACATAGATCTAAGGTCTTAAACCTCAAGATCCCAACTTCAAGTTGTCAAAAATCAAATCAAGCCACAAAAGAAATATACTACATGAGTAGAAATTTATTTGCTATACCTTAGCTTTTCTTCTTCTCCTTCTTCTTAGTTTGATCATGGAGCTTGGATGTCTCACCTAGAACTCCCCTTTTCTCTCCTCCATGGCTACCGAATGGCCCTCTTCTCTCACACTCTCTCTTTCTATAGTTCTTAGCTAACTTGGAAGAAAGATGAAAGAAAGAAAAATATATTCTTTTAGATATAGATATATTACAAATATCTACACTCATTCTCCTTATTATATCCTACAAAATCCGGCCAAGCTCCTTTCATCTCCACAAGTCTCCACCTATTCTCTCTTTCCTTCTCTCATTAAACCACCAAGATGTTGCTTGCAAGTTTGAACATAAGTGTTGGACAATTAAAATGTTGACACCTAAGTGGAGTTGTTCACCAACTAAAGTGAGCAACTAATCCAATCTCTTTTCCTCCTTATCTAGTCTTGCAACTTGTCCCATAATATCTTCCAATATCTCTTAGATTGTTTGAAATCTTGGTGAAATAAGGTGGCTTCTTTATGCAATTGACACCTAGCATTCTTGTACATATCTTTACAAATTGTGGCTTAAATTATTACATGCCACCCTCTCTTTTCTTCCCTTCCATAACCGGCCATGTAGCATTACTAGATCCCACTAATTCTTACTCATTCTCTCTCACACTAACCACTAGAGCTTTGCTTGCAAGAATGTCCATAAGTGTTGGCAAAAATAATAAGACGACACATGGCTAGTGGGTGAAGAGTTGTTCACCAACTAAAGTAGATAGTTAATACATTCATTCCCCCTCTCCTCTCTTCACTAGAACCGGCCATATGGCCCAGTAATGCATCCACCACATCTCTCTTTTTCACACTCTCTTAACTAACAAGAGATTACTTACCAACTTGAACAAATATGTTGGCAAAATTACAAAATGACACATAAGAAGAGTAGGTGGGAGTTGGTAGATAGTTGGTGGAGTGTTCGTGAAGAGTTGGTAGGAGAGTTGGAGATCAACTTTAGACAAATAAGAGACCAAAATAAATCTTAGTCACGTGCTCAATCTCTCCTCCTTTTTCCTTCTCTATCCACCGGCCATGTAAATCAATCATAGTCCAACACTTTTAATAATATCAAATGTCCATCATGTCCTTCCTTCAATTGGGCTCTAAGTTTGGGCCACCCTTAAATCTTTTGGGCTTATCAATAAAAATATTTGAGCCACTCAATTAATGTATTGCTTGGGCCTCTAGCTAATCTCATTGGCCAACACTTGGCTATAAAATATACATAGTTCAATACATTAATTCTTATCCAACCCAATTCATTTAATTAGGGTTTTTAGTTCCTCAATTATAACACAAATCCTTACTCATGCCCACTTATTTCCTTAACCCAATTAGACTTGCTATAATTAGGTTATAAAATTAATCATTTGAGATATATAAAATAAATCTCCTAGAATTAGTAAGTATTCTAAATACCACAATTCTCTTTTTTTCCATAACCCTTAAGTTATTAAATCCTTCATTCCTAATATATAATTAGGGTTACACTAGTTTCTTTTGTTTGTTTATATAATAAACAAAGATAAACCATCACATAATGTTCATATTCATTACACACAACTTTTTAACCCTTAGGGTTTAATACTTCACATTAGGATTCCCAAATTAGGGTTTAAATTCTCGATACTGAAATTAGAGTTTCTGAATATATCGTTAGGGTTTTCTAACTTAATCACCATATTCATAACATGAATTTAGGGTTTCGGATTCCCGGAACTGAAACTAGGGTTTCAGAACCAATTTCTACAATTTCTTATCAGACGTTAGGGTTTTCTAACAGAACGTTGACGTTCTTAATATATACTTAGGGTTTGACACATAAATAATTAATCTGTTCAACCCTTGACCCTTAACCACATTTAGTACACATACATATTCACATAAATCCTTAATCCTGAATAATTCACCTATATCCTTCACCGAATTTTGAAATCCTCAAAATTCAATCCCAATAACATCAAACGCATACACTTATTTTCTGTCTAGGTCTATTATTTGACCTTAAATCAATCATTTAATATTTTAATAAATTGTCCAAATTCTCAGGTTGTCACATTCACCCCTCCTTATAAGAATTTCGTCCCCGAAATTCACCTTACACCTTACACCGTGCACCTTACACCGTGCACCTTATGTAACGACCGAGAAATTCGGATTCTAATGTAAGATGATTTTATTAGATTAAATAATAATAAAATCATATTATGTGGGATATCAAGATGGTTGTCATTTTGTAACCTATTGATATTGGAATATTGTAGTATTTGAACTATGTGAAGGATTTAAGGTGTTTGAATTTCCAAGACGAAAATAAAAGTTTTACGAGAAATTTTCCGAAAAACACTATTTATCGATATTTGCTCGGGATTTATTTTTGAATTTCCGAGAAATACGTAATGGTAGAATATTAAAGTAAGACGGATTATGTAATAATAATCTAGTTATGGAAAACGTAATATTTCGTTTGCGGACTTAAATTGAGAACGTAAGGAAAATGAAGAACTATTGCGTTAAGGAATGATGGTATGATACGTGAGTATTGTACAAGGAATGGAAACGAGTATAATACAAAGTATTATATGAGTTTGTAAGAAGAATGCATTATCGTATATAAATTATATATGAATTAGAATACGAGAGTAATACATAAACTATATGTATTTGTATTATGACTTAGTAATGGACTTGGAAGATTGTTTATAGTTGTTACAAGCCCAAGCGAATTTAGGGTTAAGGCCCAACTTATGAATTAATAAACATATAAAAGTTTATTAAAGCAAAGCCCAAAGATTAAGTTGATTCAAGCCCAAGCTAGGATTTAATGAATGGATTGACCCCATGAGGAAATCCATATTAATATGGTTAAGGTGTAATGACCAAGAAAAGTGGTGACCAAGTTAAGTGGTAACCAAGTTATATGAGTAATGACCAAGTTATGTAATGATCAAGTATTAAGAGTAGTGGCCAAGCAAAGGATAAAGATTAGGGCTAGCCAATAAATGAATAGTAAGGAGGTGCAAAAAGAGGTGGGATGATGGAATTGACTAAATTGCCCTAAACCTTGCAACTTCTATAAATAGTGAAGGTTGGCAAGTCATTTGATAGTTGTTCAAATAATCCAATCACTCTCTCTCAAAGTGCTTAAGTGTTAGGAGAATTAAGTTGCAAATAAGTTACTTCCATAAGCCAAGAAGAAGAAGAAGATTTCATATCAAAGACTTCAAAAGTAAGACCTCTTCTCCAATTATCTTCTATCTCTATCATTGATAGGTTGATAATAAAAGTTTGGATTGAGGAACATGAATGATAAAAAGTAAGAAGTATGTGTGAGTAAGGAACTTAAGCCACATAAGTTGGTAATAAATCATTTGAACTATCATAAATGATAAACCTATGTGAGGTTGTTAGTGGAAGTAATATGAAAGTAAAAGAACTTGTATGATCATATGTATCAAGTATACATAAGAAAAGTTATATGTTGAGAGCATATAGGTATGATGATTAAGAAACTTTAATTATCATAAGTCATGAATGATGAGATCATAAGTAGTTTATAAATTATAAAGTTATAAGCTTATGAAGAAATGAGTCAAAACCCAACAATGAATATAAGTTGTTGTATTACATATGTTGAGATGTTCACATGATGAATGGAATTCATTAGTAGTATTGAACAAGTTCTAAGAACAAAGAATTGCCGGAAATAGCACGATTAGACGATAATCGTCGAATTCGTAAATTTCCCGAAATGGAAGTCAAATATTGAGTTTGAGTTCGGAAATGTAATTTTCCAATGGAGACAAGTCATGTTTGTCATTTAAGAGTTGCGGACTCGAAAATGAACGAATTCCGACTTAGAACGAAGAAACGAGCGTTTAACGTTCACGAACGTTTATCGTTTTCGTTAAAAATGAACCAATAAGTGAATTTTTAGCAAACGAAGTCAATTAGATAAAATTCTTGCATGAACGCGTAGATTATGTAATTTGTGAACTGTAGGCTTTTGAACGAGCCAATTCGGACTTAAAACGAAGAAGTTATGCGTCCGGGAAGTTCACAAAAAAATAAAAAAATTAGAAAAATTTTCTGGTGCACAGAGTTGGCGCCGCGGCGCCAACCCTCAGCCTTTTTGGTCGCGCCGCAGCGCGACATCTGGGACTCGGCTACTGCTAATTCGCGCCGCAACGCGAGTTACAAGTGTAATGCCCGCGCCGCGGCGCCAGGCACAGAACATTGACAGTAAAGAATAAAAATGAAGGGAAAGGAAAGGGATGGTAGGAGATTGAACTACACCTACCTTAAACAACTTAAAGTGACATTGTTAGGACATTGATAAGACTTAAAAGTAATGAAAAATGGTTAATATAATCAAGTCGAATGAATGTAAAGCGAACGATAAATCGAAACGCATAAGAATGAAATCTAATATATAATTAGATTGAAATGAAGGGTAAGATATATTCAGTTACATACTTGATTATATATGACCTAATGTAAGGCATTATGTGATCATGTATTGTAGAGATTTGAAAGACTTGAACTTAAAGTAAAATACACAGTAGCAGACGCTAAAGGCAAATATTCGAACTCTTGTTTCAGTTCAATCTGAACAAGTTTATGATGTTCATGTATCCTTTCGCATGAATTGAAGTATAATGAAGTTAAAGTCAGTTTCTTTGGCTAGACTTAACATATTGAGTGGATTATTGATAATCTGTTCATCTGTTATCAAATGCTAGTATCTTTTGTCAACTACTGATGGTTTTCAAAAGAAGACTGAATTGTTAATCAAATGTTTTGTCGGTAAAACGACAGGCACGCGAGGTTGCCAAATGATTAAACGTACATACGTTTAATGGATGTAGTATTGATCAATACAGAGTACAATAGGCTGATCACCTAGAAGTGCTCGTAAGTAATATCGGGCTTACGGACCTAGGTCCGGGTTGTCCTTTTCAAAGAAAGAATGAATACTCAAGGTCTTTGACCGGAGTGAATGTTTTACTAGATTTATTCATTGTGAAACATTTTGAAAGGAAAGATGAATTGCTATTTTGAATCATTAATAGTACTTCATAGCTATTGTTCAGTTATCGAAGATATATGATTCATATGTATCAAGTGTGTTATTATTGAAATTGTTATACTTGCTGAGCTAGTCATGCTCACTCTTGCTTGAACCATATGAATGCAGCTAAGACTGAACGTCCTGAAGGATCAAATAAGGATAAAGGAAAAGCTAAGGCAGATTATTAAGCTGTCATGTAATAGTATAGGTCTATTGTTGTAATGTAATGAATATTATGACAAGAGAACCTTTGTAATGGGTTTAGAACTTGGGAAATGTAAATATTGAATTAAATATATATAAATTATGTTCATTCTTTGAGACTTTCAATTGAATGAATGTATGAATGTTTGTACAGTATAGCACCATCTGTCGGGTTGTAAGACACCCGGATTTGGGGGCGCTACAAGTTGGTATCAAAGCCTAGGTTATAAAAACTTAAAGGGAATTAGAACTTTAAGTCATAACCTTAATAAAGAAGTAAAAGAAGAAAGATAACCTTATAAAAAAAAATGCATTATAGTATGTTATGTGTTTTTAATTATGTTACTGACATGTACTAATCAAACTGTATTGTTTTATTGTAGATGTCAGGAGAAAATGATATGTATAGAAACATACATGTTGTAAGCGAGGATTCGGTTAACCGGGTAGAGATACTACCAAATCCCGTAGCGATAGAGCCAGAAGTGGTAGCAATAGAGTCTGGAGACTCGGATAATTTAGACTATATGTCTATTTTTGATGGCATGCTAGAGGAGGAGGTGGACGTAATGTCCTTTGACCAAGTTCCACCTGCCGAGGAGATATCTACGGGGGATTCGATGAAAGCATTGTTTACGACGGTATTGGATAGGAATGTCCATTATTGCCAGGAGGTAAAGGAGTTGAAAGCGGAACTCCAAGCTGTCCGTGAGGACAAGCTTAGCATGGAGGGAATGTGGGAGGAGGAACACGATGATCGTGTTTTAGCTAAGGACAAGGTCCGGGAGCTGAAATGTGAAGTCTTTGAGATCAAGCAAGAGCTAAAGACTAAACAGAGGAGATTGGAGAGGATGTCCTATATACATAGGAGTTCTCATGTGGATTTCCAGCAGCAAGTGGCTGGGTATCCGGTAGAGGCGGGACAGACACGACATACCATCAGTCGGGATGTTATAGCCGGTCTGGCCAGCAAAGATTTTGAGAATGCCTTACGGAAGATGTAATCTAGCAATAGCTAGAGTAGCGTAGATATGTAAATATTATGTATCTAGTAGTGACGTAAAACCCTCTTTTGTATAAACAAGGGTAGTCTTTTGTAAATCCCAATTTTTGGGAAAGTAATTGCGGGATGGTAATGTAATCAACTAAGACTGAGTAATGTAATCAGCTAAGGCTGAATGATGTAAACAATGTAGTGTTATACTACAAGTTATTAATCAATATAAGCTCTTTTATGGAACATATTGAGTAATGAGTATGAGTTATTGTTTTATCACAAATAATAACTAACTCACAAGAAGAAAGTAATAATGATGTGTTGTTTTCTTAACAGCGAAATGCCGCCAAGAAGGGGACACCGAAATCAAGAAGCTAATGTTAACCAACCGGAAGGTGGTCCGGTTAATCCAATGCAAGAGTTCGTTAATCTTTTAACGGCTGCATTTAATAGAACGGGGGCTAATGTACCTGTAATTCCTGGAGTAGTACGAGCTACTACTTTTAAGGACTTTAAAAGTGTAGGTCCGCCGGAGTTCAAGGGAACTACGGACCCTATAGAAGCCCAAACTTGGGTGAAAGAAATTGAGAAAGCATTTGTAATTACAAATGTGGAGGAGGGTCAAAAGGTTGCCTTTGCAACCTATTTGATGAAAGGAGAGGCCAACTTCTGGTGGGAGGCGAACCAGGCTAGGGCCGATATAGGAAACCTAACGTGGGAGAGGTTTAAGGAGATTTTCTTCGAGAATTATTTCCCCATGAGTATGCAAGGGAGAATGGAAATGAGGTTTCTGGAATTAAAATAAGGGGATATGACAGTTCCCCAGTATGCCGCCAAGTTTAATGAACTGGCACGATTTGCTCCACATCAAGTGGACACTGAAGTGAGAAAGGCTAGAAGATTCGAGCAGGGCTTAAAACCCTGGCTCTATAGCCGAATCTCTGTGTTCCAAAGTACTTCCTTTGGAACCATATTAGAGAAGGCAATAATAGCCGAAGGTGGGAATGAGGCTTTAAGCCAGTACCACAAAGATAAGAAAAATAAAGCAAGAGTTGATGGGGGAATTAAGACCGAAGGAGCCAGTGGTAGTGGCGACGGTCAGAAAAGAAAGGGTTTTAACTCCGGGAGTACCGGAGTGAAACAAGGCGATTCAAAAAGAAGGATGGAGGCCTGTAAAACCTGCGGGAAGACTCACTTGGGAGTCTGTCTCAAAGGAAAGGCCGTATGTTATAATTGTGGACAGAGCGGGCACATTTCGCCTAACTATCCAAATCCGAAGAAAAATCACGGATGTTTTGTATGTGGATCAACTGACCACATAGCAAAGAATTTCCCGAAGAAGGGTATGGAAGGAAATAAGGGCACAAATAGTGGAAAATTAGCTATTAGCGGTCCAGTTCAGCCGGGTAGACCAATGGCCCGTACTTTTAATATGACAGTCCAAGATGCGGTGGCATCCGGAGACGTAGTTGCAGGTATTATCCCAATCAATAACATTAATGCATATGTGCTTTTTGATTCGGGTGCTACTTGTTCGTTTATAGCATGTGATTTTGCTAGACGATTAGAATTATTTCCCGAAAAGTTGCCTATACCTGTGATCATTAAGGTAGCAAATGAAGAGATAATTCATGTGGATAGTATTCATAGGAGTTGTTGCGTAGATATACGTGGATGTAAGTTATCGGTAGATTTAATACCAATAAGGTTGGGAGAATTTGATGTAATCCTCGGAATGGATTGGTTGATTAACCATGGGCAATTATAGATTGCCAAAAGAAACGTGTGAGCATTAGGATGTTGAAGCAACCTCCGGTAGTATTCTACGGTAATAAATCACCGGGGAGATCGTGTTGTCTTACGATGACACAAACTAGAAAACTCTTAAGAAAGGGATGTGTGGGTTACTTGTGCCATGTTGTTGATACCCAGCGAGTGGGAACAACCATGGAACAAATACCTATAGTAAACGAATTCATGGATGTATTTCCAAGTGAGTTACCGGGTTTACCACCGGATAGGGAGATTGAATTTGTAATAGACATTGTGCCAGGAGCGGCACCAGTGTCAAGGGCACCGTACCGTATGGCGCCGGTGGAAATGAAAGAGCTAATGGTTCAATTACAAGAACTATTGGATAGGAAGTACATTCAACCAAGTGTTTCCCCGTGGGGTGCACCAGTGTTGTTTGTCAAGAAGAAAGATGGATCGTTAAGACTTTGTATCGACTATCGAGAGTTGAACAAATTAACGATAAAGAATAAATACCCATTTCCCAGGATTGATGATCTCTTTGATCAGTTGAAAGGGGCAAAGTATTTTTCTAAAATAGATTTGCGGTCGGGGTATCACCAGTTGAAAGTGAGGAAAGAGGATATACCAAAGACGGCATTCAGAACTCGTTATGGTCATTACGAGTTTCTGGTGATGTCATTTGGGTTGACGAATGCACCAGCTGCATTTATGGACATGATGAACAGAGTGTTCAAATCTTATTTGGACAAGTTTGTGGTTGTGTTTATTGATGATATTCTAGTCTATTCAAAGACGCCAGAAGATCATGCTGAACACTTAAGATTAGTATTGGAAACGCTAAGAAAGGAGAAGTTATATGCGAAATTCACTAAGTGTGAATTTTGGCTGAAGAAGGTACAGTTTTTAGGTCATGTCATTGATCAGGAAGGGATTTCAGTGGATCCAGCAAAGGTAGAAGCAGTGATGAACTGGGAACAACCGAAAACGCCAACTGAGGTGCGGAGTTTTCTAGGGTTAGCGGGTTACTATCGAAGATTTATACAAGATTTTTCGAAGATAGCTACCCCGTTGACTAATTTAACAAGGAAGACGGTGAAATTCGTATGGAGGGATAAATGTGAAGACAGTTTTCAGGAACTAAAGAAAAGACTAAGTAAAGCACCTGTTTTGTCATTGCCAGATGACACAGGAAATTTTGTAGTATATAGTGATGCTTCGCATAGAGGGCTGGGTTGTGTGCTCATGCAGCATGGCAAAGTCATTGCGTATGCATCACGGCAGTTGAAGGATTATGAGAAAGTTTACCCTACTCATGATCTGGAACTGGCCGTGGTAGTATTTGCCTTAAAGATATGGAGGCATTATCTTTATGGGGAAAAATGTGAGATATATACAGACCATAAAAGTCTAAAGTATATCTTCACTCAGAAGGAGTTGAATATGAGACAGAGAAGATGGCTGGAGTTGATAAAGGATTACGATTGTGAAATCCTGTATCACCCTGGGAAAGCCAATGTAGTTGCCGACGCCTTAAGTAGGAAGGGTCGGGAAAAGTTGTCTATGTTAACGACTCAAAATGAGTTAATAACAGAGATGGCTAGGATGGAAATAGAAGTGAAAATACCGAGTGAATCGGGGCAGATACTTTTTGCAACGGAGAGACAATCTACCATTGTAGAGAGGGTCAAGGAGGTACAACTCAAGACTGATGAGTGTAACCAAATGAAGAAGTGGTTATCCGATAAAGGAGACGATAAGTATAGTCTTGATAATGAAGGATTATTAAGATTTGAAGGAAGAATTTGGATTCCGAATGATACGGAATTAAAGGAGCAAGTGTTACAAGAAGCTCATAGTTCAAGGTACTCGATACATCCTGGTAGCACTAAGATGTATCAAGACCTTCGACAGAGTTTTTGGTGGCCAAACATGAAAAGGGAAATAGCAGAGTATGTAAGTAGATGTTTGACTTGTCAAAAAGTTAAAGCCGAACATCAACGACCCAGTGGCTTGCTACAGTCATTGGAGATTCCAGAATGGAAATGGGAGCATATCTCGATGGATTTCGTGGTAGGACTTCCAACAACGTCAAAAGGGTACGATTCTATTTGGGTAATAGTCGACCGATTGACGAAATCGGCTCACTTCTTACCAATTAGGGTCAAGTATAACTTAGACCAGTTAGCTAAACTTTATGTCAAGGAAGTTATTTCCAGACATGGAGTACCGATATCGATTATGTCAGATCGTGATCCACGATTCACATCGAACTTCTGGAGAAGTTTGCAAGAACAGCTGGGAACACAGTTAAAGCTAAGCACGGCTTATCATCCACAAACTGATGGGCAGAGCGAGAGAACAATTCAGACGTTAGAAGATATGCTGAGGTCTTGCGTCATGGATTTCAAGGGTAGTTGGGATGATCATCTACCACTGGTAGAATTTGCTTATAACAACAGTTATCATGCAAGCATAGGTATGCCGCCTTATGAAGCTCTGTATGGAAGAAGATGCAGAACACCATTGTGTTGGGATGAGGTGGGAGAACGCCGGATGCTAGGACCAGAATTGGTGCAGCAAACAGCGGATATAGTAAGGTTAATTCGGATGCGTCTCGTCACGGCTCAAGACAGACAGAAGAAGTATGCGGACTCACATCGATTAAATCGAGAGTTCGAAGTAGGTTCGTATGTGTTTCTGAAGGTATCTCCCTGGAAAGGAAAGATACGCTTTGGAAAGAAAGGGAAGTTAAGTCCAAGGTTTATAGGACCTTTTGAAATATTAAATCGGGTGGGAGAGGTAGCTTATAAAATAGCATTACCTCCAGACCTAGAAAGAATACATAACGTGTTTCACGTATCTGTATTACGTCCGTATAAGCAGGACTATAAGCACGTAATCGAGTATGAGCCGATTCATATCGAGAAGGATTTAACATATGAAGAATCACCGGTTCAAATCATCGATAGGAAGGAACAAGTTCTGCGGAACAAAGTAATACCATCAGTGAAGGTGTTATGGAAGAACCATGATGCTGAAGAAGCAACGTGGGAGTTAGAAGAAAAGATGAAGAAAAACTTTCCTCATTTATTTAATTAAAAAAAAAAACGAGATTCTGAGGACAGAATCTTTATAAGGGGGGGAGAATGTAACGACCGAGAAATTCGGATTCTAATGTAAGATGATTTTATTAGATTAAATAATAATAAAATCATATTATGTGGGATATCAAGATGGTTGTCATTTTGTAACCTATTGATATTGGAATATTGTAGTATTTGAACTATGTGAAGGATTTAAGGTGTTTGAATTTCCAAGACGAAAATAAAAGTTTTCCGAGAAATTTTTCGAAAAACACTATTCATCGATATTTGCTCGGGATTTATTTTTGAATTTCCGAGAAATACGTAATGGTAGAATATTAAAGTAAGACGGATTATGTAATAATAATCTAGTTATGGAAAACGTAATATTTCGCTTGCGGACTTAAATTGAGAACGTAAGAAAAATGAAGAACTATTGCGTTAAGGAATGATGGTATGATACGTGAGTATTGTACAAGGAATGGAAACGAGTATAATACAAAGTATTATATGAGTTTGTAAGAAGAATGCATTATCGTATATAAATTATATATGAATTAGAATACGAGAGTAATACATAAACTATATGTATTTGTATTATGACTTAGTAATGGACTTGGAAGATTGTTTATAGTTGTTACAAGCCCAAGCGAATTTAGGGTTAAGGCCCAACTTATGAATTAATAAACATATAAAAGTTTATTAAAGCAAAGCCCAAAGATTAAGTTGATTCAAGCCCAAGCTAGGATTTAATGAATGGATTGACCCCATGAGGAAATCCATATTAATATGGTTAAGGTGTAATGACCAAGAAAAGTGGTGACCAAGTTAAGTGGTAACCAAGTTATATGAGTAATGACCAAGTTATGTAATGATCAAGTATTAAGAGTAGTGGCCAAGCAAAGGATAAAGATTAGGGCTAGCCAATAAATGAATTGTAAGGAGGTGCAAAAAGAGGTGGGATGATGGAATTGACTAAATTGCCCTAAACCTTGCAACTTCTATAAATAGTGAAGGTTGGCAAGTCATTTGATAGTTGTTCAAATAATCCAATCACTCTCTCTAAAAGTGCTTAAGTGTTAGGAGAATTAAGTTGCAAATAAGTTAATTCCATAAGCCAAGAAGAAGAAGAAGATTTCATATCAAAGACTTCAAAAGTATGACCTCTTCTCCAATTATCTTCTATCTCTATCATTGATAGGTTGATAATAAAAGTTTGGATTGAGGAACATGAATGATAAAAAGTAAGAAGTATGTGTGAGTAAGGAACTTAAGCCACATAAGTTGGTAATAAATCATTTGAACTAGCATAAATGATAAACCTATGTGAGGTTGTTAGTGGAAGTAATATGAAAGTAAAAGAACTTGTATGATCATATGTATCAAGTATACATAAGAAAAGTTATATGTTGAGAGCATATAGGTATGATGATTAAGAAACTTTAATTATCATAAGTCATGAATGATGAGATCATAAGTAGTTTATAAATTATAAAGTTATAAGCTTATGAAGAAATGAGTCAAAACCCAACAATGAATATAAGTTGTTGTATTACATATGTTGAGATGTTCACATGATGAATGGAATTCATTAGTAGTATTGAACAAGTTCTAAGAACAAAGAATTGCCGAAAATAGCACGATTAGACGATAATCGTCGAATTCGTAAATTTCCCGAAATGGAAGTCAAATATTGAGTTTGAGTTCGGAAATGTAATTTTCCAATGGAGACAAGTCATGTTTGTCATTTAAGAGTTGCGGACTCGAAAATGAACGAATTCCGACTTAGAACGAAGAAACGAGCGTTTAACGTTCACGAACGTTTATCGTTTTCGTTAAAAATGAACCAATAAGTGAATTTTTAGCAAACGAAGTCAATTAGATAAAATTCTTGCATGAACGCGTAGATTATGTAATTTGTGAACTGTAGGCTTTTGAACGAGCCAATTCGGACTTAAAACGAAGAAGTTATGCGTCCGGGAAGTTCACAAAAAAATAAAAAAATTAGAAAAATTTTCTGGTGCACAGAGTTGGCGCCGCGGCGCCAACCCTCAGCCTTTTTGGTCGCGCCGCAGCGCGACATCTGGGACTCGGCTACTGCTAATTCGCGCCGCAGCGCGAGTTACAAGTGTAATGCCCGCGCCGCGGCGCCAGGCACAGAACATTGACAGTAAAGAATAAAAATGAAGGGAAAGGAAAGGGATGGTAGGAGATTGAACTACACCTACCTTAAACAACTTAAAGTGACATTGTTAGGACATTGATAAGACTTAAAAGTAATGAAAAATGGTTAATATAATCAAGTCGAATGAATGTAAAGCGAACGATAAATCGAAACGCATAAGAATGAAATCTAATATATAATTAGATTGAAATGAAGGGTAAGATATATTCAGTTACATACTTGATTATATATGACCTAATGTAAGGCATTATGTGATCATGTATTGTAGAGATTTGAAAGACTTGAACTTAAAGTAAAATACACAGTAGCAGACGCTAAAGGCAAGTATTTGAACTCTTGTTTCAGTTCAATCTGAACAAGTTTATGATGTTCATGTATCCTTTCGCATGAATTGAAGTATAATGAAGTTAAAGTCAGTTTCTTTGGCTAGACTTAACATATTGAGTGGATTATTGATAATCTGTTCATCTGTTATCAAATGCTAGTATCTTTTGTCAACTACTGATGGTTTTCAAAAGAAGACTGAATTGTTAATCAAATGTTTTGTCGGTAAAACGACAGGCACGCGAGGTTGCCAAATGATTAAACGTACATACGTTTAATGGATGTAGTATTGATCAATACAGAGTACAATAGGCTGATCACCTAGAAGTGCTCGTAAGTAATATCGGGCTTACGGACCTAGGTCCGGGTTGTCCTTTTCAAAGAAAGAATGAATACTCAAGGTCTTTGACCGGAGTGAATGTTTTACTAGATTTATTCATTGTGAAACATTTTGAAAGGAAAGATGAATTGCTATTTTGAATCATTAATAGTACTTCATAGCTATTGTTCAGTTATCGAAGATATATGATTCATATGTATCAAGTGTGTTATTATTGAAATTGTTATACTTGCTGAGCTAGTCATGCTCACTCTTGCTTGAACCATATGAATGCAGCTAAGACTGAACGTCCTGAAGGATCAAATAAGGATAAAGGAAAAGCTAAGGCAGATTATTAAGCTGTCATGTAATAGTATAGGTCTATTGTTGTAATGTAATGAATATTATGACAAGAGAACCTTTGTAATGGGTTTAGAACTTGGGAAATGTAAATATTGAATTAAATATATATAAATTATGTTCATTCTTTGAGACTTTCAATTGAATGAATGTATGAATGTTTGTACAGTATAGCACCATCTGTCGGGTTGTAAGATACCCGGATTTGGGGGCGCTACACCTTACACCATTCACACATATCACATGTTACCCAATACACCACTCACAAGAGTAAAAGGGTTCAAATTGTGCTGAGGGGTCATATAGACCATGAACACATAGTTTTAAAGGTATTTATACCGCAAAACAAAACATTACTTGGTATGTTTACAATCACAAAGAAGGTAAACTACCGTTGCTAGTACTTTAGGTGATTAGCCCATCGTACAGTTACGTCATGCATAACGTATTAATTATTTTTAGCGAATATTTACGCTATTAAATTTGATTATTTATCCAAACAACATAGTTCACCTCAGTCTTATCATAGGATTCCATTCCAAAGTAATTTGGTAAATTAAACTTTTTGAAAACATTTTCGAGAATGACGTCATGATGCCGTACTGTATTTACAGTCCGTTGAGGATTCCGTCATTTGATGATTTTATCATGCTACATCATACCATAGTGGAATAGTGACTTTAAGTCAAATTCACACTAAGTAATACTGCATTGATGACTCCATCATTTTTATCATCTCTGCACCAGGTTACATTGTACATAAGTGATAAATAAAAATAATCTTTTTTTAAAAGGCACATAGTGCGTATTTAGCTTGATGTCAAAAATTTGAGGTTTAGCATAGCTAGGAGTTTAGGAAAACCTAAGTCTCCACTAATGATCATTTGCTTAAACATTCTATCTGTTCCTATTATCCTCAATACTCCATTCACACATAACTATACCCAGTTCATAAAACCACACTTATGAGTCCATAAATTGCCACAATCATATGAGTTCACGAACTTTCCTAGACAGACCTTTGGCGTCCATTCGCTGAGGGGTTCATAAACATTTCATATAACTATGCGTCAAGAATGTCACATAAGTATGAGTTTTAAGAACTCGAACTTAAACCTATATTCTCTACCTATGACCTATCTATCTGTTATACACATGAGAAAGGAATCACCCTCTTAACACGCATATAGCAAATAACGCGACACAAACATTTCAATGATTATCAATGCCAAAAACTAAGTGGTTGTCAAACCAAACTCGGCCACTAATCAATATAGGAAGCTAAGTGAACAATTCCCCGCCCATACAAAGAATTGGTCAACCTAACCACTACATCGACCAGGAAGCTAAGTGATTCTAAAACCAAGTACAAATTCCCCGCCCATACAAGGAATCATACAACTCAGCTGCCGACAAGAGTCCTCAATTGAATCCCCATCTAATACTTAACCCCCTTCTCAATAATCCATAACTCTTTCATGAGTTTTTATAGTACAATTTTATAGTACAACTGATACACAGCATCTTGCTGTAAACTTTTCAATCATCAGATTGATTCTTTCTGGCTATCATAACCTTATCAGATCACGGGGTGATCTTATCGTATATATTATGATTTAATTCCATGCACTATGATCGTTTTGTTTTACGATCTTCTATCCATGCACTTTCAGTCTTTTAGACTCGATCTATTCACCATTACTGTTCAACTTTATTATCAGAGTTAGGGAAATCTGTGTCTTTACACTCGCCGAGATTCATCTTTGAATCTTACCGGCCAACTAACTCTATTTGAGTTAGTCTTATCCTAATCATTGCGGTTATTGGTCTCAGGTATTACTACCTAAGCTTCATAACCAACATCTTTGATACCAACTGTGATATCCCCGAATCCGGGCCCCAAATCGCCGCAAATCCGGTATACTATTTTTATAACTAATTGTGGAAGATATAAACATAAATTGTTTATACATTAAACTTTACACACATTTCCCCAAAATCGAGTAACCTTAACTTAAATACAATTCATAAGCTTTCTATCACATAACAATATTTATCAAAATATACAATTACAAAATAGCCCCACTTTATATCCCAAGCTGAACTTGTCATTATCTTTTTCCTGTATCCGAACACGTTCACCTTATCTGCAATGTTTTATCATGATATAGCAAGGGTGAGCATGAAAGTTTCCCATCAAGTTTAAATACAATAATATAACGATATATCATGATTGAAGAGTATGAATAATAAGCTAGCTATAATTCATCAATATAATTGAGAACTAGCACGAACAAACTTTTGACTGAACAAGTTTTAAACATGAACAAACATTTCGAAACCAACTGGTAATGAAGGTGATCAGTCTTTCATACCTGACTTATACATGCAAGATGTACAGAGTACAATTTTCGTGGCAATCAGCAATGATAAACCATCAGCTTGAATAAAACACTCTTATTAGAGTCAAGTACAAAGAAACTTGCCTGAACCGTTGATTACCGCAACACAATTTATAACGCTTTACCCGAAGACTTAGTATTAGTAATATAGATCTCCAATATTAGAATAATATCATCACAATATAATACTGTTATATATATATCCACAGAATAATCTAAACACATAACACATAATCCTATCAGTCTATAATACACATAAGACTTAGCATCAAATTAGACTATTAAGTTTGAGTTGATACCGACACAATTTTATCATCCTGACGGTCTAGTCAGACAAATATCGAGTTCAAGTTCAATTAAACTCTTCCTAAGCGCTTAATCATGCCATAGAGTCACATTTATATGATTTAACACTAGCTTTTTCATTTCATAAGTATTCATTAACATCTAATAAGTCAAATACTAATCCAGCAACCTGGATTCTAAATCTAGCAACTAAATTACCAACTCAGCAACCTGAATTCCAAATCCAGCAACCTAATTTCCAAATCCAGCAATCTAAACTGCAATCCAACAAACTGGATTTAACATATTTTCAATTTCAGTAAACTATTTCTCAATCCAGCAAACTAGAATCACAAATTATATAATCCAACAAGCTGTATTCTAATTCGTATCACGAAAATACCAAATCAGTTTATTATTTTTCTATCCTTAGTCCAAACATATATACACATATTTCATCCACAAAAATTATTTTTCCATAATTTTCCAACTTCCTTTGATATTTTTCAAAAATTAATTCTAGTGCGTAGCTTAAGAAATTTGTTACCTCGTGCTTAACTCCAAACATTCCCATCTCTTGGGATAAACTTATATATGTTAACGTGATGCTCCATTTTAAATCTCGTGGCAATCGGAGTTGTAGAACTCCGTTTATAGCGGTTTCCGTCGGAAAATCACAAATATTGTAATGGTCATAACTTGGTCGTTTTAACTCGGAATTAGCTCATTTTTGGACACGAGCTACATAATACCATATATTTTCATTTTTCAAAAGGCCGGAATTTATTTCACAATTTAATTTGCCAAAACAGCCCCTGGACAGATCTGGACAGAAACTTTTTGCCATTTTACAGTTTTGGAGTCCTTTGCTAAAACTTATATAAAACGATATCTGTAACTCCGATTAACGATCCGTCAATTTTTTTGGATTCGAATCTTTCCGATATTCAATTTTCATCTATCACAATCCATATTTAGACATGTTAAGCTCCCGGAATTTAGCCCGGAAGTGGCTATTCAAAACTGTCCTTCTAACAATTTTCTTAACTTTGAGTAGTTTGGGAAAAATTACATAACATGCTCATTTTTCAACCTATTTGACAGATTCCAAAGGGTTTTTATCCTTCACACATAGATCTAGCATCCCAAGAACATAAATCACAAATATCCACCATAGATTTCAAGAAAAATCAAAACCTAGCTCACACTTTAAAAGTTTAAACTTTTCCGAAAAAATTACATTTTTCTCTTCCTTTGATTCCCACCAATTTAACACCTATATAGTTAGATCTAAACATGAAACACTCATTAACATGTATATACATAGTTTTTGAGTTTAGAAACAAAGTTTCTTAGTTCATCAAACAAGCATCAAACACAATCAAAGCTAAGAAAAATTTAGGTTTTCTATCTTTTGAAAAACCTAACCTCCATTTCATACTTTAGGTCTAACTTTTGATCTTCAAAAATGTTATATCTAAACATGAAACACTTATATATACATAGATCTAAGATTTTAAACCTTAAGATCACAACTTCAAGTTGTCAAAAATGAAATCAAAACACAAGGAAATAGACTACATAAGTAGAAATTTTTGTTATACCTTAGCTTTTCCTTCTTCTCCTTCTACCATATGAGATGGATCTTGGGTATATGAATATCAAAATCTCCTCTCTCTATTTCTCTCTTTGGAGCAGCCGAAATCCCACACTTTCTCTTTCTCTCTCTCTTTAGTTCTTACTTGGAAAATAAGAAATGAGAGAGAAATGGAATGGGTCTTGGGGTTAGTAATTTGAATAGATATATTTTGTATATCTAATCCAATCTCTTTTCCTCCTTATCTAGTCTTGCCACTTGTCCCATAATATCTTCCAATATCTCTTAGATTGTTTGAAATCTTGGTGAAATAAGGTGGCTTCTTTATGCATTTGACACAAAGCATTCTTGTACATATATTTACAAATTGTGGCTTAAATTATTACATGCCACCCTCTCTTTTCTTCCCTTCCATAACCGGCCATGTAGCATTACTAGATCCCACTAATTCTTACTCATTCTCTCTCACACTAACCACTAAAGCTTTGCTTGCAAGAATGTCCATAAGTGTTGGCAAAAATAATAAGACGACACATGGCTAGTGGGTGAAGAGTTGTTCACCAACTAAAGTAGATAATTAATACATTCATCCCCCCTCTCCTCTCTTCACTAGAACCGGCCATATGGCCCAGTAATGCATCCACCACATCTCTCTTTTTCACACTCTCTTAACTACCAAGAGATTACTTACCAACTTTAACAAATATGTTGGCTAAATTACAAAATGACACATAAGAAAAGTAAGAGGGAGTTGGTAGATAGTTGGTGGAGAGTTCGTGGAGAGTTGGTAGGAGAGTTGGAGATCAACTTTAGACAAATAAGAGACCAAAATAAATCTTAGTCACATGCTCAATCTCTCCTTCTTTTTCCTTCTCTATCCACCGGCCATGTAAATCAATCATAGTCCAACACTTTTAATAATATCAAATGTCCATCATGTCCTTCCTTCAATTGGGCTCTAAGTTTGGGCCACCCTTAAATCTTTTGGGCTTATCAATAAAAATATTTGAGCCACTCAATTAATGTATTGCTTGGGCCTCTAGCTAATTTCATTGGCCAACACTTGGCTATAAAATATACATAGTTCAATACATTAATTCTTATCCAACCCAATTCATTTAATTAGGGTTTTTAGTTCCTCAATTACAACACAAATCCTTACTCATGCCCACTTATTTCCTTAACCCAATTAGACTTGCTATAATTAGGTTATAAAATTAATCATTTGAGATATATAAAATAAATCTCCTAGAATTAGTAAGTATTCTAAATACCACAATTCTCTTTTTTTCCATAACCCTTAAGTTATTAAATCCTTCATTCCTAATATATAATTAGGGTTACACTAGTTTCTTTTGTTTGTTTATATAATAAACAAAGATAAACCATCACATAATGTTCATATTCCTTACACACAACTTTTTAACCCTTAGGGTTTAATACTTCACATTAGGATTCCCAAATTAGGGTTTAAATTCTCGATACTGAAATTAGAGTTTCTGAATATATCGTTAGGGTTTTCTAACTTAATCACCATATTCATAACATGAATTTAGGGTTTCGGATTCCCGGAACTGAAACTAGGGTTTCAGAACCAATTTCTACGATTTCTTATCAGACGTTAGGGTTTTTTAACAGAACGTTGACGTTCTTAATATATACTTAGGGTTTGACACATAAATAATTAATCTGTTCAACCCTTGACCCTTAACCACATTTAGTACACATACATATTCACATAAATCCTTAATCCTGAATAATTCACCTATATCCTTCACCGAATTTTGAAATCCTCAAAATTCAATCCCAATAACATCAAACGCATACACTTATTTTCTGTCTAGGTCTATTATTTGACCTTAAATCAATCATTTAATATTTTAATAAATTGTCCAAATTCTCAGGTTGTCACATTCACCCCTCCTTATAAGAATTTCGTCCCCGAAATTCACCTTACACCTTACACCGTGCACCTTACACCGTGCACCTTATGTAACGACCGAGAAATTCGGATTCTAATGTAAGATGATTTTATTAGATTAAATAATAATAAAATCATATTATGTGGGATATCAAGATGGTTGTCATTTTGTAACCTATTGATATTGGAATATTGTAGTATTTGAACTATGTGAAGGATTTAAGGTGTTTGAATTTCCAAGACGAAAATAAAAGTTTTACGAGAAATTTTCCGAAAAACACTATTTATCGATATTTGCTCGGGATTTATTTTTGAATTTCCGAGAAATACGTAATGGTAGAATATTAAAGTAAGACGGATTATGTAATAATAATCTAGTTATGGAAAACGTAATATTTCGTTTGCGGACTTAAATTGAGAACGTAAGGAAAATGAAGAACTATTGCGTTAAGGAATGATGGTATGATACGTGAGTATTGTACAAGGAATGGAAACGAGTATAATACAAAGTATTATATGAGTTTGTAAGAAGAATGCATTATCGTATATAAATTATATATGAATTAGAATACGAGAGTAATACATAAACTATATGTATTTGTATTATGACTTAGTAATGGACTTGGAAGATTGTTTATAGTTGTTACAAGCCCAAGCGAATTTAGGGTTAAGGCCCAACTTATGAATTAATAAACATATAAAAGTTTATTAAAGCAAAGCCCAAAGATTAAGTTGATTCAAGCCCAAGCTAGGATTTAATGAATGGATTGACCCCATGAGGAAATCCATATTAATATGGTTAAGGTGTAATGACCAAGAAAAGTGGTGACCAAGTTAAGTGGTAACCAAGTTATATGAGTAATGACCAAGTTATGTAATGATCAAGTATTAAGAGTAGTGGCCAAGCAAAGGATAAAGATTAGGGCTAGCCAATAAATGAATAGTAAGGAGGTGCAAAAAGAGGTGGGATGATGGAATTGACTAAATTGCCCTAAACCTTGCAACTTCTATAAATAGTGAAGGTTGGCAAGTCATTTGATAGTTGTTCAAATAATCCAATCACTCTCTCTCAAAGTGCTTAAGTGTTAGGAGAATTAAGTTGCAAATAAGTTACTTCCATAAGCCAAGAAGAAGAAGAAGATTTCATATCAAAGACTTCAAAAGTAAGACCTCTTCTCCAATTATCTTCTATCTCTATCATTGATAGGTTGATAATAAAAGTTTGGATTGAGGAACATGAATGATAAAAAGTAAGAAGTATGTGTGAGTAAGGAACTTAAGCCACATAAGTTGGTAATAAATCATTTGAACTAGCATAAATGATAAACCTATGTGAGGTTGTTAGTGGAAGTAATATGAAAGTAAAAGAACTTGTATGATCATATGTATCAAGTATACATAAGAAAAGTTATATGTTGAGAGCATATAGGTATGATGATTAAGAAACTTTAATTATCATAAGTCATGAATGATGAGATCATAAGTAGTTTATAAATTATAAAGTTATAAGCTTATGAAGAAATGAGTCAAAACCCAACAATGAATATAAGTTGTTGTATTACATATGTTGAGATGTTCACATGATGAATGGAATTCATTAGTAGTATTGAACAAGTTCTAAGAACAAAGAATTGCCGGAAATAGCACGATTAGACGATAATCGTCGAATTCGTAAATTTCCCGAAATGGAAGTCAAATATTGAGTTTGAGTTCGGAAATGTTATTTTCCAATGGAGACAAGTCATGTTTGTCATTTAAGAGTTGCGGACTCGAAAATGAACGAATTCCGACTTAGAACGAAGAAACGAGCGTTTAACGTTCACGAACGTTTATCGTTTTCGTTAAAAATGAACCAATAAGTGAATTTTTAGCAAACGAAGTCAATTAGATAAAATTCTTGCATGAACGCGTAGATTATGTAATTTGTGAACTGTAGGCTTTTGAACGAGCCAATTCGGATTTAAAACGAAGAAGTTATGCGTCCGGGAAGTTCACAAAAAAATAAAAAAATTAGAAAAATTTAGGTTTTCTATCTTTTGAAAAACCTAACCTCCATTTCATACTTTAGGTCTAACTTTTGATCTTCAAAAATGTTATATCTAAACATGAAACACTTATATATACATAGATCTAAGATTTTAAACCTTAAGATCACAACTTCAAGTTGTCAAAAATGAAATCAAAACACAAGGAAATAGACTACATAAGTAGAAATTTTTGCTATGCCTTAGCTTTTCCTTCTTCTCCTTCTACCATATGAGATGGATCTTGGGTATATGAATATCAAAATCTCCTCTCTCTATTTCTCTCTTTGGAGCAGCCGAAATCCCACACTTTCTCTTTCTCTCTCTCTTTAGTTCTTACTTGGAAAATAAGAAATGAGAGAGAAATGGAATGGGTCTTGGGGTTAGTAATTTGAGTAGATATATTTTGTATATCTAATCCAATCTCTTTTCCTCCTTATCTAGTCTTGCCACTTGTCCCATAATATCTTCCAATATCTCTTAGATTGTTTGAAATCTTGGTGAAATAAGGTGGCTTCTTTATGCATTTGACACAAAGCATTCTTGTACATATCTTTACAAATTGTGGCTTAAATTATTACATGCCACCCTCTCTTTTCTTCCCTTCCATAACCGGCCATGTAGCATTACTAGATCCCACTAATTCTTACTCATTCTCTCTCACACTAACCACTAAAGCTTTGCTTGCAAGAATGTCCATAAGTGTTGGCAAAAATAATAAGACGACACATGGCTAGTGGGTGAAGAGTTGTTCACCAACTAAAGTAGATAATTAATACATTCATCCCCCCTCTCCTCTCTTCACTAGAACCGGCCATATGGCCCAGTAATGCATCCACCACATCTCTCTTTTTCACACTCTCTTAACTACCAAGAGATTACTTACCAACTTTAACAAATATGTTGGCTAAATTACAAAATGACACATAAGAAAAGTAAGTGGGAGTTGGTAGATAGTTGGTGGAGAGTTCGTGGAGAGTTGGTAGGAGAGTTGGAGATCAACTTTAGACAAATAAGAGACCAAAATAAATCTTAGTCACATGCTCAATCTCTCCTTCTTTTTCCTTCTCTATCCACCGGCCATGTAAATCAATCATAGTCCAACACTTTTAATAATATCAAATGTCCATCATGTCCTTCCTTCAATTGGGCTCTAAGTTTGGGCCACCCTTAAATCTTTTGGGCTTATCAATAAAAATATTTGAGCCACTCAATTAATGTATTGCTTGGGCCTCTAGCTAATTTCATTGGCCAACACTTGGCTATAAAATATACATAGTTCAATACATTAATTCTTATCCAACCCAATTCATTTAATTAGGGTTTTTAGTTCCTCAATTATAACACAAATCCTTACTCATGCCCACTTATTTCCTTAACCTAATTAGACTTGCTATAATTAGGTTATAAAATTAATCATTTGAGATATATAAAATAAATCTCCTAGAATTAGTAAGTATTCTAAATACCACAATTCTCTTTTTTTTCATAACCCTTAAGTTATTAAATCCTTCATTCCTAATATATAATTAGGGTTACACTAGTTTCTTTTGTTTGTTTATATAATAAACAAAGATAAACCATCACATAATGTTCATATTCCTTACACACAACTTTTTAACCCTTAGGGTTTAATACTTCACATTAGGATTCCCAAATTAGGGTTTAAATTCTCGATACTGAAATTAGAGTTTCTGAATATATCGTTAGGGTTTTCTAACTTAATCACCATATTCATAACATGAATTTAGGGTTTCGGATTTCCGGAACTGAAACTAGGGTTTCAGAACCAATTTCTACGATTTCTTATCAGACGTTAGGGTTTTCTAGCAGAACGTTGACGTTCTTAATATATACTTTGGGTTTGACACATAAATAATTAATCTGGTCAACCCCTGACCCTTAACCACATTTAATACACATACATAATCACATAAATCCTTAATCCTGAATAATTCACCTATATCCTTCACCTAATTTTGAAATCCTCAAAATTCAATCCCAAAAACATCAAACGCATACACTTATTTTCTGTCTAGGTCTATTATTTGACCTTAAATCAATCATTTAAGATTTTAATAAATTGTCCAAATTCTCAGGTTGTCACAAGTTTCTTTTGTTTACCATCACATAATGTTCATATTCCTTACACAACTTTTTAACCCTTAGGGTTTAATACTTCGCATTAGGATTCCCAAATTAGGGTTTAAATTCTCGATACTGAAATTAGAGTTTCTGAATATATCGTTAGGGTTTTCTAACTTAATCACTATATTCATATCATGAATTTAGGGTTTTGGATTCCCGGAACTGAAACTAGGGTTTCTCATCAGACGTTAGGGTTTTCTAACAGAACATTGACGTTCTTAATATATACTTCGGTTTGACACATATATAATTAATCTGGTCAACCCTTGACCGTTAACCACATTTTGAACACATACACAACTATAAACACAAAACATATTCTCATAAATCCTAAATCCTGAATAATTCACCTATTTCCTTTACCGAATTTTGAAATCCTAAAAATTCAATCCCAATAACACCAAACGCATACACTTATCTTCTGTTTAGGTTTATTATTTGACCTTAAATCAATCATTTAAGATTTTCATAAATTGTCCAAATTCTTGGGTTGTCATATTCAGCCCTCCTTATAAGAGTTTCGTCCCCGAAATTCACCTTACACCTTACACCATACAGCTTACATCATTCATACATATCATCGCATGCTACCCAATACACCACTCACAAGGGTAAAAATTTTAAAACTGTGCTGAGGAATCGTATAGACTGTTTATTTGTCATTTTCGCAAAGGTTTTATGGAAATTCATCCGTAAACCATCATAACTTACGGACGAAAAGGGTGATTAGCCCGTTATGCCCTGTATTGGCCAAGTACTACTGGTCGGAACAATTTGTTCCTCTTATCCGCCTTAGGCGCACAAAATTTCTTACCTCAGTCTTATTTGATTCCGCAGCAAAATAATTTGGTTCAGGAAATTTCTTTCAATAAACACTTGGAGTTTTTTGAAAACATTTTTTTTGACGTCATGATGCCGCACTGTATTTAACCGTCCGTTGAGGATTTCGTCATTTTGTGACTTTGTTATACTACATCATACTGTAGTGGGCTGACGATCCTTAGATCACATCCAGGACCAAGTAATTATGCATTGATAACTCCATCATTTTTATCATCTCTGCACCAGGTTACATGGTACATAAGTGATAAATAAAAAACAATTGTTTTTTTAAAAGGCACATAGTGTGTATTTAGCTTGATGTCAAAAATTTGAAGTTTAGCATAGCTAGGGTTTAGGAAAACCTAAGTCTCCACTAATGATCATTTGCTTAACAATCTATATGTTCCTATAATCCTTACAACTCCATTCACACACAACTATACCCAGTTCATAAAGCCACACTTATGAGTTCATAACCTGGCCACAATTATATGAGTTTAAGAACTTTCCTAGACAGACCTTTGGCGTCCATTCGCTGAGGGGTTCATAAACATTTCATATAACTATGCGTCAAGAATGTCACATAAGTATGAGTTTTAAGAACTCGTACTTAAACCTATATTCTCTACCTATGACCTATCTATCTGTTATACACATGAGAAAGGAATCACCCTCTTAACACGCATATAGCAAATAGCGCGACACAAACATTTCAATGATTATCAATGCCAGAAACTAAGTGGTTGTCAAGCCAAACTCGGCCACTAATCAATATAGGAAGCTAAGTGAACAATTCCCCGCCCATACAAAGAATTGGTCAACCTAACCACTACATCGACCAGGAAGCTATGTGATTCTAAAACCAAGTACTAATTCCCCGCCCATACAAGGAATCATACAACTCAGCGGCTGACACGAGTCCTCAATTGAATCCCCACCTAATCTTAACACCTTTTTTTTCAATACGAATTCAATTCGTATTCATATTCCATAACTCTTTCATGAGTTTCCATAGTACAACTGATACACAGCATCTTGCTGTAAACTTTTCAATCATCAGATTGATTCTTTCTGACTATCATAACCTTATCAGATCACGGGGTGATCTTATCGTATATATTACGATTCAATTCCATGCACTATGATCGTTTTGTTTTACGATCTTCTATCCCTGCACTTTCAGTCTTTTAGACTCGATCTATTCACCATTATTGTTCAACTTTATTATCAGAGTTAGGGAACTCTGTGTCTTTACACTCGCCGAGATTCGTCTTTGAATCTTACCGACCAACTAACTCGATTTGAGTTAATACTTAATCCTAATCACTGTGGTTATTGGTCTCAGGTATTACTACCTAAGCTTCATAACCAACAGCACTGATACCAACTGTGATAGCCCCGAATCTGGGCCCCGAATCGCCGCGGACTCGGTACTCTATTTCTATCACTATTTGCGGAAGATATAAACATAAATTGTTTATACATTATATTACACACTATTCCCCAAGGTCGAGTAACCTTAACTTATACACAATTCACAAACTTTCTAACATAGAACATATTTATCAAACTATACTATTACAAGATAGTCGCACATTTTATCACACTCTGAACTTGGCCTTAACCTTTTCCTGTATCCAAACGCATTCGCATTATCTGCAATGTTTATCATGATATAGCAAGGGTGAGCATGAAAGTTGCCCAGCAAGTTTATATACAACAATATAACGATATATCATGATTGAAGAGTATGAATAATGAGCTTGCTATAATTCATCAATATAATTGAGAACTAGCACGAACAAATTTTTGACCGAACAAGTTTTAAACATGAACAAACATTTCTGAACCAATTGGTAATGAAGGTGATCAGTCTTTCATACCTGACTTATACATGCAAGATGTACAGAGTACAATTTTAATGGCAATCAGCAATGATTAACCATAAGCTTGAATAAAACACTCTTAGTAGAATTAAGTAAAAAGAAACTTGCCTGAACCGTTGATTATCGCTACGCAATTTATATCGCTTTACCCCGAAGACCTAATATTAGTAATATAGATCTCCAATATTAGAATAATATCATCACAGTATAATATTGTTATATTTATATACAGGATAACCTAAACATATAACACATAATTTTATAAGTCTATACAGCACATAAAACTTCATATCGGGTTAGACCATTATGTTTGAGTTGATACCGACACAATTTTATTATCCCGACGGTCTAGTCGGACAAATATCGAGTTTAAGTTCAATTAAACACTTCATACGCGCTTAATCATGCCATAGAGTCACATTTATATGATTTAACACTAGCTTTTTCATTTCATAAGTATTCATTAACATCTAATATGTCAAATAATAATCCAGCAACCTGAATTCTAAATCTAGCAACTAAATTACCAACTTAGCAACCTGGATTCCAAATCCAGCAACCTGAATTCCAAATCCAGCAATCTAAACTGCAATCCAGCAAACTGGATTTAACATATTTTCAATTTCAGTAAACTATTTCTCAATCCAGCAAACTGGAATCACAAATTATATAATCCAGCAAGCTGTATTCTAAATTCGTATCACGAAAATACCAAATTAGTTTATTATTTTTTCTATCCTAAGTCCAAACATATATACACATATTTCATCCACAAAAATTATTTTTCCATAATTTTCCAACTTCCTTTGATATTTTTCAAAAATTAATTCTAGTGCGTAGCTTAAGAAATTAGCTACCTCGTGCTTAACTTCAAACATTCCCATCTCTTGGGATAACCTTATATTTGTTAACGTGATGCTCCATTTTAAATTTCGTGAAAATCGGAGTTGTAGAACTCCGTTTATAGCGATTTCCGTTGGAAAATTACAAAAATTGTAATGGTCATAACTTGGTCGTTTTAACTCGGAATTAGCTCATTTTTGGACACGAGCTACATAATACCATATATTTTCATTTCCAAAAAGCCTATAATTTTTCTCATTAAATAAATGTCCGAAACAGCCCCCGGAAAATTTTGGGCAGCAACTTTTTGTCATTTTGTAGTTTTGGAGTCCTTCACCAAAACCTAAATAAAATGAAATCTATAACTCTGATTAATGATCCGTAAATTTTGTTGGATTCCTATCTTTCCGAACTACATTTTTCATCTATCACAATCCATATTTGGACATGTTAAGCTCCATCAATTTAGCCCGGAAGTGTTTGTTACAAAACTGTCCTTCTAACAGTTTTCTTAACGTTGAGTAGTTTGGGAGAAATCCCATAACTTGGTCATTTTTCAACCTATTTGAGAGATTCCAAAGGGATTTTACCATTAACACATATATCTAGCATCCCAAAAACATAAATCACAAATATCCATCATAGATTTCAAAAAAAATCAAAACCTAGCTCACACTTTAAAAGTTCAAACTTTTCCGAAAAAATTTTATTTTTCTCTTCCTTTGATTCCAACCAAAATCAACACCCAATATGGGTAGATCCAAACAATAAACACTTACTAACATGTATATACATAGTTTTTGAGTTTAGAAACAAAGTTTCTTATTTCATCAAACAAGCTTCAAACACAATCAAAGCTAAGAAAATTTTAGGTTTTCTATCTTTTGAAAAACCTAACCTCCATTTCATACTTTAGGTCTAACTTTTGATCTTCAAAAAGGTTATATATAAACATGAAACACTTATATACACATAGATCTAAGGTTTTAAACCTCAAGATCCCAACTTCAAGTTGTCAAAAATCAAATCAAGCCACAAAAGAAATATACTACATAAGTAGAAATTTATTTGCTATACCTTAGCTTTTCTTCTTCTCCTTCTTCTTAGTTTGATCATGGAGCTTGGATGTCTCACCTAGAACTCCCCTTTTCTCTCCTCCATGGCTGCCGAATGGCCCTCTTCTCTCACTCTCTCTCTTTCTATAGTTCTTAGCTAACTTGGAAGAAAGATGAAAGAAAGAAAAATATATACTTTTAGATATAGATATATTACAAATATCTACACTCATTCTCCTTATTCTCTCCTACAAAATCCGGCCAAGCTCCTTTCTTCTCCACAAGTCTCCACCTATTCTCTCTTTCCTTCTCTCATTAAACCACCAAGATGTTGCTTGCAAGTTTGAACATAAGTGTTGGACAATTAAAATGTTGACACCTAAGTGGAGTTATTCACCAACTAAAGTGAGCAATTAATACATTCATCTTCCCTTTCTTCCTTCTCTCTTGGCCAGCCACTTGGCTTCTTTTGCCACATGTTGGCTTTCCTTTTAATTGATTAATTAAATGTCCAAGTAGTCCTCTCTCACTTGGACTAAAAGTTGGGCTTTTCCTATAATGTTTTGGGCTTTCCAAAATTAACCCATTGAACATAAAAATTTAATTCTTTGGGCCATGTAAATCAATCATAGTCCAACACTATTAATATAACCAAATATCCATTATGCCCTTCCTTCAATTGTGCTCCAAATTTGGGCCACTTCTTAAATCTTTTGGGCTTAACAATAAAAATATTTGAGCCACTCAATTAATGTATTGCTTGGGCCTCTAAAATATGCATAATCCAATACCTTAAATTCTCATCTAACCCAAATCATTTACTTAGGGTTTCAATTTTCTCAATTATAACATAAATCCTTACTCACAAACCCATTCATTTCCTTAACCCAATTAGACTTGCTATAATTAGGTTATAAAATTAATCATTTGAGATATATAGAATAAATCTCCTAGAATTAGTAAGTATTCTAAATACCACAAATCTCTTTTCCCATAACCCTTAAGTTATTAAATCCTTCATTCCTAATATATAATTAGGTTTACACTAGTTTCTTTTGTTTACCATCACATAATGTTCATATTCCTTACACAACTTTTTAACCCTTAGGTTTAATACTTTGAATTAGGATTCCCAAATTAGGGTTTAAATTCTCGATACTGAAATTAGAGTTTCTGAATATATCGTTAGGGTTTTCTAACTTAATCACCATATTCATATCATGAATTTAGAGTTTCGGATTCCCGGAACTGAAACTAGGGTTTCCAGAACCGATTCTAGGGTTTCTCATCAGACGTTAGGGTTTTCTAACAGAACATTGACGTTCTTAATATATACTTAGGGTTTGACACATATATAATTAATCTGGTCAACCCTTGACCCTTAACCACATTCTGAACGCATACACAACCATAACCACAAAACATATTCTCATAAATCCTAAATCCTTAATAATTCACCTATTTCCTTTACAGAATTTTGAAATCCTAAAAATTTAATCCCAATAACCCCAAACGCATACACTTATCTTCTGTTTAGGTTTATTATTTGACCTTAAATCAATCATTTAAGATTTTCATAAATTGTCCAAATTCTTGGGTTGTCACATATGAACTACAAGTGTATGCTATTAGATCGCTTAGATTAACTGCAGAATCATAATTATTTGTGGTCAAACAAGGGTTGACCGACTGCCCAGATGAAGATTCTGGAAAACCCAGAATCTTCTAAAACGTGTTTTCTGACAAGAGTTTAACCGGCCTTAATCTCTCGCCTGTTATGTTGTTGAATGTTATAGTGCATGATAATTGTAGATTAACATATGGACTATATGATTGAACCTTTACATCTCATAAATAAGACAAGGAAATCAAAGATTCAAGGCTACAAAGTAGCACCCTTGTTACTGCTTGAGTTTCTGGGCAACTCCAGAAACTCAAGAACATACCTGACAAGATTTTCTCGGGCTTTGATCTAGTTGTTAAGATGCAGGATGGCCATGAAAGTTGTTTGTAGTTGTAATACTACATAAGTGCTACAATCATAACACATTAAACTGCCCAGAAACATGAAGATCCTAGGTCTATGATTGGTCAAAGGTAGCAACGTGATAACTAACATGAAGACTCAAGAATAGCTCAAGAACACATATAGCGACAATTTTGTCACTATAGGGCCCTTTAGCGACAGTTTAATTAGAAAAATAATTATTTTATTTATTAAATAGAAAAAAATGGTTTTTAATTATTAAAAATACTAAATAAATTTCTAAAAATAATTTTAAAGCCTGAAAATTAGTTTAAATTATTCTGACTATATTTCATAAATATTTAATATTTTTGGAATAATAATGGTATTTAATTTATTTAATTATTTTATTAAATAAATTATTTAAAAATAATTTTAATATATGAAAAATCATGAAAAATTATATTATGGTATAAGAAAATATTATAAGTTATTTTTAGTGACTTTTAATATTTTGTGATGAATTTCATTAATTAATTAATATTAATGATAATTAATTTATTTAATAAATATATTAAATAAATTATGGAAAATTAGAATTAATGATTTAAAAATTATATAAAAATATTTTAAGTTATAAAATATAACTTTTGATATTTTGTCATGAAAATATTAATATTTTAATATTAATAGTAATTATCGGATAATGGATTTAAGTGTTTAAAAATTATATAAATATGATTTTAAGGTATTAAAAATACTTTGATATATTATAATATTATGTTATGATTTTCATTAATATTTAGTATTAAATAAATAGTAATGATAAAGGAATTATGTTGTATTTAATTCTTATAAATATGTTATTAATGATTGAAAATTTATGATAAACAATAATAATTATGTGAAAATTATTACGAGCTTATGAAAAATATTTTGACTGATTTATAATTATCCAAGATAATTGTTAAGTGTTTTGGCAGAGTTTAATTGAACTTAACCTCGATATTTATCCGACTAAGCCATCGGGATGTTAGAATTGTACCAAACTCGACTCAAACTATAAAAGTTTGACTTCAGGTTAAGTCTTAT
The DNA here is from genome assembly GCA_020205505.1 of Panax japonicus. Classification (NCBI taxonomy): domain Eukaryota; kingdom Viridiplantae; phylum Streptophyta; class Magnoliopsida; order Apiales; family Araliaceae; genus Panax; species Panax japonicus. Next base: position 37,916,262 of record CM035101.1, on the reverse strand, counting down.
TTGTGTTATAGACGGATAGGATTATGTGATAAGGTGTTTAGGTTATTTTAAGTTTTGTGATGATATTATTCTAACTTGCAAATAAATATTATTAATATTAGGTCTTCAGACAAAACTTATTATTGTGTAACGATAATCAACGATTCAGACAAGTTTTTATTAACTCGACCTCGAGTTGTATTATTCAATTATGCTCGTGGTTAATCATTTTTGATTGTCATGCCTAAGAATTATTAAATCGCACTCTGTGTATACTGCATGTATTCATCAGGTATGAAAGGCTGATCACATTCATTACCATTCGATCCAGATATATATATATATATATATATGTGTGTGTGTGTGTGTGTGTGTGTCTGTGTGTTAATGTTCAATGTTCATTCAGCTATTTAAAATTTGTTCATGCTAGTTCGCAATTGTATTATAGAACTGTAGCCAACTTTTGTTTAATTCTTTCCATTATGATATATCCTTAAATTATTGAACTTAAACTTGATGGGCAAACTTATTGCTCACCCTTGCTATATAATGATTAACATTGCAGATTAAGATGAATACGTCGGATACAGGAAAGGACAAAGCCAAGTTCAGCTTGGGATTATATGTGCAGTTAAATTGTAATAGTATAGTAGGATAATAATGTTATAGGTTAGATAGTTTATGAATTGTGTATAAGTTAAGGTTACTCGACCTTGGGGAATAGTGTGTGAAGTTTATTGTATAAGTAATTTTTATTTATATCTTCCGCAATAGTTGTAGAATGATTGTACCAGATCCGTGGTGATTTAGGACCCGGATTTGGGGCTCTCACGAGCCTTGACACGGGAGTCGCGCTGCGGCACAAACTTAAATCTTGGAGTCCACGCTACAACATCGTTGTATAGAAATGACTGTTTTGCCCCCTAAAAGCTAGAAAAGATCTATTAAGCCCTGTAACACATCGGTTTAGCAAAATAATACTATAATCATATAAAAACTATATAAAATCTAAAAAGATCAGGCAACTATTTAAGTAATAAAGTATCTGATTTACTGGTATAAATCCCACTCATCAAATACCCCCAAATGAAAGTTTTTGTTTGTCCTCAAGCAATCAGTCTAACACAAAAAATAACAATAGTAAATCCACACACGAAAGGAAAACAAGACTGTATACTACCATCATGACTTCTATGCTCAATCATAGCTACTCCTAGATAATAGGTCAAACACAGATATGAGTAAGGGTTAATTCAATTTCAAGCATAAGACTGTATTTGATCCATTCTGTTTGTGTGTCGAGACCAACCATCCTAATTAAGCATAGCTCAAAAGAAGCACATATAATCGATTATAGATACCAATATGCTCACTCAGTAACTTAAACATTCAACAAGCATTAAGAATGAGACACAGATGCAGAAAAGGATTAAAAGGCTTTAGCATGAAGATAGTAAAATCTGACTCGGACAGTCCTTAATTACCTTAGGCTATTCAGAGTTACCCATTAATGAGATTTTGATAAATGACTCTCAAGCCAAATGAATTTAGGGCACTAGGTGTAGAACCCCCCTATAAATCTAATAACTCGAGCATCAAAGGCCACGTAATCAACTCAAGCCAAATTAGACTTTACGAAATCCAAATTGTGACGCCCCCAAATCCGGGTATCACCCAACTCGACAGATGGTGCTACGCAATACTACAATTGATACACTCATTCCATTGAGATAACAACAAAATGATTGTATTCACTATATTCTTATTATAATAGTAATACATCCTTTCCCAGGTTTAGAAACTGAATACATTCTTCATTACTCATAAGTATATTACATACAAATACACTAGTTTATTACATGATAATTAACTATCCATCTTAGCTTTGCCTTTATCTCTCTTAGAACTCTTAGTTCGTTCAGCCTTAGCTGTAATCATATAATTCAAGCAAGAAGTGAGCATAACTAGCTCAACAAGTCTATCAAAGGATAATATAAATACCACATTGAGAATTATATGATTATCTTCCATAACTGAATAAATAGCTAGGAAGTACTTATGAAACATTAACTAGCACTTCTCATTTCATAACAATGATTCCCAAATATATATAATAGCTTAAGAATTCTGAACCGGTCAAAAGACCATGAACATTCTCTTTTCTTTTTCACACTTGAAAAGGACATCTGGCCCTAAGGCCGTACATTTGACATTATTTACGAGCACTTTTAGGTGATCAGCCTATAGTACTCTATGTTGTTCAACATTCATCCATTAAACGTATTTACGTTTAAGTTTTGGCAACCTCGCGTGCCAATCGAATAATTGATAAAAATACATTTGTTTGTTCATAGACAAACTTACCTTTACATCTATACCAAATACTTGGCATATGATAGTGTTAACAATTCTATACTGAAAGACTTGTAAACAAATCAATCTAACTCTTAAGATTAGTCTAGCTGAGTTAAAATTGGCATCGACCCTTTCGTAAAACAATTCATGCATTTCTTATCACGAATCACAAAAAACTTGGCTAACACGAAGGTTAGACAAGCGTTAAGACAACTTTCCTTCAAGCGTCTTCGAATATAATATTCAACAGTTCTTAGTCTTTACAGGATCTACATGATATATTCACATAGTACATAGTAATTAGCTACCAAACAAACTTAGTTTATTGCTTTAACCAACTTCTTTTTCTTATATGTCTTACTTGAATTTATTCCATTAGTAATTTCCATTGGACTTACTATATTTCATTACGGCTCGTTAACATTCTTACTTTATTAACCGACACTGGGTGATCATTGGTGAGGTACCAACGTTGAACACCCTTTACGGTTTACTTGTTTACACCTTTAGCGTTCTTCGTTTAATTATTGTTAAACCATACTTAACCTTCTACATAATCACTTTATAAGTGATTTAGAGTTAGCCTTATCATGTACATTAAGTACATTCATGTCTTACTATTGGTTTACAGTCAATTAGAATTAAACCCTAACTTGGTCAAGTAGTTTCCACTATCGGCGCTGCGGTACGACATCCCTTTACTATAAGTGGAGTTGTGGCGCCACTATTTAGTGGTTTTACTCGAACTCGGCGCTGCTGCGCGAGTCCTTGCACTAACTTCTTGTGCTGCGGCAAGACTCTCTAATAGGGTATGGCTTTCTCTCGATCATGCTTGGCACTGCGGCGCGACCATTAACACTGGGTTAGCGCTGCGCCGCCACCCCTGTGCCTCAGTTAGTTTTGACAGTTAGTTTTTTAAAAAAAACTTCCCGGCCTCCTAACTTATTCGTTTTATATCCGAATTGGCTCATTCAAAAGCCCACAACTCGTAAATTACATACTCTAGGCGTTCATTTAAGAATTTTATATTTTTGAATCCGTTAACTCAGAATTCACCTTTTGGTTCATTATCAAGCGTTCATTTATCATTTATGAGCGTTCAATACTCGTTTTCTTCGTTATAAGTCAGAATTCGATGATTCTTGAGTCCACAACTCTTGAATACGCTATCTCACATGTTTTCATTGAAAACCGAAGTTTCTAAGTCACACGACAACTTTTGACTACTAATCCGAGATTTTTACGTTTTCGACGTTTAACATCTATTTTCATAAAATTCATCATTACTTCGTTACTCATGTTCTATATGCCAAACCAAGCAAGATTCACATACCCTAGCTATGATGGATTTTGATTCGTCCATCCATAACCAAGTTAACTTTCAAAAATTTTATAACTTAACTTACGTAAACTCTTATGATTTTTACTCAAACATGACTTATCAATGTTTTGATCATTAATAGACATCCTTATTCCTCCTCAATAGTTATGCTCCACCAATCTACGATTCTCTACGAGAAAGAAATCAAAAAAGGATGAAGACTAATGTTTACAAAATATTACCTTTTTGGTTCTTCGCGTTCTTGGTAAACTTCTTATGTTTTGCTTCAAAGTAGATCGATTACTTCTTTCTAGCTCTTTCTCTCTCAATATATGTTGGACAAAGTTTACAAAACACTAAATAACCAACATAAGCTTTCTTTTTATAGGCAACCAAATGGAGGGCAAAATTGTTCAAAAGTCACCTCCTTACTATTCCCCACCTCCTCAACAACTTATCCATCAAGTAATCACTTTACTTTATGGCCAAGTGGCTGACCCACATATCCATGGGTCTCCCCATGTGTTTTACCCATCTTGTGACCCGCCGGTTCGATCCGAGGTTCGATTTCTTGGATTGGGCTTGTCTGAACTTAACATTGGGCCTTAACCTGGGCTTGATTTCATAATTCATTGGGCTTGCTATTAATCTAAGTCCAATTAGATTGTACAAAGTCCTTAACTCAAAATCCTATAAGAACTAATGTATTCCACGTGTATAACTCACATATTCTTTTTGTTTAGTATTCATACGATATTCGTATTATACGTCGTACTATTCTTCATACTGTACTCGTCTATCTTACATATAATAACCGAAATGATTATACGTCTTTCATTCCCCTTTCGGAAATCACTTTTACCAACCCTTAGGTTTTAAGTCCGAAGGCGAAAACTTCGTTTGCCATAACTGAAATATTATTTGATATTCCGTTATATCTTCATATTCAATCATTACTCATTTCTTGGAATTTCAAACCTAATCTCATAGCGAAATCGGATGAATAGTGTTTTTTACGAAAAATTCTCAGAAAAAATTTATTTTTATCTTGGTAATTCAAAACAAGTAATCCTAGCACAGATCCAGAATACTAACCTCATCCACACATTCTAGGTCATAGAACGACCTTCAAATATTTTACTCACGTAATAATCAATTAAATTTATTTAATCCACATAATCAAATAGAAATTTAATTCATTAAAGATCTGATTTTCTCGGAAGTTACATTCTCCCACCCTTATAAGGATTCTTCTCCCCAGAATCTCGCAATAATTACATAAACAATTGAGGAAAATTTTCCTTCATTTTACTCTCGAGCTCCCACCTTACTTCTTCGGCATCGTGGTTACTCCAAATTACCATTATTGAAGGTATTATTTTATTTCTCAAGACTTGTTCCTTCCTATCAACAATCTGAATCGGATGTTCTTCATATGTTAAGTCTTTTTCTACTTGAAAAGATTCATACTCTATTATGTGCCTGTAGTCCAGTTTATAAGGACGCAACACTGACACGTGAAACACATTATGTATGCTTTCCATCTCCGGAGGTAAGGCTACTTCATAAGCTACCTCTCCTACCCTTCCTAAAATTCCAAAAGGCCCTACAAACCTTGGACTTAACTACCCTTCTTCCCAAAACGTATCTTCCCTTTCCAAGGTGATACATTCAGAAAGACAAATGAACCTACATCAAACACCCTCTTCTCTCAATGAGGATCTTCATACTTCTTTTGTCTATCTTGAGTCGCTAACAATCGAGTTCGTATTAGTTTAACCATGTCTGCCGTTTGTTGTACCATCTCAGGTCCCAACATTTTATGTTCACCTACTTCGTCCCAGCAAAGTGGTGTCCTGCACTTCCTCCCATACAATGCTTTGTAAGGCGGCATGCCTATACTAGCGTGAAAACTATTGTTGTAAGAGAATTCCACCAAAGGCAGATGTTTGTCCCAACTCTCCTTAAAATCCAAAACATAAGATCTTAACATATCTTCTAGCTTTTGAATTATCCGTTCACTTTGTCCATCCGTCTGTGGATGATACGCCATACTCAATCTCAACTGAGGTCCCATTTGATCTTGCAAACTCCTCCAAAAGTTTGACGTGAATCGTGGATCACGATCGGACACAATCGAAATAGGTACCCCATGTCTAGAATTAATTTCCTTGACATAAAGCTTAGCTAACTGCTCTAGGTTATACCTAACTCCTATTGGAAGAAAGTGAAATGATTTGGTTAACCGATCCACTATCTGCCAAATAGCATCGTATCATTTTCTCGTTGTTTGAAGTCCCACCACAAAGTCCATGGTGATATGCTCTCATTTCCACTTGGGAATCTCAAGTGAATGCAATAACCAACTCGGTCGTTGGTGTTCAGCCTTAACTTTCTGACAAGTTAAGCACTTACTAACGTATTATGCGATTTCCATCTTCATGTTCAGCCACCAAAAGTTCTGACGAAGGTCTTGATACATCTTAGTACTACCAGGATGTATCGAATACCTTGAACTATGAGCTTTACACATAATCTCTTCTTTTAAATTTAAATTATTTGGAACCCAAATTCTTCCTTCAAAACGAAGTAAACCTTCATTATCAAGGTTATACTTAGACTTAAAGTCATCCTACATTATCTTTTTCATTCGCTCACATTCTTTAGTACCTATTTGTACTTCCTTGACCCGTTCCACTATCGTTGGTTGAGTTTACACAAAATACAACATTTCCTTTGTGACGCCCCCAAAATAGGTATACATCACCCATCTTGAGTTGCCAAATACATGGTACAAAATTCAAATACAACTTAATAATACAACTGTCGTGTAAAATACGACAAAATATAGCTAAGAGCTTAAGGAAGAATATTGCCTTCTAGACAATATCCACTCACAAATAGAGTCCTCGTTATATTTATTATCACACTATTTCATAGAATAGCGAGAACTACTAATGCTATCATCTGGACCATCACTCCGTTCCCCGACTAGTCCCGGCTACGTTCTCATTTCCTGAAGAGAACAATGAAAGCAAAACGGTGAGCTCAACTAGCCCGGTAAGAAATATTATGACTAAGATAATGCAGAATAAATTATTGTTAGCCTTCAACAGTGTTAAACTGATAAAATATAACAAACATCAAGTTTAATTGCAGCGGAACAAGAAATCCTTTAGAACAGTCAAGTAGAAAATAAAATCTACTATCTTTTATGATTTAAAAGGTTTTTCATTACTTTTATCGCTGAGACTCAGCTTAATAAATAATCCAAATCATCCATGCACTACGGCTAATGATATTCATTAGTATCACGACCACAAATTATCCATGCACTACGGGCCAATGATATTCGTGTTTTTATCAATGGTCATCATGCAAACAACTGTCCATCAATGCACTACGGGCCAATGAGGACTTTTACCACATCATTTATAACATTACGATCATGATTATACCAAATAATCCCTGGTTATAATCACATTAAGTCCGTCTATGTACTACAAGCTACATATGACTTTCAACATAATATAAACATGAGGATGATGAAAATGATGTAATAATTCAATAAAACAAGTTCAAGGATAAATTTTTAAAAATTTATAATTTAATTTATCCAGAAATCAATAACGTCCAAATTGTCAACATGATACTGCTTTGTGGAGTAAAATTCAAGAATAATATTGTACCAAAAATAATTTGGACTGAAAATGAATCAATTTTTTATGAATAGTGCCCCAAGTGAATAGTAATCGAGTGAATAGTACCCATAAATAGTAACTTCGGGAATAGTAACCCCATGAATAGTACCCCGGCATGAAAAAGTTAAAACTTATCAACAATACGCAGAATAATATTTCCATTAAAAGATACTGGATGAAGCGATCAAGGATATTGTACTAATTTCATGGAGTTTAGAAGCCAAAACATTATCAAAACGAGAATAGAATTCTAAATCTGAAACGAAATAATATTACTTAATACTACAGAGTATGGAAGAAAATATTATTTTAGATGAATACTGAACAAAAATAACATCCCTTGCATTAAAAAGAAGAGTATTCCAACTGGTATAGCGGGGATATTATTGAAGAAAACTTTCACTATTTTCTAAACTCAAAGCTTTCTAAAACTCGAAAGAAATACGCTCATTATTATAAAAGAAGAATTCTCAGATTCTGGTGCATTTTTTAATTTTAACTAAGCATCCTATTTATAGAAGAATGGAAGGGGCACTGTGCAAGAAAAATCACGGATGTAATAATGCAACTCATGGATGCTTTATCAATTCACAGATGTCTTATGCAATATTCGACACATGAATTTCCAAAGCCATTAGTAAGTAAAACAAAAAATATAATATATATATATATATATAATACTAATAATGATAACTCCCTCTTGACTTTTCTCCCACCTCCCCAGTGACATCCCCTTTGAAAAACAACCTCCCAGCAATTCAATTTTCCAAATATTGGCCCCATATGTGAGCCCACCTTTATTATATTAAATAATTTTCTTCCGATTATTTTGAAAAATTGGTAAATGGGGATCCAAATAATAAGCAAAATTTATAACAACTACTTCATATAAATCTTCTCAATATTTTTAACAACATTTATCATCATTATTATAATTCAAAATATTTATCAACCAGGTCGTTCCCAGGAAAAAGGGGGCTTTCCATAAGGATTTCTTCCTATTGGCGCGTAATTAGGTGACCAAACCTCTCCTTGACAGAACTTCTAGACATTATCAATATTGCAAATATTAATATTAATAACTCTGTCATCTCAATTATTGATTTAATAATATATAAAATATCGATAATAATTGAATCAAATAACATGAGATACTATGTAACAATTACTGTAGCAATAATTGAATAAAACTGAGTGACTTCTCAAGTAAGCATCAATAATCAATACCATGTGCTACTATGCAACTACGTGTATTACTGTACTTTTAAAACCAGGTGTTTTAATAGTTAACGGTAAAACTTCCGCCGTTATTTTCATAAAAAGATATTTTTATCGTTTTTCCAATCCGACAAAATTCCATTTATGGGGTCCACCAATGATTATATCGTCGTACGAATATTCCCCGACCAATCGAATATTATATAACAACTTGCGTACTTTGAAAAATTAATAAATATTACCCACAACTATAATATTATATCAAATTACTCCTTAATATTCAAAAATGATATTTATAGAAAATTCATCTTTATTCATAAAAGTTGGGGTCTTACAACCTCCATTTCTTATGAAATTTTGCCCTCGAAATTAGTGTACATGCCTGGTATGACGAATAGGTGAGGATACCTTGATTTCATTTCAAATTTTAACTCCCAAGTCATTTCCTCAACATCGTGGTTTCTCCATAAAACATTGACTTGAGGTATAACCTTGGAGCGTAAAATATGTTCCTTCTTATCCAAGATTTTAATAGGAATATCTTTATACATTAAATCTTCTACTATTTCATCCAGTTCTAACTCAATAATATGGTTCGGGTCTTCCACATATTTACGTAAAATGGATATGTGAAAAACGTTATGAACACGAGACATACTTGACAGTAACGCGAATCTATAAGCCACAGTTCCTACTCGGTCAAGTATTGCAAATGGGCCAATGAATCGAGGATTGAGCTTTCCTCTCTTTCCAAATATCGTAACTCCCTTCCATGGTGCCACACGTAACAACACATGCTCTCTGACAGTGAATTCCACGTCTTTTCGATGAAGATCAACATAACTCTTTTGTCGATCTTGTGAGATTTTTATGCATTGCCGAATCATTTGAATCTTTTTCGTTATCATGCATACCAACTCCGATCCCAACAACGTTGCTTCACCTACCTCATCACAGCATACTGGAGAACGACACTTGCGTCCATACAACTCCTCGAATGGAGCCATGCCAATACTTGCTTGATAACTATTGTTGTAGGAAAACTACAAAAATGGTAAGAACTTGTCTTAACTTCCTTTGAAGTCAAGGACACAGAGTCTTAATAGATCCACGATATTTTGAATAGTCCTCTCCGATTGTTCGTCCGTTTGAGGGTGATATGCCGAACTAAATCGTAAATCTGTGCCCATAGCTTTTTGCAAACTGACCCAAAATCGTGAAGTGAATTTTGGGTCTCAATCAGAAACTATGGATACTGGCATACCATGCAGTCTTACAATCTCGTTTATGTATATATGAGCAAGACGTTCAAGTGTATAAGTTTCTCGTATAGGTAAAAAATGAGCAGACTTGGTCAATCTATCAACAATAAACTAAATTGCATCTATGCCTTGAGAAACCTTGGGAAGGCCAGTAACAAAATCCATGGTAATGTGCTCCCACTTCCATTCTAGAATTTCAAGTGGTTTCAATGGACCTTTTGGCACTTGATGCTCCGCCTTGACACGTTGACAAGTTCAACACCTTGAGATAAACTACACGATCTCTCTCTTCATATTGCTCCACCAAAATGTATGTCGAAGATCACGATACATTTTGGTACTCCCAGGATGGATTGTAAACGGTGTATTGTGCGCCTCCATCAGGATTTTATACTTCAAATCACGGTCGTTAGGAACACAAAGTCTAGAGTTGACTCAAAGTATTCTTTCTTCATATATTCTTGCTTCCGGCATATCACCTTCTTGCACTTTCTTCCCCATACGCATCAGCTCCAGGTCTGTAGCTTGAGCAGCTGTAACTTTATCGATTAAAGTCAGATCTACTCGTATATTTGCCATCATTATATGGGTCCCTGGAGTCTTTAACTCTATCTCCATCCTTTGCAAGTCATATAAGATGGGCCTTTGCGTTGACAATATCGCACTCGTACCCGCATATGATCTTCTACTCAATGCGTCAGCTACCACGTTCGCGTTTTCAGGATGGTACTGAATGGTATGATAATAATCTTTCAAAAATTCAAGCCAATGTCGTTGCCGCATGTTGAGTTCCTTTTGAGGGAAGAAATATTTGAGGCTTTTATGATCTGTAAAGATCTCCAATTTCTCCCCATACAAGTAATACCTCCAAATTTTAAGTGTGAAGACAACAGCTGCCAACTCTAGATCATGAGTAGGATAATTCCTCTCATATTTTTTGAGTTATCGAGAGGTATAGGTTATGACTTTCCCATATTGCATGAGACACATCATAACCCTTTGCCCGAAGCATCACTGTAGATGACAAATCCCTCCGAGCCAGATGGTATTGTCAGAACAGGTACTGAAATGAGTCTCCTATTGAGTTCTTGAAAATTCTTCTCACATTCCTCGCTCAAATCGAATTTTGTATCTTTCCGAGTCAGCTAAGTTAATGGAGTAGCGATTTGAGAAAACCCTTCTATGAATCTTCGATAATAACCAGCTAAGCCAAGAAAGCTACGTACTTCGGTCACTGATTTAGGTTACTCTCAACTATGAATAGCTTCAATCTTTGTCGGGTCAACAGATATTCCATTACTTCATACTACGTGCCCAAGGAATGCTACTTCTTCTGACCAGAACTCGCATTTCATCAACTTATCATAAAGCTTGTTTTCACAAAGTTTTTGGAGTATCAGCCTCAAGTATTTCTCATGATCTTCACATCTTTTGGAATATATGAGGATGTCATCAATAAAGACGACCAAAAAGCGATCCAAATATTCTTTGAATACTCGGTTCATCATATCCATGAAGGCAGCAGAAGCATTAGTCAATCCAAAAGACATGACTAGGAATTCATAATGCCCGTACCGAGTTCTGAAAGCCATCTTTGAAATGTCATCGGTTCTAATCTTTAACTGATGATATTAAGAACGACGATTGATTTTTGAAAAGAATTTGGCTCCTTGCAACTAGTCAACCAGGTCATCAATACATGGAAATGGGTACTTATTTTTGACGGTGACATGATTCAACTCTTGATAGTCAATACAAAGTCGCGTACTCCCATCTTTCTTCTTCAAAAATAGAATAGGAACACCCCAAGGAGACGTACTAGGACAAATGAAACCGATGTCTAACAATTCCTGCAATTGGGTCTTTAACTCCTGACGTTCAATAGGAGCCATTCGATATGGGGCTTTGGAAATGGGTTTTGTACCGGGTTCAAGGTCAATATAAAATTTAATTTCACGCTCTGGGGGTAGGCAGGGAAGTTCTTCAGGAATACGTCTAGAAATTTTTTAACAATAGAAATATCATTCAAAACTGACGTATTTTTGTTTAAATCCGTGACATAAGCTAAGAAAACTTGATATCTGTTTTTCAATAAATGAATAGCTTTATGGCTTGAGATGATAGTGATTGATTTGAATGGTTTGGTTGCTTGAATTCGCATAATAGGTTGGTTAGGAATATGAAAGCTAACAACCTTATGAAAATAATCAATTTTTGCATTATGAGTAGTTAACCAATCAATCCCTAGAATTACGTCAAATACAAGTATTTTCAATGAAATAAGATAGGCAGGTAATGTGAGGGTACCGATTTGAACCAAACAAGACTTATAAGCAGTGGATGTAATGAAGGTTTCTCCCAACGGAGTTTCAACAGATAAGCTAAGTCTAATTTCTCCAGAGTCAAATTTAAACGTTGAGCGCAAGTAGAAGAAATAAAAGAATGGGTAGAACCAGTATCAAATAAGGTATATACTTTGCTAGAGTTTATGATAAGCTTACTCGTGATAACCTCGTTCGGGTTCCTTATTTTCAGCGAGGTCACCACAAACGTTCTCTCTTGAACTACTATTTTTGACTTGTCTGGACGGCATTTGGTGTCACCATTCCAACTAAACTTGGCTTCCCTGTACGATAAAATCTAGCTAGGTGACCTTCTCTTCAACAATTGTAACACGTTTTGGATTGTTGCGCATAGTTTGGACTGGTGTGTCCGTCCCCTCCGCATTTAAAGCATATGATAGGTGGTCGTTCTCCTTCCTTAACAACGGGTGCTGGTGCTGACGTCTTTTCATCATTGCTGAATCTCATTTTCTTGAAATGTCCATTTTTAATGTCTTGGCCATTATTACCACCGAAGTGGTTACCATTTCTGGCATGTTGATTCCCTCCACATTTGTTGTCACTGCTTCAGTGACTGCTACCACTGATATTATCATTTTGTCGGTTGCTTTCTCTTGGTTAAGTTGACTCGTTATCGCGCTCCAATAACTGAGCCCTATTTACAACATTTGAATACAAACACAGTTTGTGGGAAATTAAGTATTGACGTATCTTGGGTTTCAAACCTCTTAGAAACATCCGTGTCATTTTCTCCTCATTATCAACCAAGTGGGATGAAAATCAGGATAACTTGGAAAACTTAGCTTCGTACTGTGACACGGTCATATTGTTCTCCTCCATCTTGATGAACTCTACCTCCTTCATGTGATGAATACTTTCGGGAAAGTACTTGTCGTTGAATAGTTCTTGGAACTTCTCCCAAGACATCTTCAGTGCAGCATGTTAAGTACGCTTTACCGATTCCCACCAATAATCTGCTTCTCCTCGTAACATAAAGGTGGCAAAGGGAACCTTTTGCTCCTCGGAGCATCCGAAGACATCAAATATATTGGTGATCTGCTTTATCCACATCTCTGCCTTAAGTGGTTTTGGCTCTCCAATAAACTCCGGTGGTCCCAGCCCTATGAACTGCTTAGCGGTGACCGTCCGAGAATTGCCAGTGTTTTCAACTGCATTTTTGACAGCAGTCTCTCTCGCCTGATGTTGCATGAATTGCAGAAAGCCCCTAAACATTCCGTCGTTCATCATTTGGTCGTTATTGTTGTTTGCATGAGGATTGTTACCTTCTTGATGCACGTTTTCCTGGTTATTGATCGTTGGTTATTCAACGGTCTCATGTGCTCCATTGCTATTCTCAACATTCTCGGATGTCATTTTCAAATACTGCCATAAAACAAGGCTTAATTGACATGCAACATATTATCCTATATTCTGACCGACCAATTAAATAACAAATAAATTAGGTAGGTCATACTAGCGAAGGATTTCCCCGTCTCTCCCCCTTAGTTCTAGTCTCACATCTAGCCAGGGATCATATCCCTAACTTTATACCAATTGTACGCCCCCAAAATAATGTATACATCAGCCTCTCAAATGAACGCTACAATAAGGTAAAAATTTAAATACAATTGTCGTGTAAATACCAACAAAACATAGCCAGCGTTCGTTTGTTAACTGTGCAAATCTGTATTGCCTTTAGACAATACCACTCTCAAATAGATGCATTAAACATTTATAATCCACTAGTCATAGAATATGAGGAACTACTAAAGCTATCTCTGGACCGGCACTCCGTTCCCGACTAATCCAGCTACTTCTCATTTCCTGAAGAGCACAATGAAAGAAAGGGTGACTCAACTAGCCATAGAAATATATGACTAATATGAACGCCCCCAATCGGGTTCGCTTTCAACTCGACATACGGTACGTACCGCTGTGCTACAGTTCCATCAAACATTCATTGAAATCCTCAAAAAAAGGAATATGTCGTAGATATATCCAACATCTACCATTCCCAGGTATCCCTTTATAACCGTTATATTTGTTTTCTTGTCATAATATCAAATTATTATCATATAAACCTATACTATTCTAGAAATCACATGTTCGACTAGAGCCTTCTCTTTATCCTTGTAGAAATTCGTCGGGCCCATTCGGTCTAAGCTGCATTCATTGGTTCAAGCAAGTGTGAGCTAACAAGTTCAGCAAGTACAGACAATTTCATTTTTAATAAAAAAAATCATGCTTGAAACTAGAAAATCGTATAGTCTCCAATAACTGGATGATAGTTTGAAGTACTATAAATAACTTAAAAAATACTTTCTTTTAAACTTCAAACTTTTGCATAACAATAATCTATAATTCATTCAATTCTGGTTCAGACGTGAACACTTATAGTCCTCTTTGAAAAGGACAACCTGGCACGAAGTCCCCGGAAGTTTCGGCATATCTGTTGAGCCTTCTAGGTGATCAACCTATAGTACCTATGTTGAATCACATTATATCCCTAAACGTGTGTACGTTTACGTTGTGGCAACCTACGGCCCCGAAGTACTCGATGAAAATACATTTGTTATATTCATATTCAAATTACCTTGAATCCATACCAATATTGGTGTAGAATAGCGTTAGCAAGTTTCTATATTGAAAGACTTTAAATATTCAATCCAATCTATTATGATTAGTCCTAGCCGAAGCTAAACTGGCAAACGGGGCTCTTTCTTTAAAAACATACATTCATCTCATAACTGAATCTTTGAAAACGTGGCAGCACGAAGGTAGACAAGCTTTTAAGAAAACCTTTTCATTTAGCGTCCCTGCACAATAAATACGTTTCCTTTGAGTCGTTCATCTCTACAACACATAATCACGTACATACCAAATTAAGGGTCATGAAGACATACATAGTTCTACGAATCTTACCCTTCTTCCCAATCTAATCCTTTATTAGATTTGTTATTTATTGGTTCCAGCATTTTGTCATTCTTTTCATCATTCTTACCAACTTCGTTCTCTTAACTGAAATTATTTCATTAATACAACTCAGTTCAAGTTAATTATCCTTCCTCACGGCTTACTAACGTCCTTACGTTATTTAATCGAAACTCGATCGTCATTGATTAAGTACGCTTATTGCATATCTTTCACGTTCATCTTTATTTGACTTTCTTAAACCTAAGATATCATACTTGGGGTTTAATTATAACTTAACAATGTTTGATAAAGTTCCTTATTTCATTGCTAAACAATTTTCCTTCATGTTCCACTTGTAAACATTTTTCATTGTCTAAGCTTTAAGTCTGGCGCTGCGGCACTGGCTATCACACTCTGTGCCGCGCTGCGGAGTCGCCAATTAGGGCTTGGAGACCGGACTCAGCGCTGCGGCTCGAGTCCCTTTGTTAATTATCGCGCTGCTGCGCGAGTTTGCAGGGGACACATGCCACTTTGACGCTGCGGCGTGACTTATTTTGCCTTGAATGGCGCCGCGGTGCCAGTGCTCAGCACCAGAAAATTTTTACAGACTTTTATTTTAGTGAGATTCCCGGCTTCGTAACTTCTTCGTTATAAGTCTGAATTGGCTCTTTCAGGAGCCTACGGTTCACAAATCACGTACTCTAAGTGTTCATGAAAGAATTTTATTTATTCGACTTCGTTTGCTAAAATTTCACTTATTAGTCTATTTTTAACAGAAACGATAAACGTTCGTGAACGTTCAACGCTCGTTTCATCGTTCTAAGTCGGAATACGACCATTTTTGAGTTCGCAACTCTATAATGACAAATACGACTTGTCTCTATTGAAAACCAATGTTTCCAAGTTCAATATCAAAATTTGACTTCCATTTCGAGAATTTCACGAATTCAACGATTGTCGTCTAATCGTGTGAATTCTGACGAAACTTCGTTAATTGAGATTTTTAAACCATTTCACTTGGATTCAATCCATTATACTAACGTCTTGACATACATACTTCATTAATTTATAAACATGATAAGTTATTACTTGTTCTTAATAAGTTCAAAAACTCATAAACTACTTATAATTATATTTCTTATGATTTCATATAGCTTCAATCTTTTAACAACCATCCTTGCTTCTTATTATCATACCAAACTTTTTAAGAAAACATATGAAAAGTTCTTATAAGTTCCTACTAACTTCATCACCATTATCATATGATAAGTTCTTACAAGATCTTCATAAGTTCATAACTTATATAAGTAGAAATGACTTGTTCATGACTGATTACGGCTTATTAAGACTAAAGCCCTTTGGTTTATCATTCCTTAGCATACCAGTTCTACCAATACCCCCTTCTCTAATAATGGAAGAGAAAGAGAATCAAGGTTCAAGAATACTTACTCTTGATTAACACTTGCTAATCCTTAATCTTCTTCTTCTTGCTTCTTGAAATAACAAAGGTTAACTTCTATCTTTCCTTGCTTTTTCTCTCAAATAAATAAACTATAAGTTGTTTGTGGAAAATCTAACAAAGGAAGTCTAGCTTTATATGTGCTTATTTTCTCTACCAAATAGGCTCTCAACTTTTAAGTGGGATGAAATGAACAACACACAAAATGAAGGGAAAGCGTGCTATTTATAGGAAATCCCTAATGAGGGTATAATGGTCATAAGGCCTCCACCTCCTTACGATTCCTAACGTAACATTAAGTAAAACTTGCTCTCCATTAAATTACTTGGCCATCACCAACACTTAGCCCTTAAGTTATCTTGCTGCCCCCAAACTTAGGTGGCGCTAGCCATTAAGCACTTGTTATCCACTTAACACTTTTGTGTCTCCCACACTTACTTAGCCTCTAAGTTTCTTGTTCATCACCGTGGATCATCCCTGGATTGACGCCCATGAGTTTAAACTTCTCATAACCCATTGGTTCCTACTGTTGGTGCTTTAGCTTAAGTACTAACTTAATCATTTTGGGCTTTACATTAATTTACTTTGGGGCTTTACATTACAAATCCTTAGGCTTGATAATTAACTCTATGGTATTTAACCAATAAAATTATAATTTGGACTTTAATACTCCTACAACAATTCTACCAATTCATTTCTTTTGGCTTAAAGCCTTATAACATATTCTATACATATAATTCTCGTATTCTAATTAATCATATACGACATACCATAATTCATACGTACTCGTATAATACCCCGTATCATACTCGTATTGATTATCTCATATAATACATACGTAGTATATGATCATCGCTTAATTCATTTATCACATTACATTTCCTTCTCATAAATCATTTTCCTTAAACGTTAGGTTTTAAGTACACAGGCGAAATATTACGTTTTCCATAAATAAAATATTGTTGGATATTCCATCTCGCATTGATATTCTATCGTTACGTATTTCTCGGAAGTTCAAAAATAATTCCCGAGCAGAAAATGCGTGAATAGTGTTTTTCAGAAAATTTCTCAGAAAGCTTTTATTTTCGTCTTGGAAATTCAAACACTTTAATTCTACCACGTAGCCAAAATTCTACGATGTTCTGACATTTCTAGGTCATAGAACAACGTTCGATTAGCTTGCTCCATAAAATCAATTAAATTTATTTAATAAAAATAAAATTTACTTCTCAAAATCCGATTTTCTTGGGAGCGGTACAACTAAGAGAATGCAGAATAAAGTATCGTTAGCCTTCAACAGTGGTTAATTTATAAAATAATAACACACATCAAAGTTTTACTGGCAGCGGAACAAGCAATCCATTAGAAGCGTCCAAGTATGAGAATAACTACTATCTATCTATGAATTTAAAAAAAAATCATTCACTTTTTAGTGCTGAGACTTAGCCTTAATAAATAATCCACATCATCCTAACTACGGCAAAGATACTCCATATAGTATCACGACCACAAATTTATCCTTGCACATACGGGCCAAAGATATTCGTTTACAATCAATTGGGGCAAATATGCCAACAACTGTCCAGCAATGTCACTACGGGCCAAGGAGGACTTTCACCCATCAATTATAACATTACGGTCCATGATATACCGAATAATATCTGTTCATAAGCATACCAAGTCCATCTATGCACTACAGGCCACAGATGACTTTCAACATAATAATTAACATGTATGATGATGACAATGATGTAAGAAATCAATAAAACAAGTTTAAGGAGAATTTTTACAAAGATTTATAATTTAATTTATCCAGAAATCATAACGTCCAAATTGTCAACAGTACTTTTCTTTGTGGAGTAAATGTAAGAATAATATCTAACCAAAATAATTTGGAGCCGAAAAGAATCAATTTTGTCCATTAATTGTACCACCGGGTGAATATAATCAAGTGAAGAGATATCAGTGAATAGTAACTTTGGGAATAGTAACCCCGTGAATTAGTACCCGGACATGAAAAATTCAAACTTCAAGAATGCACAGGATAATATTTACATAAAAGAGACTAGATAAGAGCAATATCAAGAATATTTATACTATTTTCATGGATTTAGAAGCCAAACCTTTATCAGAACGAGTATACAATTCGAAATCTGAAACGAAATATTATTACTTATATACTACAGAGTATGAAAGAAAATATTATTTTATACGAATAATGAAAAAAAATAGCATCCCTTACCTTGAAAAGAAGTGTATTCCAACTCGTATAGCGGGGATATTTTTGAAGAAAACTTTCACTATTTTCTAAACTCAAAGCTTTCTAAAACTCGAAAGAAATACGCTCAATATTATAGAAGAAGAATTCTTTGATTCTGGTGTGTTTTTCAATTCTAACTAAGCATCTTATTTATAGGAGAATGGAAGGGGCACTGTGCAAGAAAAATCATGGATGTAATAGTTATGCAATTTACAGATGCTTTATGAATTCACGGATGTCTTATGCAATATTCGGCGCATGAATTTCCAAAGCCATTATTAAGTAAAACAAATATATATATATATATATAATACTATTAATGATAACTCCCTCCTGACTTTTCTCCCACCTCCCGCATGACATCCACTTTGAAAAACAACCTCCCATCAATTCAATTTTCCACATATGGGCCCCACATGCGGGCCCACCTTTATTATATTAAATAACTTTCTATCGATTATTTTGAAAAATGGGTAAATGGGAAGCCCAAAAATAGAGAAAAATTGATGACAAATACTTCATAAAAATCCTCTCAATATTTTTTTAACAACTTTCATCATTATTTATAAGTTGCAATATTTAACAACAGGTCGTGTCCCAGAAAGTGGGGCTGTTCTAATGATTTCTACCTATGGGGACGAACTTAGGTTACCCAAACCTCATTGATAGAACTTCTAGACACTGTCAATATTGGAATAATAATATTAATAACATCTGTCATCTCATTACTGATTTAATATATATAAAAATCGACAATAATTGAATCAAATAACGTCGAGATACTAATGAGCACACGTTACTGTAGCAACTAATTGAACAAAACTGAGTGACTTCTCACTAGCTCAATAATCAATATCATGTGCTACTATGCAACTACGTGTATTATTGTGCTTTTAACACCGGGTGTTTCAACAGTTAACAATAAAACTTCCCTCGTTATTTTCATAAAAAGATATTTTTATCGTTTTCTCAATCTGACAATAATTCCGTTTGTGGGGTCCACCAATGATTGTGTCGCCGTACGAATATTCCCTATTAAAACGAATATTCCCCGACCAATCGAATATTATATAACAACTTGCGTACTTTGCAAAATTTATAAATATTACCCTCAACTATAACATTATATCAAATTTACTCATTAATATTCAAAAATAATATTTGTAGAAAATTCATCTTTATTCATAAAATTTGGAGTTTTACATCCATTGTTTCACTTGGTAACTTAACTTCTAACTCCATTCTCGCCATCTCTATTATTAACTCATTCTGAGTTGTTAACATCGATAGCTTTTCCCTACCCTTCCGACTTAACGCGTTGGCTACTACGTTTGCCTTCCCTGGATGATATAAGATATCACAATCATAATCTTTTATCAACACTAACCGCCTCCTCTGCCTCATATTCAACTCCTTTTGTGTGAAGATATATTTCAGACTTTTATGGTCTGTGTATATCTGTGACGCCCCTAAAATAGTTATACACCACCCATTATGAGTCGTCAAATACATGCTACAGAAATAACTACAACTTCAAATACAATTGTCGTGCAAAATACGACAACACAAAAACTGTGAGTTTAAAAAAAATATTGTTTTCTAGACAATATCCATACTCAGATAAGTCCTCATTACAATTATTGATACACTATTTAACAAAAATAGTGAGGACTGCTAAAACAACTGTCTAGGACCATCACTCTATACCCCGACTGGTTCATTTTATGTTCTCACTTCTTGAGAAGAAAAATAGAACAAAAAGGAAAAGGGTAAGCTCGACTAGCCCATTAATGAATATTATGACTAAGATAATGTACAACAAATTATCTTTAGTCCTTAACAGGGAAAAATCTGATAGAATATAGTAGACAACAAGTTTTAGATCAATAGTCGCAGCGGAAATAACAATTCATTATAAGAGTTTAGTAGAGAATGAAATCTACTATCATCTATGAATTTAAAAGTCCATCATCAATATTTTTTCCCTATAACATCAATCAGTATACATCTTGAATCTAATATTCATCTTTGCACTATGGGCTAAAGATATTTATTTGTATCACCAGTTGGTCATGTTCATCTCAACACCTGTTCATCTTTGCACTACGGGCCAAAGATATTCATCAGGTAATGATTCATCTTTTAACTATAGGCCAAAGATATTCATCAAGTATCACCATTAAAGACTGAGGATGATGAAAAACATTTTAGAGAACGAATCCAGTGAGATAAAAGGACAAAGATTTGAGATTTGTACTTTAGACGATTCAAGTTTAAAAATACTCCATAATAAACCATAATAGAGTAAAATTCAAGAAAAAAGATCAAAATATAGATACAATCAAAGATAGTAAACATAATAGACATCTGGGACAAAGAAGAGATAATTTTATTTTTCGGTGAATAGTGTCGTATACGTGAACAGTGTCGTATACGTGAATAGTAACTCCAACACAAAAAGGTAGAAATTCCACAAGAAAAATCATACTTCGTGAACAGTACTCGTGAATAGTACCGTATTTGTGAATAGTACCGTATACGTGAATAGTAACCTCGACATTAAAAGGTAAAAATTTCATAATAAAATTCATACCAATATTTCAGTATAATGATATTGAGAGAATAACATCATTTATGGAGAAAATAACATCTCTTACCTCAAAAGAACAGTACTTCTGACTGGAATATCAGATGAAATGTTGATGGAAACATGCACTTAATAGCAACTCTCAAAGTATTTAAATACTCACAAAATAAGCTCGATAATATAGAGATAGTGAAAACTTGTTTCTGATGTGATTTTTAATTCTAACTAAGCACCCTATTTATAGAAAAATGTTAGAACGCCAAAGGGGACTAAATTAATACAATAATAATAATAAATTTTCTACGCATGCCAAGTTGCCAACCAAGACCAAATTATCCACCATCGCAAGTGGGGCCCATAAACAATCAGCCAACTTTTCTCAACAACCAAAAGTGGGGCCCATCCATATTTTTAATAAAAATATTTATTTCCGAAACTTCAATAATTCATAATAAATAGCCCTTTTATCATAAAAATTTGAATCTTCCTATGTCTATTCTCCATAGGAAATCGAATTCTCTACAAACTTGTAGAAAAAATATTTTTTCAATTCCAACAAAAATACCAAATCCCACATACAAACGATTTTCAAAACAGTCTTAACATTCATACAATTAATACTTTTAATGTTTAACGGTTCAAAATTTGTGGACATATACTCACTTTATATTAGAATAGATCCAAAAATCACAACCGATCTAACGGTCAATCAAAATATACTCACCAATAGAGCTAAGAACACTGATTTGATTCTCAGAGCACTATAGTCCCTCTTACCATTGCACTCAAACATCACAACAAAAATCCACAAAGATTATGTTATTCAAATTTCAACTACTTTTAACTGTACGTTCAGGGCTTTATTTTGATATATGGCTCATCTCCTAACTCATTATGCACAAAGATTTATAGATTTTACAAAATCAAGTAATAAACTAATTTTCTGAAAATTTCCAAATTTCATTCTTTATTTCGACAAAATACTAATAAAACACATCAACATTAATTCCTTCATTTATATCCATGTAAAAATATATATTTCCTTATCATATAAATTAAGAATTAATTATTCAGAAATAATATTAAAGAATCACAATTATGACAACCAGATCGTTCCTAGGAAAGAGGGGGCTTTCCGATAAGAATTTCTTCTTACTGGCGCAGAATTAGGTGACCAAACTCCTTTCCTAAACAGAACTTTCATAGACATTGCCAATAATGGTATCTAATAATATTATTCAAATAATATGAATTATTTATCTGATAATGGGAAATACTATGCAATGATAATTATTGAAACAACAATAATATGAAATATCAATGCAGCAATTATTGAGTCTGTAACACCCCCAAATCCGGGTTACCTGACCCCCGAGTTTAGTGTTCACGATCCACAATATAAATAACATTTAACTACCCATAATATATATAGATAGTAACTTTCATAAGTTTTTATTAGAGTTTAATAATACATCACCCAGGTTTTCTAACCTTAACTTTACAAACATACCCTTTAGATATACAAAAAGGGTTTACAATACAACATAATAAATACGCTAATTATAACTAGTTAATAACTATGCCTTTGCCTTTATCCTTCGCAGCACCTTCTAAAACTTCGTCCCTAGCTGAAAAGTTTTATTTAGCAAGGGTGAGCAACTAATTTGCCCTATATTATGCATAATACTCAAAACGCGCGCAAAGGTCGAATTCACGACCAACAAAATGTTTCCTTTATATAAAAGGTTGTTCTTCTCAGTCTTAGAATCAAAAGTTTGATTTTACAACGAAATACTGGGATTTCAAATTCTATTTGCTTCTCTTCTCAAACCTAACAAGTTTTTACAAATGTTTGTCTAACCAGAATAATTGGCTAAGAAATTTCTCACATAATTACAATAAACCAGTAATGTATCTGTCTATCAATTCTAACTTCTACAGATATGAATATCTAACACAGAATTCCTCACGAATATATTATTTTCTAATTCAAGAATTTAATTTCAACAATAAATCCGCTGACGTGGATAATTACAATATTATCCACCATAATAATTGAATGAAATAACTCAGGTTGAGTTAGGGAACTTGCCTCTTCCGCTGATTGCACTTACACAAAAGACTTATCCGTCTTTCGAAGCCTATAATCAATAAGAACTCTAAACAATTAGCACAATAATTCACATAGCACACAACCTGTAAATTCCCTATCAAACTTCTCCTAAAACCATTACCACATAGCCCACAACAGTGTTTATAACCCTATATAAACACTTAAACAAGTCAAACTAAGTTAGTCTGGTTAACTTGGTCCATTCCTCTTCTCCTGGGCTTCTGGTCACCATCCGGATTAACACCTTGATTGTCATTAAACTTGGTCTTTAAGCTTCAATATTAATTTAGATAAGTCAATTATCATTTATAATATTTTTCGGAAGCTTTTAATAATTTATAAACAATTATTATAATTTATAATAATTTTTTAGATATCAGAATCATTTTTAAATGATTTAATTATCAAATAATCTTACATTATTAATATTTAATAATATCAAAATATTAATAACATACATTCCAAAATATTAAAGTTATCATCAATAACTTAAAATATTTTTAAATCATCAATATTCTACTTAAATAATTTTTAAAGTAATTAAAATCATTTTTAAATCATCACCATTAATATATAAATATTTATGAAATTATTATCCAAATATTAAAAGTCATTAATTATAACTTAAAATATTTTTAAAACATTTTTCTCATTTTTTAATGATTTTTAAATCAATAAAATCATTTTTAAATCATTTATTTAATATAATAATTAAATAAATCAAACATCATTAATATTAATTTATTAATGAAAATTCTCCAAAAATATTGAAAATTATATTTTATAATTTAAAATATTTTCTAACACTTTATTCTCAATTAAAATGATTTTTAAATCATTACAATTATTTTTATCTTATTTATTTAATTTAATAATCAAATAAATCTAATATCATTAATATTAAATTATTAATGAAATTCTCCAAAAATATTAAAAGTTACATTTTATAACTCAAAATATTTTTAAATACATTATTCTTAATTATAATGATTTTTCATAATATTAAATCATTTTTCTCTAATTTATTTAATACATTAATTAAATAAATTAAATATCATTAATATTTAAATAATTATAAATATTAAAGAAAATATTCCAATTGGTCAAAAATTATTTTTCATAATTTTTAACACCATTTTTGGTAATTTTTAGAATTTATTTCTATTTTTAAATAATTTTCGGAATATTCAGAAAATAAAATAATTAAAACCGTCGCTAAAAGCCTTTAGCGACACATTCTGTAGCCTTAGGTGTTCTTGGCTCTAGAACATTGACAAAGTCAGTGTTCAAGGGTCATGTTTGACCGTGAATAACTCTTTGATTAAAATGCTTCTAGGTTAACTAAAACTTTGTTATTGTAATATTAAT
This sequence comes from Panax japonicus, assembly GCA_020205505.1. Lineage (NCBI taxonomy): Eukaryota > Viridiplantae > Streptophyta > Magnoliopsida > Apiales > Araliaceae > Panax > Panax japonicus. The sequence continues at coordinate 37,891,384 of CM035101.1, read as the reverse complement.
GTCACAATACAATATCCAACCAACACTTTGGTTAAACAACATCACAACAAGGAGATCAAAGCCTCCAAATTTTCTGTCAGAAATATTCTGGGTTTTCTGGGCACAACCAGTTTCGAGTTGCCATATTCAAGCTCAATTTAATGTATGTCCTGATCTTAGTTTATGTGATTTAATGGCTCAAACTTGTAGTTCTAGTTTCAAGGTACATTAATAAAGCAGAAACTCATCTTATCATCAACAGAATCATCAGGAAACATACGGTCAAAGTATGTCAGAAATAATGTTCTTATTTTTCTAGGTTTTCCCATAAAAGTAAAAATCAGATCGGGTTGGCTAGTTTGACCATCTTTCATAATCAATCTGAAGAAGTTATAAGAGTTCTATAGACCCAGATCTGTAGTCCATCCTACAAGATACAACATTTACTAATCAAAAACTTCAAAATCTTAAACCACTGACAGAACCGGACCTTATAAAACATTGTCAGAAGCTGTTTTAAATTTCTGGGCTGCCCAGATTTTTGAGCAGTCAACGTCGGTCAACGATGTTTGACCTAAAATAACTTGCAATCTAGTTATCAAATTGATATTCTACCACTTGCAGAATAAAGACCTCATACCATACTACCAATCCAAAACATAAAACAAGAAAAATCAAAAACAGACACGGATCTATGGTACCTGACATTAGCTTGTCAGACCACAGATCATGTTCTTAACAGTTTTTGAAAAACACCAAATTAAGGCACTTAGATGCTATGGATATATGTTTGATCATCATACATCTTCATAAAACATCCAATAGCAATATTTTAAACACATAAACACAAAAATTTCTCAAGCAACAAAGATCAAAATAACATAAGTAGGTTTATACCTTTCTCTTTAGATTCTTGATCTATGCTCTCCAATTGTTATTGATTGATATTGGGGCTGATAAAATGACCGATTTAATTCAGAAATTCGGAGCTTTGGTGAATACGAGTTGGGTGAGCAAAGTTCAAATGAGAAAGTTTTCTTTCCTTGGTTTTTCCCTCTCCTCTCAATTCTATATATTCAATAAATAATGTTAGATCTGAGCAGATGGTCAAGGAGGTTAAATGGCTGATAAAAATTCACACGGCAAAAGGTTATGGTCAACCAACTAAAAGTTTTACCCACTTTTTGCAAAGTGAGCTCTTTAAATGTAAAAAGGTATTTTTTGGCATTTGATAAAACATTTACTGGCATTCTTGTCCCATACACACACCATTTAAGTTTTGGGGCTATTGGATTAGGGTTTAGATATTGAACCCTTTTTAGGTAGTAAAACTTCTAGTTCCCATAAATTTTCAAATTTAGGGTTAATTAGAAAAATAAAATTTCTAAAATAAAATAGGGATTCTAAAATGAATTTTACATAGAAAAAATAATTAGAGTGTCTAATCTATTTAAGTTTAAGCAAACACTTAGGCATGCTAATAAAATTAGAGTTGCCTAATTAGGGTTTAGGAAATCTCATATTTTAAATTAGGGTTTTCCAGGCGTACATTTAGGATTTCTAACAGCACATTAGGGTTTTCTACAACTAAGATTAGGGTTTCTAATCCCTTATTAGGGTTTAATAATATTAAACCTTATCCAATTAATTTTTGATCATTAAGGTCACACAGAACAAAAACGTAATTATTAATACAATTATTATAATTATATTTTCTATCTAATCCCTTATCGAAAATTAGGGTTAGGGTTTCTAAAGCTGTTAAACACAACTCTTCTCTATTTTTCTCAGTTAGAACACATATTGACTAATTCTCTAGACTTGTCTCACAAATTCTAAGTACAATATTAACAATCAATGTTAATATATATAAAAAAAATTATTCGTAAAATTTTGATTATTCGAAATCCCGGGTTATCACATTCACCCCTCCTTAAAAGGATTCTGTCCTCAGAATCGCCGCTTTCTTATTCTTTACAATTTCTTTAAAGTTGTATCATCAATTCATTTTGATCAACACAATATTACTTTGTGTTTCAAATTCTAACCTGTGACTTAACTCTATAAAAGAAAACAGTTCACAGAATTATCTAAATCATAATACTCACGTAATTAAATTTCTAAACGAAATCATTACCTGCTACTACCTCCTTAGTAGCCACTGCATCTAGCGCCGTCATGTTAAATGTACGGGCAGTAGATCTTCCTAGCTGCGCAGGTCCTCGAATCGCCAAGGTTCCACCACCAGGTCCCTTGTTGGCACTTTCTTTTTCGACATTCTTTTTCGGACAGTTCCGAACCAGATGATCAGTCGATCCACACGCATAGAAACCTTGAATCTTTTTCGAGCTGGGACAATTGGGCGACATGTGCCCCTCTTGCCCACAATTATAGCAGACTCCATTCTTCTTTAAACAAACACCAGCATGATTCTTTCCACAATTCGCACAAGGCACTCGTCCTTTCCTATTCCCTTCAGTTTTACTACCCGATTGGGTATTCTTGCTCCACTTCCTCTTGTTTGGGTTACTACCACCGCTGCTTCCACCCTCATTGGTCTTCTTCTTCTTCTCCTGATGAAAACGAGATGCAACCTCGCTTCCTCCTTTAGAAATTAACGCTTTCTCTAGTAAATCCACAAACGTGTTGATCTGCAATACTACCACCTTGTTGAATATCCCTAGTTTCAGTCCGTTCTCAAACCTTCTTGCTTTTCTAGCTTCGGTGTCCACCTGATGAGGTGTAAATCTTGCTAATTCGTTGAATTTAGCCGCGTATTCAGAAACAGACATGTTCTCCTGCTTAAATTCCAAGAACTTAACTTCCATCCGAGCTTGCATACTCGGTGAGAAGTAGTTCTCAAAGAACAATTCCTTAAATCTGGTCCACGTCACCACCACTGTACCCGCTCTCGCTTAATTGGTTACCCACCAATAATTGGCTTCTCCCTTCATTAGATATGTTGCAAAAGCCGTTTTTTGCTCTTCCGCCACACGCGCAATCACGAACGCTTTCTCCATCTCTTTCACCCAAGTTTGGGCTTGAATCGGATCCGTAGTCCCCTTAAATTCCGGCGGTCCTACCGCTTTAAAATCCTTAAAATTAGCCGATCTGTCGGCTGGCTGATTCCTTGGTCTACCCCTGGCTGGAGCCCTATTTTCCATAGCTTGAGCCAGCATATCCACAAAATTCTGCATCGGGTCTGCTTGACCTCCTTCGTTATTCACTGATTGTTCTTCTCTTTGGTTTCGATTCTGTCGTCTAGGCGACATGATCTGATTTAAATGAAAATCTTATATTAATATTCTTTCTCTTTACAAATTCTTAACACAATAAGAATTCAACACATAATTCTCAAGTAATCGCATATTTATTCAAATAGCACATAGTACCTATAGTACTTAACACATATAACTATCCCTTTAAAATAATACTAGGATTAACACACTCAACTTTACAAAAGTTGCAATTCCCCAACTTTACACAAAAAGTTGACATTCTCCAAGGCAGGACAGTGCCAGGCAGCAACGGACCACCGGAGGAGGTCAGGGAACGGGCCACAATCATAAGAGTGTATGAACTGATCCTAGTCAGACTTTTGCGTGCCAGGTCGCTGAGAGTGGGGTTCAGGACAGTTCATATAATGATGAGTCTGAACAGACCATAAGGAGCGGTGAAGAACAACAGAAGTGCAGGGGAAGCGGAGAATGCCAGAGGGAAAAAGAAAGAGGTCGGCAGACAAAACGTGAGGGTCAGAGGTTCAAACAGCGGGCTAGGAGATTCAGATCGGAGGATCAGAACTTCTATCTACCAAAAGGAGATTATAAACGAGGCGAAGAGGGGACGAAGGTCCACGGCCGCACCAGGCGTCTCTTGCGGGGGGACACTGAAGAAGCCCCGGGACCCGCGGGCCACAAAGGGAAAAACACGGCCGCAACATGGGGGCGGAGGACAAGCAAAGAAAAGGGCCGTCCCGGACATGGGAAGCAGCACGGACGCGCACAGCATGCCGGCCCCCACTGAGGTGTGTGGCCACCGTGCGACAGCGTGCCTGGCATGTCGGGGGCGGAAGGGGCAGAGGGGTCACGGGGCCGGGGGCCGCGGGTCGGGGCGTCGAGCCGCGGGCCGGGGTCGGTCAGCACGAGCCACACCGTCGGCCGGCAGGGGGCCACCGGCCGGGCACGCGGGCCGTGCCGTCAGGCAGGGCGTAAGGCCCGATCGGCGGCCACACGCCGCCAAAGAAGGACCGGACGCCGAGGGCCGGGACGGCACACAGAACGGGCGGGGGGGGCACCAACCGGGGGACCTGAGGCGGAGGGCCACCGGAGCTTTCATACAGACTGAAAAACACTCCTCAGCACCACGGAGAGACAGCGCAGGAAAGCGGCAGGGAGCACCCCACAGGAATCAGATGGGGGGCAGCGGCCCACGGGAGGCAACCGAGGCGCGCGGGGGCGGGCACCAAAAGCGGCGACGGGCAAGGGGGCGACAGCCGGCTGGCGGCGCGGGTACCATGTTCAGCTGTGCCCGACATCCTACAAGCAGGGGAAACACGGATGAGAACGGCCCAGTCAAGATGGCTCATCCTACAATGTACGTAGCGTACTATCGATAGCACGTCAACGATCCCGACACTTAGTTACTCTAAATGAGTATGCGCTGCCCTCGCGATGTCAAACTAGGGTTGTTCCCCCACCCCACCGAAGGTTATAACCTAAAGCTCCTTACCAGCTGGTGCACCGTTGGTCACTACAGCTTCTGATAACCAACCTGGGACACCCCAATCCGGTTTACATGACCCCCGAGTTTGGTGTGTTTCACAGATCCACCAATATAAATAACATTTAACTACCCTAGATATATAGTAATAATTTCATAAGTTGTTATCAAGAGTTTTAAGATACATCACCTATGTTTCTAACCTTAACTTTACAAACATACCCCTCTTAGATATACAAAAGCTGGGTTTACAATATAACATAATAAACGCTTAATTATAACAGTTAATACGCTGCCGTTACCTTTATCCTTCGGAGCACCTCCGCAAACTCTCGTCCCTAGCTGAAAGTTTTATTTAGCAAGGGTGAGCACTAATTTGCCCAAGTTAAAACATCAATAATGTATAAATTCAAACAACAAAACGATCTATTTTGATAGAATGAACCCAAAGTTCGTGAACTTTGAAATGACGGAACAAATCTTATTCAATAACAAGTTTTCTCTTATTCTATACAACACAAAATGCAATCATGAAAGAGTTACAAGGCTTTTCAAAAGTGGTCGACGATATTCCAATGAAGGATCCACCAATCAATTCGACAAATAGCAAGTGACTGTTTTTCAGATTTAATACTGAGCGCATCACACAAAGATCGTGAAACTTATTTTCTCGGGTAGATAACACGAAGATTTACTTTGATATATACTCAGGTGTATCAGATCACCATACGATTAAATCATGACCCCCTCGGCAAGTAATCAAAATGATCAACTTATTATACCCATATGAATCATAATGACATCAAAACGCGCGCAAGGTGCCCTCGACTGACTGTCAACGACCACAAATGTTCCTTTATAAAAGGTGTGTTCTTCTCCTTCTTAGAATCAAAAGTTTGATTTTACAACGAATACCGGATTTGTCAAATTCTATTGGCTTCCTCTCAAACCTAACCATTTTTTATAAATGTTTGTCTAACCAGAATAATTGTCCTAATACATTTCTCAACATAATTTGACAATACACAGAATTATATGTAAATGTCTTCTAACGTCTACAAATATGAATATCAACCAACAATAATTCTACGAATTATAATTCTAATTCAATAATTTAAATTTCAACAATAAATCCCTGGACGTTGTTAATTAGCATAATTATCCACCAATACTAATTGAATAATACTCAAGGTTGAAGTGGAACTTGCCTCTTCCAGATTACAGCTACACAATACTTATCTTTCTTTCGAAAGACCTATAACCAATAATATCGGTCGAACAATTAGCATAAATATTCACATAACACACAACACTGTAATTCCACAGCAATCAAACTTCTCCTAACAACATTGTCCATAGCCACAACAGTGTTTATAACCATAGAAACACTTTAACAGTCAAACTAATTTAGTCTGTTGGACGTTGGTCCCATTCTCGGTGTTCTGTCAACCCTATCCGCAATAACACATTGATTGTCAATTTAAACTTGGTCTTTAGCTTCAATATTAATTGAGATAAGTCAATTATCATTTATAATATTTTTCGTAAGCTTTTAATAATTTTATAACAATTATTATAATTTATAATATTTTTTAGATATCAGAATTATTGTTTAAATGATTTTAATTATCAAATAATCTTACATTATTAATATTTATAATTCAAAATATTAGGATAACACACATTCCAAATATTAAAAGTTATCATCAATACGTAAACATTTTTAATCATCAATATTCTACTTACATGATTTTTAAGTAATATAAATCTTTTTTTTAAATCATCACACCCTTATAGTATAAATATTTAGAAATTAGATCCAAATATTAAAAGTAATTAATTATAACTTAAAATATTTTTAAAACATTTTTCTCATTTTTTAATGATTTTTAAATCAATAAAATCATTTTTAAATCATTTATTTAATATAATAATTAAATAAATCAAACATCATTAATATTAATTTATTAATGAAAATTCTCCAAAAATATTGAAAATTATATTTTATAATTTAAAATATTTTCTAACACTTTATTCTCAATTAAAATGATTTTTAAATCATTAAAATTATTTTTATCTTATTTATTTAATTTAATAATCAAATAAATCTAATATCATTAATATTAAATTATTAATGAAATTCTCCGAAAATATTAAAAGTTACATTTTATAACTCAAAATATTTTTAAATACATTATTCTTATTTATAATGATTTTTCATAATATTAAATCATTTTTCTCTAATTTATTTAATACATTAATTAAATAAATTAAATATCATTAATATTTAAATAATTATAAATATTAAAGAAAATATTCCAATTGGCAAAAATTAATTTTTCATAATTTTAAAAATAATTTTTAAAAACCATTTTTGGGTAATTTTTTAGAATTTAAGTCATTTTTAAATAATGTTCGGATATTCAAAAATACAATAATTAAAACCGTCGCTAAAAGCCTTTAGCGACACATCTGTATCCGTAGTCATATCCTTGGCTCAAAACACTGACAAAGGCGTGTTTCAGGGGTCAAGTATTTTGACCGGTGAATAACTCTTTGTTAAAATGCTTCTAGGTTAACTAAAACTTTGTTATTGTAGTATTAATGTCACACACAATATCCAACCTACACTTTGGTTAAAAAACTCACAACGTAGATCAAAGCCTCCAAAGTTTTCTGGCAGAAATATTCTGGGTTTTCTGGGCACAACCAAGTTTCTGGTTTGCCATAGTTCCAGCTCAATTTAATGTATGCCTGATCTTAGGGTTATGTGATGGTAAAATGGCTACAAACTTGTAGTGCTGTTTCAAGGTACATGTAATAAAGCAGAACTCATCTTATCATCAACAGAATCATCAGGAAACACACGGTCAAAGTATGTCAGAAATAATGTTCTTAGTTTTCTGGGTTTTCCCAGAAAAGCAAAAATCAGATCGGGTTGGCTAGTTTGACCATCTTTCATAATCAATCTGAAGAAGTTATAAGAGTTCTATAGACCCAGATCTGTAGTCCATCCTACAAGCTACAACATTTACTAATCAAAAACTTCAAAATCTTAAACCACTGACAGAACCAGACCTTATAAAACATTGTCAGAAGCTGTTTTAAATTTCTGGGCTGCCCAGATTTTTGAGCAGTCAACGTCGGTCAACGATGTTTGACCTAAAATAACTTGCAATCTAGTTATCAAATTGATATTCTACCACTTGCAGAATAAAGACCTCATACCATACTACCAATCCAAAACATAAAACAAGAAAAATCAAAAACAGACACGGATCTATGGTACCTGACATTAGCTTGTCAGACCACAGATCATGTTCTTGACAGTTTTTGAAAAACACCAAATTAAGGAACTTTTATGCTATGGATATATGTTTGATCATCATAGATCTTCATAAAACATCCAATAGCAATATTTTAAACACATAAACACAAAAATTTCTCAAGCAACAAAGATCAAAATATCATAATTAGGTTTATACCTTTCTCTTTAAATTCTTGATCTATGCTCTCCAATTGTTATTGATTGATATTGGGGCTGATAAGATGACTGATTTAATTCAGAAATTCGGAGCTTTGGTGAAAGAAAGAGTTTGGTGAGAGCAAAGTTGCAAAATGAGCAAGTTTTCTTGGTTTTCTTTCTCTCAATTCTATATATATCAACAAATAATGCTTAGATCTGATGCTAGATGTCAAAGGAGGGTTAAATGGCTGATAAAAAAATGTCACCAAGTCAAAATGTTAGGTCACCAACTAAAGTTATACCCATTTTTGCAAGTTAGCTCATTTAAAATGTAAAAAGGGTATTTTTGGCATTTGATAAATACATTTAATGGCATTCTTGTCCAATACACACACCCTTAAGGTTTGGGGCTTGGATTAGGGTTTAAGATTTGAACCCTTTAGGTATTAAAAATTCTAGTTCCCACAATTTTCAAATTTAGGGTTTAATTAGAAAAATAAAATTAGGGTTTCTAAAATAGAAATTTAACATACAAAAATATAATTAGAGTTTTCTAATCATATTTAAGTTTAACAAACACTTTAGGCATGCTAATAAAATTAGAGTTGCCTAATTAGGGTTTAGGAAATCTCATATTTTAAATTAGGGTTTCCCGGCGTACATTTAGGGTTTCTAACACAACATTAGGGTTTTCTACAACTAAGATTAGGGTTTCTAATCCCTTATTAGGGTTTAATAATATTAAACCTTATCCAATTAATTTTTGATCATTAAGGTCATACAGAACAAACACGCAATTATTAATACAATTATTTTAATTATATTTTCTATCGAATCCCTATCCGGAAATTAGGGTTAGGGTTTCTAAAGTTGTTAAACACAACTCTTCTCTATTTTTCTCAGTTAGAACACATATTGACTAATTCTCGAGACTTGTCTCACAAATTCTCAGTACAATATTAACAGTCAATGTTAATATATATATAAAAAAATTTATTCATAAAATTTTGATTATTCGAAATCCCAGGTTATCTCAAAGTCAATAAAATAAAATATTGAACAGTAATTATTGTAATAATTATTGAGTAGTGCCTTCTTACGAAAGAATCAATAATTCAAAAATATTGTGCAATACCGTGTGTTACTATGCAACCACGCGTATTATTATATTTTAACCACCAGGTAATCCAATAGTGTTAACGGTAACAATTACGCCTTTATTTATAAAAACTCAAACTTGTTGTTTTCTTCATCTGACAGTTATTCTGTTATGGGGCCCACAAATGACTTCGCTATCGTACGAATATTTCTCGACATCAAGAATATTCCACGACCAAACGAATATTCCCCGACAAAAATAAATATTTTATAACCACTTGTTTATTTTTGTAAAATTTGCACATTTCATCCATAAGTAAAGAATTATATCAAATTAACTCCTTATTATTTCAAGATAATGAATAGAGGAAATTTAATTTTATTTATAATAAGTTGGGGTCTTACAACCTCCACTCCTTATGAAATTTTGTCCTCAAAATTGACGTACGTACCTGGTGTTTCGAAAAGGTGAGAATACCTCGCTTTCATTTTCGATTCCAACTCCTAAGTCATTTTCTCAATTGCATGGTTCCTCCACAAAACCTTGACTTGTGGTATGACGTTTGTGCGTAGGAAATGCTCCCTCATATCCATGATCTTGATAGGTACCCCCTCGTACATTAAATTTTTAGATATCTCATCTGGTTCTAATTCAATAATGTGCTTTGGGTCATCCATATATTTATGTAGCATTGATACGTGAAAACATTATGAACACGCGACATACTTAGCGTTAAGGCGAGTCTATAGGCCACAGTTCCTACTCGATCGAGGATTTCAAATGGACTAATAAATTGAAGGTTTGAGTTTTCTTCTCTTCATCGACTCTTACTTCTATAATAACGCCTTCTTGCACCTTCTTCTTCATATTCATCAGCTCCAGGTTTGTAGCTTGTGCAACTTTCAATTTATCTATTAAAGTCATGTCTACTCGTATATTTGACATCATCATGTGGGTCCCTAGAGTCTTTAACTCTATCTTTATCATTTGTAAATTATACAAAATAGGTCTTTGTGTTCAATAATATCGTACTCATACTCGCATACGATCTTCTACTCAACGCATCAGTTACCACGTTTGCTTTTTCAAGATGGTATGGTCAGAATAAGTGCCGAAATGAGTTTCCTCTTGAGCTCTTGGAAAATCTTATCGCACTCCTCGCTCTATACGAATTTTGTATCTTTCCGAGTCAGCTAAGTTAACGAAGTAGCTATTCGAGAAAATCCTTCCACGAATCTCCGATAATAACCAGCTAAGCCTAGAAAGCTACATACTTCGGTCACCCACTTCGGTTGCTCTCAACTGTGACTCATATCCCAATCTTGGATAGCACGTCATAATGGCACCTATCGTTTTACCACCACACAAATATAGAGTCTCCTACGGAGAGTCTGGCTTTGGTGTATTCTACAAATGAAGTCACCAGATAGAGGCTTGAGTACCAACTCTTGTAGTTAGATTTTTAACTCCTGAAATTCAATAGGAGCCATCCGATAAGAGATTTTAGAAATGGGTTTTGTACCAGGTTCAAAGTCTATACAAAATTCAATATCACACTCTAGGGGTAGGCAAGAAAGTTCTTCAAGAAATACGTCAGAAAATTCACTAACAACATAAATATTATTCAAATCTGACGTGTTTTTGTTCAAGTCCATAACATGGGATAAGAAAGCTTGACATCCATTTTTAATAATCGAATGGCTTTATGACTTGATATGACAGTAATTAACTTTAGTGGTTTGGTTGCTTGAATTCGCATAACAGGTTGGTTAGGAATATAAAAATTAACAACCTTACGAAAACAATCAAATTTAACATGATGAGTTGTTAACCAATCAATCCCTAAAATCACATCAAATGCAAGTATCGTTAAAGAGATAAGATCAAAAGGTAAAGTGATGGTTCCAACTTGAATCAAGCAAGATTTATAAACTGTATATGTAACAAAAGTTTCTCCTAACATAGTCTCCACAAATAAGTCAAAGTTTAATTTCTCTGCTGTCAAGTTTAAACGTTGATCACAAGCAGGAAAGAAAAAAGAATGGATAGAATCGATATCTAGTAAGGTATAAACTTCACAAAAAATTATGATTAACTAACCCGTGATAACTTCGTTCGGTTCCTCGCTTTTTGGAAAGTTATGAAAGGCGCTCTCACTTGAACCACCGATTTTGACTTGTCTAGGACAACCTTTGGTGTCATCATTATCGCTAGACTTAAATTTTGTTATAGGTCATATTCCACCCTCAACTGCTTCGTCGTACTCTTGTTTCATGATCTGAATCATTAATCTTCGATCCATATCGAATTGGGGTTGACCGCAATGTACAGGATAATTCAAAACTAGATGTTGGGTTCTCTCAATTGTTGTCCAAAAGAGAAATACATATCATCTATTTTAGCCTTTTTAGATCGGACATCTCTTTCAAAAATATCAACGCGTCGTGCGGCTTTTACCCATGCATCACTCATTCTCACTCATTCAGTTGTTTCTTCTTTTAGCTCAGATTCTAGCTTTATCATCTTATACTCTTCCAAAAAGTTCTTCTGTTCAAACATCACATATCGGGTAACACAAGCTTGAATCTTTGTTTCCTTTTGCTCCACGATCGTCTACCGTTCTTCAGCCTGATCTTCTAACTCATGAATACGATTTTGCAATTCTATATTTTGATCACAAAATTCTTCTAATAAATTCTCATCAGGTTGCACTTCTTCCTCACTCTCAGCTGCTACCTCTGCAACTTGCTCGGGAGAAACTATTAATTCTTCCCTTACCACAAGAATATCTCTAATTTATTCTTCGCCTGTCATCACATCATCATAGTTGGTGAATAGAGATGTCTCCACGGTTTCATTCACTACATTGTTAACGTTCTCTGCTGCCATTCTTAAAAACTACCATCAAACAAAGGTTAATTAAACAAATTAACAAATCACATTATATCCCTATATTATGACCGACCGACAAATAAGCTTAGGTAAGACACACTAGCGAATGATTTATTCGTCTCTCCCCTCCTAGTTCTATTCCCTGATCTCCTCCAAAGACCTTATCCCTAAGCTCTGATACCAACTGTAACGCCCCCAAAATAGGTATACACCACCCATTATGAGTCGCCAAATACATGGTACATAAATAACTACAACTTTATAATACAATTGTCGTGAGAAATACGACAACACATAAACTGTGAGTTTAAAAATAACTATTGTGTTCTAGACAATATCCACACTCAGATAAGTCCTCATTACAATTATTGATACACTATTTTACAAAAATAGTAAGGACTACTAAAACAACTGTCTAGGACCATCACTCTATACCCCGACTGGTTCCTGTTATGTTCTCGCTTCCTAAGAAGAAAAATGGAACAAAAAAGAAAAGGGTGAGCTCAACTAGTCCAGCAAAGAATATTATGACTAAGATAATGTACAACAAATTATACTTAGTCCTAAACATAGAAAAATCTGATAAAATATAGTAGACAACAAGTTTTAGATCAATATTCGCAGCGGAAATAACAATTCATTATAAGAGTTTAGTAGAGAATGAAATCTACTATCATCTATCGATATAAAAGTCCATCATCAATATTTTAACCTTATAACATTAATCAATATACATCTTGAATCAAATATTCATGTTTGCACTACGGTCCAAAGATATTTATTTGTATCACCAGTTAGTCATGTTCATCTCAACACCTGTTCATCTTTGCACTACGGGCCAAAGATATTCATCAGGTAATCATTCATCTTTGAACTACATGCCAAAAATATTCATCAAGTATCACCATTAAAGACTGAGGATGATGAAAAACATTTTAGAGAACGAATCTAGTGAGATAAAAGGACAAAGATTAGAGATTTGTACTTTAGACAATTCAAGTTTAAAAATACTCCATAATAAACCGTAATAGAGTAAAATTCAAGAAAGAAGATCAAAACATGGATACAATCAAAGATAGTAACCATAATAGACATCTAGTGTCGTATACGTGAATAGTGTCGTATACGTAAATAGTAACCCCGACACAAAAAGGTAGAAATTCCAAAAGAAAAATCATACTTCGTGAACAGTACTCGTGAATTATACCGTATTTGTGAATAATGTTGTATACGTGAATATTATCTGTATACTTGAATAGTAACCTCAACATGAAAAGGTAAAAATTTCATAAAAAATTTCATACCAAAATTTCGGAATAATGATATTGAGAGAATAACTTCATTTACGAAGAAAATAACATCCGTTACCTCAAAAGAACAGTATTTCTGACTGGAATATCAGATGAAATGCTGAAGGAAACTTGCAGTGAATATCAACTCTCAAAATATCTAAATACTCACAAAATACACTCGATAATATAGAGAGAGTGGAAACTTGTTTCTAGTGTGATTTTCAATTCTAATTAAGCACCCTATTTATAGGAAAATGCTAGAACGCCAAAAAAGACTAAATTAATAAAATAATAATAATAAATTTTCTACGCATGCCAAGTTGCCAACCAAGACCAAATTATCATCCATCACAAGTGGGGCCCAAAAAAAATTACCCAACTTTTTCTAACAACCAAAAGTGCACCCATATTTTTAATAAAAATATTTATTTCCGAAACTTCAATAATTCATAATAAATAGCCCTTTTATCATAAAAATTCAAATCTCATGTCTATTCCATAGGAAATTGAATTCTCTACAACTTTGTAGAAGAAAGTTTTTCCAAATTCCAAACAAAAAATGATCGAAATTCACATAGGGACGATTTTCAACACCTCTTAAAATTCATAACAAATCATACATTATTTTTTAACAGTTCAAAATATGTGGACATATACTAAACTTATATATATATATATATATATATATATATATATATATATATATATATATATAACATATCCAAAAATCACAACGATCTAACGGTAGGATCAATATTATAACTCACGCAATAGAGCTTAAAAACACTGATTTAATTTTTGGACTATAAGTCCCTCGTACCAGTTTTACTTTAGATAATTCAAGTTTAAAAATACTCTATAATAAACCATAATGGAGTAAAATTCAAGAATGAATATCAAAACATAGATACAATCAAAGATAGTAACCATATTAGACATCTGGGACAAAGAAGAAAGAATTTTATTTTTCGTTGAATAGTACCGTATTTATGAATAGTGTCGTATACGTGAATAGTGCCGTATATGTGAATAGTAAACCCGACACAAAAAGGTATATATTCCACAAGAAAAATCATATTTCGTGAATAGTACTCAAGAATAGTATCGTAATTGTGAATAATGTCGTATACGTGAATAGTAACCTCGACATGAAAAGGTAAAAATTTCATTAAAAAATTCATACCAATATTTTGATATAATTATATTGAGAGAATAACATCATTTACGAAGAGAATAACATCCCTTACCTCAAAAGAACAGTACTTCTGGCAGCAATATCGGATGAAATGTTGAAGGAAACTTGCACTGAATAGCAACTCTCAAAGTATCTAAATACTCACAAAATACGCTCGATAATATATATATATATATATATATATATATATATATATATATATATATATATATATATATAGGAAACTTGTTTCTAGTATGATTTTCAATTCTAACTAAGCACAATATTTATAGAAAAATGCTAGAACGCAAAAGGAGACTAAATTAATAAAATAATAATAATAAATTTTCTACGCATGCCAAGTTGCCAACAAAGACCAAATTATCAGCCATCACAACTGGGGCCCACCAAAAATCAGACAACTTTTCCCAACAACCAAAAGTGGGGCCCATCCATATTTTTAATAAAAATATTTATTTTCGAAACTTCAATAATACATAATAAATAGCTCTTTTATCAGAAAAATTCAAATCTCATGTATATTCCATAGGAAATTGAAATCTCTACGACTTTCTAGAAGAAAGTTTTTCCAAATTCCAAACGAAAAATGACCGAAATCCACATACGGACGATTTTCAACACTTCCTAAAATTCATAAAAAATCATACGTTAATTTTTAACGGTTCAAAATTTGTGGACATATACTCGACTTATATATGTATAACATATCCAACAATCACAACAATCTAACAGTCGAATCAAAATTATAACTCACGCAATAGAGCTTAAGAACACTGATTTGATTTTTGAACTATAAGACCCTCGTACCAGTTTCACTTTAGATAATTCATGTTTAAAAATACTCCATAATAAACCATAATGGAGTAAAATTCAAGAATGAAGATCAAAACATGGATACAATCAAAGATCGTAACCATAATAGACATCTGGGACAAAGAAGAGAGAATTTTATTTTTCAGTGAATAATATCGTATATGTGAATAGTGTCGTATACGTGAATAGTAACTCTGACACAAAAAGGTAAAAATTCCACAACAAAAATCATATTTTGTGAACAGTACTCATGAATAGTATCGTATTTGTGAATAATGTCGTATACGTGAATAGTAACCTTGACATGAAAAGGTAAAAATTTCATAAAAAAATTCATACCAATATTTTGATATAATGATATTGAGAGAATAACATCATTTACGAAGAAAATAACATCCCTTACCTCAAAAGAATAGTACTTATAGCTGCAATATCTGATGAAATGTTGAAGGAAACTTGCACTGAATAGCAACTCTCAAAGTATCTAAATATACTCACAAAATACGCTCGATAATATATATATATATATAGAGAGAGAGAGAGAGGAAACTTGTTTCTAGTATGATTTTCAATTCTAACAAAGCACATTATTTATAGAAAAATGCTAGAACGCAAAAGGAGACTGAATTAATAAAATAATAATAATAAATTTTCTACGCATGCCCAGTTGCCAACCAAGACCAAATTATCAGCCATCACAAGTGGGGCCCATCAAAAATCAGCTAACTTTTCCCAACAACCAAAAGTGGGGCCCATCCATATCTTTAATAAAAATATTTATTTTCGAAACTTCAATAATTCATAATAAATAGCTCTTTTATCAGAAAAATTCAAATCTCATGTCTATTCCATAGGAAATTGAATTCTCTACAACTTTATAGAAGAAAGTTTTTCCAAATTCCAAACGAAAAATGACGGAAATCCATATACGGACGATTTTCAACACTTCCTAAAATTCATAAAAAATCATACGTTAATTTTTAACGGTTCAAAATTTGTGGACATATACTCGACTTATATATGTATAACATATCCAACAATCACAACAATCTAACAGTCGAATCAAAATTATAACTCACGTACCAATTTCACTTTAGATAATTCAAGTTTAAAAATACTCCAAAATAAACCATAATAGATTAAAATTTATGAATAAAGATCAAAACATTGATACAATCAAAGATAGTAACCATAATAGACATTTGGGACAAAGAAGAGAAAATTTTATTTACCAGTGAATAATGTTGTATTTGTGAATAGTGCCGTATACGTGAATAGTAACCCCGACACAAAAAGGTTGAAATTTCACATGAAAAATCATACTTCGTGAATAGTACTCTTGAATAGTATCGTATTTGTGAATAATATCGTATACGTAAATAGTATCCGTATACGTGAATAGAAACCTCGACACGAAAATGTAAAAATTTCATAAAAAAATTCATCCCAATATTTCGGTATAATGATATTGAGAGAATAACATCATTTACGAAGAAAATAACATCCCTTACGTCAAAAGAACAATACTTCTAACTGGAATATCGGATGAAATGTTGAAGGAAACTTGCACTGAATAGCAACTTTCAAAGTATATAAATACTCACAAAATACGCTCGATAATATAGAGAAAGAGGAAATTTGTTTCTAGTGTGATTTTCAATTCTAACTAAGCACCCTATTTATAGGAAATTGCTAGAACACTAAAGGAAACTAAATTAATAAATAATAATAATAAATTTTGTACGCATGTGAAGTTGCCAACCAAGACCAAATTATCAGCCATCACAAGTGGGGCCCACAAAAAATCAACCAACTTTTCCCAACAACCAAAAGTATGGTCCACCCATATTTTTAATAAAAATATTTATTTTCGAAACTTCAATAATTCATAATAAATAGCCCTTTTATCAGAAAAATTCAAATCTCATTTTTATTCCATAGGAAATTGAATTCTCTACAACTTTGTAGAAGAAAGTTTTTCCAAATTTCAAACGAAAAATGAACAAAATCCACATATGGAAGATTTTCAACACATGTTAAAATTCATAAAAAATCATACGTTAATTTTTAACGGTTCAAAATTTGTGGACATATACTCAACTTATATATGTATAACATATCCAAAAATCATAACGATCTAACGGTCGAATAAAATTATAACTCACGCAATAGAGCTTAAGAACACTGATTTAATTTTTGGACTATAAGTCCCTCGTACCAGTTTCACTTTAGATAATTCAAGTTTAAAAATACTCCATAATAAACTATAATGGAGTAAAATTCATGAATAAAGATCAAAACATGGATACAGTCAAAGATAGTAACCATAATAGACATTTGGGACAAAGAATAGAAAATTTTATTTTTCGGTGAATAGTGCCCTATTTGTGAATATTGTCGTATACGTAAATAGTAATCCCGACACAAAAAGGTTGTAATTCCACAAGAAAAATCATACTTCGTGAACAGTACTCGTGAATAGTATCGTATTTATGAATAATATCGTATACGTGAATAGTAACCTCGACACTAAAAGGTAAAAATTTCATAAAAAAATTCATACCGATATTTCGGTATAATGATATTGAGATAATAACATCATTTACAAAGAAAATAACATCCCTTACCTCAAAAGAACAGTACTTCTGACTGTAATATCGGATGAAATATTGAAGGAAACTTGCACTGAATAGAAACTCTCAAAGTATTTAAATACTCACAAAATACGCTCGATAATATAGAAAGAGAGGAAACTTGTTTCTAGTTTGATTTTTAATTCTAACTAAGCACCCTATTTATAGAAAAATGCTAGAATGCCAAAGGAGACTAAATTAATAAAATAATAATAATAAATTTTCTACGCATGCCAAGCTGCCAACCAAAACCAAGTTATCAGCCATCACAAGTGGGGCCCACAAAAAATCAGCCAACTTTTCCCAACAACCAAAAGTAGGGTCCACCCATATTTTTAATAAAAATATTTATTTTTGAAACTTCAATAATTCATAATAAATAGTCATTTCATCAGAAAAATTCAAAACTCATTTTTATTTCATAGGAAATTGAATTCTCTACAACTTTGTAGAAGAAATTTTTTCAAATTCAAAGCGAAAAATGACCAAAATCCAAATACGAACGATTTTCAACAACTCTTAAAATTCATAACAAATCATGTGCTAATTTTTAACGGTTCAAAATTTGTGGACATATACTCAACTTATATATGTATAACATATCCAAAAATCACAACGATCTAACGGTCGAATCAAAATTATAACTCACGCAATAGAGCTTAAGAACACTGATTTAATTTTCGGACTATAAGTCCCTCGTACCAGTTTCACTTTAGATAATTCATGTTTAAAAATATTCAATAATAAACCATAATGCAGTAAAATTCATGAATAAGGGTCAAAACATGGATACAATCAAAGATAATAACCATAATAGACATTTGGGACAAAGAATAGAAAATTTATTTTTCGGTGAATAAGTGCCCTATTTGTGAATAGTGCCGTCTACGTGAATAGTAACCCCGACACAAAAAGGTAGAAATTCCACAAGAAAAATTATACTTCGTGAACTGTACTCGTGAATAGTGCGGTTTTTGTGAATAATATCGTATACGTGAATAGTAAGTCAGACACGAAAAGGTAAAAATTTCATAAATAAATTCATACCAATATTTCGGTATAATGATATTGAGAGAATAACATCATTTACGAAGAAAATAACATCCCTTACCTCAAAAGAACAATATTTCTGACTGAAATATCAGATGAAATGTTGAAGGAAACTTGCACTGAATAGCAACTCTCAAAGTCTCTAAATACTCATAAAATACACTCGATAATATAGAGAGAGAAAACTTGTTTCTAGAGTGATTTTCAATTTTAACTAAGCACCCTATTTATAGAAAAATGCTAGAACGCCAAAGGAGACTAAATTAATAAAATAATAATAATAATAAATTTTCTACGCATGCCAAGTTGCCAACCAAGACCAAATTATCAGCCACCACAAGTGGGGCCCACAAAAAATCAGCCAACTTTTCCCAATAACCAAAAGTAGGGTCCACCCATATTTTTAATAAAAATATTTATTTTCGAAACTTCAATAAGTCATAATGAATAGCCATTTCATCAGAAAAATTTAAAACTCATTTTTATTCCATAGGAAATTGAATTCTATACAACCCTGTAGAAAAAAGTTTTTCCAAATTCCAAGCGAAAAATGACCAAAATCCAAATACGGACGATTTTCAACACTTCTTAAAATTCATAACAAATCATACGCTCATTTTTAACGGTTCAAAATTTGTGGACATATACTCAACTTATATATGTATAACATATCGAAAAATCACAACGATCTAACGGTCGAATCAAAATTATAACTCACACAATAGAGCTTAAAAACACTGATTTAATTTTCGGACTATAAGTCCCTCGTACCAGTTTCACTTTAGATAATTCAAGTTTAAAAACACTCCATAATAAACCATAATGGAGTAAAATTCATGAATAAAGATCAAAACATGGATACAATCAAAGATAGTAACCATAATAGACATTTGGGACAAAGAATAGATAATTTTATTTTTCGGTGAATAGTGCCGTATTTATGAATAGTGCCATATACGTGAATAGTAATTCCCACACAAAAAGGTAGAAATTTCACAACAAAAATCATACTTCGTGAACAGTACAAGTGAATAGTACCGTATACGTGAATAGAATCCGTATACGTGAATAGTAACCTCGACACGAAAAGGTAAAAATTTTATAAAGAAATTCATACCAATATTTCGGTGTAATTATATTGAGAGAATAACATCATTTACAAAGAAAATAACATCTCTTACCTCAAAAGAACACTACTTCTGACTGAAATATCTGATAAAATGTTGAAGGAAACATGCACTGAATAGCAAACCTCAAAGTATCTAAATACTCACAAAATATACTCGATGATATAGAGAGAGGGAGGAAACTTGTTTCTAGTGTAATTTTCAATTCTAACTAAGCACCATATTTATAGGAAAATGCTAGAATACAAAGGAGACTAAATTAATAAATAATAATAATAAATTTTTTACGCATGCCAAGTTGCCAACCAAGACCAAATTATCAGCCATCACAAGTGGGGCCCGCCAAAAATCAGCCAACTTTTCCCAACAACCAAAAGTGGGGTCCACCCATATTTTTAATAAAAATATTTATTTCCAAAACTTCAATAAATCATAATAAATAGCACTTTTATCAGAAAAATTCAAATCTCATGTCTATTCCATAGGAAATAGAATTCTCTACAACTTTGTAGAAGAAAGTTTTTCCAAATTCCAAACGAAAAATGACCGAAATCTACATAGGGACGATTTTCAACACCTCTTAAAATTCATAACAAATCATACATTATTTTTTAACAGCTCAAAATATGTGGACATATACTCAACTTATATATATATATATAACATATCCAAAAATCACAACGATATAACGGTCGGATCAATATTATAACTCACGCAATAGAGCTTAAAAACAATGATTTAATTTTCGGACTATAAGTCCCTCGTTCCAGTTTCACTTTAGATAATTCAAGTTTAAAAATACTCCATAATAAACCATAATGGAGTAAAATTCTAGAATAAAGATCGAAACATAGATACAATCAAAGATAGTAACCATAATAGACATCTGGGATAAAGAAGAGAGAATTTTCTTTTTCGGTGAATAGTACCGTATTTGTGAATAGTGCCTGTATACGTGAATAGTAACCCCAACACAAAAAGGTAGAAATTCTACAAGAAAAAACGTACTTCGTGAACAGTACTCGTGAATAGTACCGTATTTGTGAATAATGTCGTATACGTGAATCGTATCCGTATATGTGAATAGTAACCTCGACATGGAAAAGCTGAAAATTTCATAAAAAATCCATACCAATATTTCGATATAATGATATTGAGAGAATAACATCATTTACAAAGAAAATAACATCCCTTATCTCAAAAGAATAGTACTTCTGACTGGAATATCGGATGAAATATTGAAGGAAACTTACACTGAATAGCAACTCTCAAAGTATCTAAATACTCACAAAATACGCTCGATAATATAGAGAGAGGGGAAACTTGTTTCTAGTTTGATTTTCAATTCTTACTAAGCACCATATTTATAGGAAAATGCTAGAACGCCAAAGGAGACTAAATTAATAAAATAATAATAATAAATTTTCTACGCATGCAAAGTTTCCAACCAAGACCAAGTTATTAGCTATCACAAGTGGGGCCCACAAAAAATCAGCCAACTTTTCCCTACAACCAAAAGTATGGTCCACCCATCTTTTTAATAAAAACATTTATTTTTGAAATTTTAATAATTCATAATAAATGGCCATTTCATCAGAAAAATTCAAAATTCATTTTTATTACATAGGAAATTGAATTCTCTACAACTTTGTAGAAGTAAGTTTTTTCAAATTCCAACGAAAAATGACCAAAATCCAAATATGAACGATTTTCGACACCTCTTAAAATTTATAACAAATCATACGCTAATTTTTAACAGTTCAAAATTTTTGGACATATACTGAACTTATATATGTATAACATATCCAAAAATCACAACGATCTAACGGAAGAATCAAAATTATAACTAACGTAATAGAGCTTAAGAACACTGATTTAATTTTCGGACTATAAGTCCCTCGTACCAGTTTCACTTTAGATAATTCAAGTTTGAAAATACTCCATAATAAACCATAATGGAGTATAATTCATGAATAAAGATAAAAATATGGATACAATCAAAGATAGTAACCATAATAGACATTTGGGACAAAGAATAGAAAATTTATTTTTCTGTGAATAGTGCCCTATTTGTGAATAGTGCCGTCTACGAGAATAGTAACCCTGACACAAAAAGGTAGAAATTCCACAAGAAAAATCATACTTCGTGAACAGTACTCGTGAATAGTACTATTTTTTGTGAATAATATCATATCCGTGAATAATATCCGCATACGTGAATAGTAAACTGGACACGAAAAGGTAAAAATTTCATTAAAAAATTCATACCAATATTTCGATATAATGATATTGAGCGAATAACATCATTTACGAAGAAAATAACATCCCTTACCTTAAAAGAACAATACTTCTGATTGAAATATCAGATGAAATATTGAAGGAAACTTGCACTGAATAGCAACTCTCAAAGTCTCTAAATACTCATAAAATACACTCGAGAATATAGAGAGAGAGAAAACTTGTTTCTAGTGTGATTTTCAATTCTAATAATTATCCGAAAATTATTACGAGCCTAGGAAAAATGTTTTGTCTGATAAAAAATTATCTGTGATAATTGTTAAGCATTTAAGCAGAGTTTAATTGAACTTAAACTCGAGTAAAGTCCGACTAGACCGTCGGGATGTTAGAATTGTGCCGGGTTCAACTCAGACTGCAATAGTTTGATTTGATACCTAGTCTTATGTGCTGTATAGACTGATAGGCTTATGTGCTATGTGTTTAGGTTATTCTGTGGATATAAATATAACAGTATTATACTGTGATGATATTATTCTAATATTGGAGATATATATTATTAATATTAGGTCTTCGGATAAAGCGTTATAAATTGCGTTGCGGTAATCAACGGTTCAGGCAAGTTTTCTTTTACTTAACTCTAATAAGAGTATTGTATTCAAGCTTATGGTTAATCATTGCTGATTGCCACGAAATTTGTACTCTGTACATCTTACATGTATAAGTAAGGTATGAAAGGCTGATCACCTTCATTACTAGTTGGTTCAGAAATGTTTGTTCATGTTTAAAACTTGTCCAGTCAAAAGTTTGTTCGTGATAATTCTCAACTATATTGATGAATTATAGCCAGCTTATTATTCATACTCTTCAATCATGATATATCATTATATTGTTGTATTTAAACTTGCTGGGCAACTTTCATGCTCACCCTTGCTATATCATGAAAAACATTGCAGATAAGGCGAATGCGTTCGGATACAGGAAAAGGTTAAAGTCAAGTTCTACTTGGGTTAAATGTGCGACTATTTTGTAATAGTATAGTTTGATAAATGTGTTATATGTTAAAAAGTTTATATATGGTGTTTAAGTTAAGGTTACTCGACCTTGGGGATAAGTGTGTAATGTATTGTATAAACAATTTATGTTTATATCTTCCGCAATTAGTGATAGTAACAGTGTACCGAATCCGCGGCGATTTGGGGCCCGAGTTCGGGACTGCTACAGTTGGTATCAAAGTTGTTGGTTATGAAGCTTAGGTAGGAATACCTGAGACCAATAACCGCAGTGATTAGGATAAGATCTAACTCACATAGAGTTAGTTGGTTGGTAAGATTCAAAGACGAATCTCGGTAAGTTGTTAAGATACAGAGTTCCCTAACTCTGATAATAAAGTTGAAAAGTAATGGTGAATAGATCGAGTCTAAAAGACTGAAAGTGCAGGGATAGGAGATCGTAAAACAAAACGATCATAGTGCATGGAATTGAATCGTAATATATACGATAAGATCACCCCGTGATCTGATAAAGGTTATGATATGGCAAATGAATCAATCTTATGATTGAAAAGTTTACAGCAAGATGTTGTGTGAAAGTTGTATTTTGAAATGGTACTATGAAAACTCATGAAAGACTTATGGATTATGAATACGAATTGAATTCGTATTGAAAAAGGGGGTTAAGATTAGGTGGGGATTTCAATGAGGACTCGTGTTAACAACTGAGTTGTATGATTTTTTGTATGGGAGGGGAATTGTACTTGGTGTAAAAACTATTTAGTTGGTGGCATTGGTAACCATTGAAATGTTGTGTCACGCTAGTTGTTATATACAGATAAATAGGTCATAAGTAGAGAATATAGGATTAAGTATGAGTTCTTAGAACTCATACTTATGTGACATTCTTGACTCATAGTTATATGAAATGTTTATGAGCCCCTCAGCGAACGGACGCCAAAGGTCAGACTAGGGTAAGTTCGTAAACTCATGTAATTGTGGCCAGGTTATGAACTCATAAGTGTGGTTTTATGAATTGGGTATAGTTGTGTGTGAATGGAGTGTTAAGGATTATAGGAACAGATAGATTGTTAAGCAAATGATCATTAGTGGAGACTTAGGTTTTCCTAAACTCCTAGCTATGCTAAACTTCGAAATTTTTGACATCAAGCTAAATATGCACTATGTGCCTTTTAAAAAAAAATGTAGACTCGTAACTATTTTTGAAACGGTTTAAAGTACAGTCTATGCTACTTATTTCGGCTAGACGCAAATGTTTTGAAATATCAAAAAAATTGTTTTTATTTATCACTTATGTACCATGTAACCTGGTGCAGAGATGATAAAAATGATGGAGTCATCAATGCAGTATTACTTAGTGTGAATTAGACCTAAAGTCACTATTCCACTATGGTATGATGTAGCATGACAAAATCACCAAATGACGGAATCCTCAACGGACTGTTAATACAGTGCGGCATCATGACGTCATTCTCGAAAAAATTTTCAAAAATTTTAATTTTCCAACGGGGTTTGGCTACACCTAAATAATTCGATTGAATTGAATTATTGATATGAGTATATGCTATTTGATTTAGCTAGACTAATGTTATAAAAACTCCAAGTGTTTATTGAAAGAAATTTCCCGAACCAAATTGTTTTGATGCGGAATCCAATGATAAGACTGAGGTGAATGATAATGTTTGGATAAATAATCTAATCTAGTAGCGTAAATATTCGCTAAAAATGATTAATACGTTATGCATGACGTAACTGTACGATGGGCTAATCACCTAAAGTACTAGTAATTGTAGTTTACCTTCTTTGTGATTGTAAACAAACCAAGTAATGTATTGTTTTGCGGTATAATCACTACCGTTAAAACTAAATGTGTTCATGGTCTATATGACCCCTCAGCACAATTTCAAAACTTTTGCTCTTGTGAGTGGTGTATTGGGTAGCCTGTGATATGTGTGAATGGTGTAAGGTGCAAGGTGTAAGGTGTAAGGTGTAAGGTGAATTTCGGGGACGAAATTCTTATAAGGAGGGGTGAATGTGACAACCTAAGAATTTGGACAATTTATTAAAATCTTAAATGATTGATTTAAGGTCAAATAATAGACCTAGACAGAAAATAAGTGTATGCGTTTGATATTATTAGGGTGAAATTTTGATGATTTCAAAATTTTGTGAAGGATAAATGTGAATTATTCAGGATTAAGGATTTATGTGATTAAGTTCGATGAAAATGGTTATGTATGTGTTCAGAATTTGGTTAAGGGTCATGGGTTGACCAGATAAATTACATCTGTGATAAACCCTAAGTATATATTAAGAACGTCAACGTTCAGTTAGAAAACCCTAACGTCTAATAAGAAACCCTAGAAATCGGTTCTGGAAACCCTAGTTTCAGTTCCGGGAAATCTGAAATCCTAAAACGGATATTGAAAACCCTAGATTGGGAATGCAATGTATGAATAAGGTTAAACGTCATTAATATTAAATTAATTAGGGAAAACCCTAATGAATTACTGGAAATTCTAGTTGATTATTTGAAAACCCCAATACCTGATCTGAAAACCCTAATTTTAGATTCTGATAAAATGAAGCCCTAATCTGGGAATAGAAAGGATAATTATAATGCTTATGTGGTATTAATTAAGTACTAATGAGGGTAAAGGTTAATTAATTAGCAAACCCTACTTTTCAATTTTTGGAACCCTTATTGTTTCGTCAAAAACCCTAATTATTCAGTGGTGGACTTAATTGCTTAATTAGCAATGTTAATTAGGAAATATAAATCCTAATTGTCAAGTTATTAGAAACCCTAATCTAATTAGGAAATCTAATTTTTCAAAATTGAAATATTATTTTTCTATTTAAAACCCTAAAATGTGGTTTTGAACCCTAATGTACAATTGTGGCCCTAAGTGCTAAATTAGCAATTTTAATTAGGATAAATTAGTCCTAATTAGCAAAGATTGATATGTAATTACGAAATTATTATATAATTAGGAAGCCCTAATTATCACTTAGAAATCATGATTTTCTATTTTAAAATATAATTAGAAAATCTTAAAATTTTAAGTTTTGCTAAAATCTTTAGGTTTAAAACCTAAACCATAAACTATAATATATCCAAACCCTAAACCCTAAGGGTTTGGGACAATGTCCATAATGCCATTAAAATTAAATGCAAAAAGACTAGAATGCCCTTTTTATTTATTTTAAGAAGTTGGTGTTATAGGCTTTGACTTTAGGGGAGTGGTTCACCAAAACCTAACGATAGCCATGTGATAAAATCTCCCAAGATCAGATTTTAAGTGCCAACTTGCAACATTAGATACATTGTATACAAGAAATAAAAAAATTAAAATAAGACAAGCTTACTTTATTTTTTTCATTTCTCCAAACCCATTCTCTCTCTTCATTTTCGGAAATTAGAGAGAGAGTGTGTGAGAATTCAAAGCTAGAATCAATCCATAACTTACCAAGAACAGATCATGAAGTCAGAATCAAAGATCAAAGATCAAAAGAGGTATAAACCCTAAATTTCGAAATCTATGATTCTGATGTTTAATGTTGTTGTTTGTTGTTTAAACATGTGTAATAGGGTGTCAAATGATGATCTGGGTTATCAAAACACAAACCCATAACATCAAAGTGCACGATTTTAATGTTTTCTAAAATCTGGAAAAATTGAAAAGTATGATCTGACAGTCATATGTCAGACCCTATAAATCCGTTTGTGTTTAATGATTTGTGTATATGATGTTTTAGATCTGTTCTATGATATGTAGGCTTTGATCTGAAATATGTAACAGGGTTGGATCACATCTCGATCATTTGTTATAGGCAGTCAAACTGCGTTGACCATTAACGAAAAAGGGTTTCTGGGCAACCCAGAAACCCAGCTGTTTCCTGACAACCTTTTTGTGGCCTCAGATCTTGTGGTTTGTTAATGTTTAGGATAAGTGATTGCTTGATCCTTGTAGCCTGACATGTCAACTGCATATTACAGTCAGTATTTAACTTAGATCCATAACAGAATTGAATCTGTGGCCAGTCAAACAATCGTTGACCATCAGCCGGATGAACTTTTCTGGAAAACCCAGAAAGTTCAAGAACAATTTCTGACCTCTACTTTGACCGACTTTGATCTCTCAGTTGTGATGTTTTTAGGTTGATATAATGTAATATAATTGTACCCTGTCATGTGTACTACATGTTGGAACTTTTAGATCATACAAACATGCTCTAGAATCAAAGTTAAAAAGAATCAAAAGTGGTACCCTGTAACTGTTCTTCATTTCTGGAAAACCCAGAAATGAAGAACAGCTCTGACATGATATTATGAGGCTTAGATCTTGCTGTTATTTGATGTAATGACCATGAAATCAGTTTGAGGTTGTAATATTACATTAGTACTACAATCTTGACACTTTATCAATCTGTGAAACGTAAGGAGCAAAGATCTACAGCCGGTCAAACCACCCAACCGGTAAACTGACATGAAGGTCCCAAGAACACCAAGAACACCTATAGCGACAGAAAGTGTCGCTATAGCCCTTTAGCGACAATTTTATTTATTTTTTTCGGAAATTAATTAAAAATTAGAAAACAATTAGCTTTTAATTATTAAAAATACAAAATAAATTCTGAAAAATTATTTTAAATTCTGAAAAATAGTTTTTAATTATTTTCAGTATATTTCAAAAATATTTAGTATTTTTGGAATATAAAAGGTATTTATTTATTTAATTATTGTATTAAATAAATTATTTAAAAATAATTTTCATTCATGAAAAATCATGAAAAACTATTTTATGGTATAAGAAAATATTTTAAGTTATTTTTGATGACTTTTAATATTTTGTGATGAAATTCATTAATTAATCAATATTAATGATAATTAATTTATTTAATAGATATATTAAATAAATTAAGGAAAAATGGAATTAATGTTTTATAAATTATATAAAAATGATTTAAGTGTTATAAAAATATTTTAAGTTATAAAATATAACTTTTGATATTTTGGCATAAAAATATTAAAATTTTAATATTAATAGCAATTATCGGATAATGGATTTAAGTGTTTAAAAATCATATAAATATGATTTTAAGGTATTAAAAATACTTTGATATATTATAATTATATTATAATATTATGTTATGATTTTCATTAATATTTTATATTAAATGAATATTAATGATTAAGGAATTATGTGGTATTTAATTCATTTAAATACGGTTTTAAGGATTAAAAAATGTTGATAAATGGTAATAATTATCCGAAAATTATTACGAGCCTAGAAAAAATGTTTTGTCTGATAAGAAATTATCTGTGATAATTGTTAAGCATTTAAGCAGAGTTTAATTGAACTTAAACTCGAGTAAAGTCCGACTAGACCGTCGGGATGTTAGAATTGTGTCGAGTTCAACTCAGACTGCAATAGTTTGATTTGATACCTAGTCTTATGTGTTGTATAGACTGATAGGCTTATGTGCTATGTGTTTAGGTTATTCTGTGGATATAAATATAACAGTATTATACTGTGATGATATTATTCTAATATTGGAGATCTATATTATTAATATTAGGTCTTCGGATAAAGCATTATAAATTGCGTTGCGGTAATCAACGGTTCAGGCAAGTTTTATTTTACTTAACTCTAATAAGAGTATTGTATTCAAGCTTATAGTTAATCATTGCTGATTGCCACGAAATTTGTACTCTGTACATCTTGCATGTATAAGTAAGGTATGAAAGGCTGATCACCTTCATTACCAGTTGGTTCAGAAATGTTTGTTCATGTTTAAAACTTGTCCAGTCAAAAGTTTGTTCGTGATAATTCTCAACTATATTGATGAATTATAGCCAGCTTATTATTCATACTCTTCAATCATGATATATCATTATATTGTTGTATTTAAACTTGCTGGGCAACTTTCATGCTCACCCTTGCTATATCATGAAAAACATTGCAGATAAGGCGAATGCGTTCGGATACAGGAAAAGGTTAAAGTCAAGTTCTACTTGGGTTAAATGTGCGACTATTTTGTAATAGTATAGTTTGATAAATGTGTTATATGTTAGAAAGTTTATATATGGTGTTTAAGTTAAGGTTACTCGACCTTGGGGATAAGTGTGTAATGTATTGTATAAACAATTTATGTTTATATCTTCCGCAATTAGTGATAGTAACAGTGTACCGAATTCACGGCGATTTGGGGCCCGGGTTCGGGGCTGCTACCGTTGGTATCAAAGCTGTTGGTTATGAAGCTTAGGTAGGAATACCTGAGCCCAATAACCGCAGTGATTAGGATAAGATCTAACTCACATAGAGTTAGTTGGTTGGTAAGATTCAAAGACGAATCTCGGTAAGTTGTTAAGATACAGAGTTCCCTAACTCTGATAATAAAGTTGAACAGTAATGGTGAATAGATCGAGTCTAAAAGACTGAAAGTGCAGGGATAGGAGATCGTAAAACAAAACGATCATAGTGCATGGAATTGAATCATAATATATACGATAAGATTACCCCGTGATCTGATAAAGGTTATGATATGGGAAATGAATCAATCTTATGACTGAAAAGTTTATAACAAGATGCTGTGTGAAAGTTGTATTATGAAATGGTACTATGAAAACTCATGAAAGAGTTATGGATTATGAATACGAATTGAATTCGTATTGAAAAAGGGGGTTAAGATTAGGTGGGGATTTCAATAAGGACTCGTGTTAACAACTGAGTTGTATGATTTCTTGTATGGGTGGGGAATTGTACTTGGTGTAAAAACTACTTAGTTGGTGGCATTGGTAACCATTGAAATGTTGTGTCATGCTAGTTGTTATATACAGATAAATAGGTCATAAGTAGAGAATATAGGATTAAGTACGAGTTCTTAGAACTCATACTTATGTGACATTCTTGACTTATAGTTATATAAAATGTTTATGAGCCCCTCAGCGAACGGACGCCAAAGGTCAGACTAGGGTAAGTTCGTAAACTCATATAATTGTGGCCAGGTTATGAACTCATAAGTGTGGTTTTATGAATTGGGTATAGTTGTGTGTGAATGGAGTGTTAAGGATTATAGGAACAGATAGATTGTTAAGCAAATGATCATTAGCGGAGACTTAGTCCCTCGTACCAGTTTCAGTTTAGATAATTCAAGTTTAAAAATACTCCATAATAAACCATAATGGAGTAAAATTCATGAATAAAGATCAAAACATGGATACAGTCAAAGATAGTAACCATAATAGATATTTGGGAAAAAATAGAAAATTTTATTTTTTCGGTGAATAGTATCGTATTTATGAATAGTAACCCCAACTCAAAAAGGTAGTAATTCCACTAGAAAAATTGTACTTCGTGAATAGTACTCGTGAATAGTACCGTATTTGTGAATAATGTCATATACGTGAATCGTATCCGTATACGTGAATAGTAACCTAGACATGGAAAAGGTAAAAATTTCATAAAAAATCCATACCAATATTTCGATATAATGATATTGAGAGAATAACATCATTTACAAAGAAAATAGCATACCTTTACCTCAAAAGAACATTACTTCTGACTAGAATATCGGATGAAATATTGAAGGAAACTTGCACTGAATAGCAATTCTCAAAGTATCTAAATACTCACAAAATACGCTAGATAATATAGACAGAGGAAACTTGTTTCTAGTGTGGTTTTCAATTATAACTAAGCACCCTATTTATAGGAAAATACTAGAACGCCAAAAGAGACTAAATTAATAAAATAATAATAATAAATTTTCTACGCATGCCAAGTTGCTAACCACGTCCAAATTATCATCCATCACAAGTGGGGCCCACCAAAAATCAGACAACTTTTCCCAACTACCAAAAGTGGGGTCCATCCATCTTTTTAATAAGAATATTTATTTCTAAAACTTCTATAATTCATAATAAATAGTCATTTTATCAGAAAAATTCAAATCTCATGTCTATTTCATATGAAATTGAATTCTCTACAACTTTGTAGAAGAAGGTTTTTCCAAATTCCAAACGAAAAATGACTGAAATCCACATACGGACGATTTTCAACACCTCTTAAAATTCATAACAAATCATATGTTAATTTTTAACGGTTCAAAATTTGTGGACATATACTCAACTTATATATGTATAACATATCCAAAAATCACAACGATCTAACGGTCGAATCACAATTATAACTCACGCAATAGAGCTTAAGAACAATGATTTATTTTTGGACTATAAGTCCCTCGTACCAGTTTCACTTAAGAAAATTCAAGTTTAAAAATACTCCATAATAAACCATAATGGAGTACAATTCATGAATAAAGATCAAAATATGGATACAATCAAAGATAGTAACCATAATAGACATCTGAGACAAAGAAGAGAAAATTTTATTTTTCGGTAAATTGTGTTATATTTTTGAATAGTGTCGTATACGTGAATAGTAATCCCAACACAAAAAGATAGAAATTCCACAAGAAAAATCGTACTTCGTGAACAGTACTTGTGAATAGTACCGTATTTGTGAATAATATCGTATACGTGAATCGTATCCGTATACGTGAATAGTTACCTCGACATGGAAAAGGTAAAAATTTCATAAAAAAATCCATACCAATATTTTTATATAATGATATTGAGAGAATAACATCATTTACAAAGAAAATAACATCCCTTTACCTCAAAAGAACAGTACTTCTGACTGAAATATCGGATGAAATATTGAAGGAAACTTGCACTGAATAACAATTCTCAAAATATCTAAATACTCACAAAATACGCTCGATAATATAGAGAGAGGGGAAACTTGTTTCTAGTGTGGTTTTCAATTCTAACTAAGCACCCTATTTATAGGAAAAATGCTAGAACGCCAAAGGAGACTAAATTAATAAAATAATAATAATAATTTTTCTACGCATGCCGAGTTGCCAACCAAGACCAAATTTTAGCCATCACAAGTGGGGCCGACCAAAAATCAACCAACTTTTCCCAACAACCAAAAGTGGGGTCAACCCATCTTTTTAATAAAAATATTTATTTCTGAAACTTCAATAATTCATAATAAATAGCCCTTTTATCAGTAAAATTCAAATCGCATGTCTATTCCATAGGAAATTGAATTCTCTACAACTTTGTAGAAGAAAGTTTTTCCAAATTCCAAACGAAAAATGACTGAAATCCAAATACGGACGATTTTCAACACCTCTTAAAATTCATAACAAATCATACGTTAATTTTTAACGGTTCAAAATTTGTGGACATATACTCAACTTATATATGTATAATATATCCAAAAATCACAATGATCTAACGGTCGAATCAAAATTATAACTCACGCAATAGAGCTCTAGTTTATTTTCAGATTATAAGTCCCTCGTACCAGTTTCACTTTAGATAATTCAAGTTTAAAAATACTCCATAATAGAGTAAAATTCCTGAAAAAAGATCAAAACATGGATACAATCAAAGATAGTAACCATAATAGACATTTGGGACAGAGAAGAGAAAATTTTATTTTTCGGTGAATAGTGTTGTATTTGTGAATAGTGCCGTATACGTTAATAGTAACCCCGACACAAAAAGGTAGAAATTCCACAAGAACAATCATACTTCGTGAACATTACTCGTGAATAGTACCGTGTTTGTGAATAATATCATATACGTGAATAGTATCTGTATACGTGAATAGTAACTTCGACACAAAAAGGTAAAAATTTCATAATAAAATTCATACCAATATTTTAGTTTAATGATATTGAGAGAATAACATCATTAACGAAGAAAATAACATCCCTTACCTCAAAAGAATAGTATTTCTGACTGAAATATCGGATGAAATGTTGAAGAAAACTTGCACTGAATAGCAACTCTCAAAGTATCTAAATACTCACACAATACGCTCGATAATATAGAGAGAGGAGAAACTTGTTTCTAGTGTAATTTTCAATTCTAACTAAGCATCCTATTTATAGGAAAATGCTAGAACGCCAAACGAGACTAAATTAATAAATAATAATAATAAATTTTCTACGCATGCCAAGTTGGCAACCAAGACCAAATTATCAACCATCACAAGTGGGGCCTACAAAAAATCAGTCAACTTTTCTCAACAACCAAAAGTGGGGTCCACCCATATTTTTAATAAAAATATTTATTTACGAAACTTCATTAAATCATAATAAATAGCAATTTTATCAGAAAAATTCAAATCTTATGCTGTTCTGTAGGAAATAGAATTCTATACAACTTTGTAGAAGAAAGTTTTTCCAAATTCCAAACGAAAAATGACCGAAATTCATTTACGGACGATTTTCAACACCTCTCAAAATTCATAACAAATCATATGTTAATTTTTAACGGTTCAAAATTTGTGGACATATACTGAACTTATATATGTATAATATATCCAAAAATTACAACGATCCAACGGTCAAATCAAAATTATAACTCACGCAATAGAGCTTAAGAACACTGATTTGATTTTCAGACTATAAGTCCCTCGTACCAGTTTCACTCAAATAGTCACCACAAAAAATCCACAAAGAATTTTTTGGTGATTTAAATTTCTTCATTTAGCTTTCTTCCATGACTTTCTTTTGATATATGGATCATCTCCTAACTCATTATACACAAAGAATTATAGATTTTACAAAATCAAGTAATAAACTAATTTTCTTAAAATTTCCAAATTTCATTCTTTATTTCAACAAAATACTAATAAAACACCTCAGTATTAATTTAATCATTTATATCCATATAAAAATATATATTTTCTTATCATATAAATTAATAATTAATTATTCACAAATTATATTAAAGAATCACAATTATGACAACCAGGTCGTTCCCAGGAAAGATGGGGCTTTCTGAAAAGAATTTCTTCTTACTGGTGCGCGATTAGGTGACCAAACCCCTTTCCTAGACAGAACTTCCTTAGACCTTGCCAATAATGCAATCTAATAATATTATTCAAATAATATAAATTATTGATCTGATAATGGGAAATAATGTGCAATGACAATTATTGAAATAACAATAATATAAAATATCAACGGAACAATTATTGAATCAATAAAGTAAAATATTGAACAGTAATTATTGTAACAATTATTAAGTAGTGCCTTTTTACGTAATAATCAATAATTCAAAAATATTGTGCAATACCGTGTGCTACTGTGCAACCACGCGTATTACTATATTTTAACTACCAGGTAATCCAATAGTGTTAACGGTAACAATTACGCGATTATTTATAAAAACTCAAACTTATCATTTTTTTCATCCGATAGTTATTCTGTTATGGGGCCCACAACTGACTGCGCCATCGTAAGAATATTCCCTGACAACAAGAATATTCCCCAACCAAATGAATATTTCCCGACAAAAATGAATATTTTATAACCATTTGCTTATTTTTCAAAATTTGCACATTTCACCTATAATTAAAGCATTATATTAAATTAACTCCTTAGTAATTTAAGATAATGAATAGAGGAAATTCAATTTTATTTATAATAAGTTGGGGTCTTACAATATCTCACACTTCTCCCCATATAAATATTGTCTCCATATTTTTAAGGCAAAAACTACATCTGTCAATTCAAAGTCATGAGTAGGATAAACCTTCTCATAATCCTTTAACTGGCGTGACGCATACGCAATGACCTTGCCATGCTTTATGAGCACGCAACCGAGTCCTCTATATGAAGCATCACTATAAACTACAAAATTCAATGTATCATCTGGTAAGGATAATACATGTGCCTCACTTAACCTCCTTTTAGTTCTTAAAAGCTATTTTCACATTTTTCTGTCCACACATACTTTATCGACTTCCTTGTCAGATTTGTCAATGGAATAGCTATTTTAGAAAAATCTTGAATGAACCTCCTATAATATCCCGCTAATCCCAGAAAACTCCAAACCTCGGTTGGCATTTTTGGTTGCTCCCACTCATTCACTACTTCCACCTTTACTGGATTTACGGATATGCCATCTTTATCTATAACATGTCCTAAAAATTACACTCGTTCAAGCCAAAATTCACACTTAGTGAATTTCACATATAACTTCTCTCTCCATAGTGTGTCCAACATTATTCTTAAATGTTCAGCATGATCTTCTGGCGTCTTAGAATAGACTAGAATATCATCAATGAACACTACAACGAACTTGTCCAAATACTATTTGAACACAATGTTCATCATATCCATGAATATGGCTAGCGCATTCAGTTTACCCAAACGACATAACCTAAAACTCGAAATTACCATAACGAGTTCTGAACGCCGTCTTAGGTACAGTCCCCTTCCTTACCTTTAGTTGATGATACCCCGTACGCAAATCTACCTTAGAAAAATACTTTGCCCCTTTCAACTATTCAAATAGATCATCAATCCTAGGCAACGGGTATTTATTCTTAATCGTTAACTTGTTCAACTCTCGATAGTCGATACAAAATCGTAAAGACCCATCCTTCTTCTTTACAAACAATACCGACGATCCCCACAGAGACAAACTCAGTTGAATGTACTTCATATCCAATAGTTCCTGTTACTGAACCATTAACTCCTTCATTTTTACTAGCGCCATCCTATACGGTGCCTTTAAAACTGGTGCCGTACCCGACAATAAATCAATCACAAATTCGACCTCCCTATCCAATGAAATACATGGTAACTCCTCTAGAAATACATCCGTGAAATCTTGTACCACCGGTATCTGTTCTAATGATGCTCCCACTCTTTGGGTATCCACCACATGGCAAAAGTAACCCTTACAACCTTTTTTCAACATCTTCCTAGCTTGTGTCATAGTTAGATAACAAGATCATCTCGGTGATTTATTACAATAAAACACCACCTCAAATTTCTTAAAAAGCCTTAGGTTTACACTCTTTTTATGACAATCTATTAATTCCCTATGGTTAATTAACCAATCCATACCGAGAATTACATCTAATTCTCTCAACCCTATCGGTAAAAGATCTTCCGATAATCTGTTACCTCTAATATCTACGAAATAATTCCTATGAATGTGTTCAATGGGAATTATCTCTTCATTTACTACCTTAATGTCTAAAGGTATTTCTAGCTTTTTAAGGTTTAATCGTAGTTGTTTAGCAAATCCACATACTATAAAAGGACAAGTAGCACCCGAGTCAGATAACACATAAGCATTTATTTCATTGACTGTAATGATACCTACTACTGCATCCGCTGATTCAACCGCATCTTGGACATTCATATTAAAAGTTCAGGCTGAGGGTCTACCCAATGATGGTGTTGGTCTAGTAATGGATAACTTACCACCACCAGAACCCTTACTAGCATCTGACCCCTTCTTCGGGCAATTTCTTGCCATGTGGTCCATCGACCCACAAACAAAATAGCCATGGTTTTTCTTAGGATTAGGACAGTTGGGTGATATATGACCCTCCTTTCCATAATTATAACAACCTGATTTCCCCTTCAGATAAACTCCCAGATGAGTCTTCTCGCATGTCTTGCATGCCTCTATCCTACGTTTAGGATCCCTTTGTTTCACCCCTGTATTCCCGGAGATAAAACTTTAACATTTTGGCATACTGCCACTACCACTGGCACCCTCTGCCTTGGTTCCTCACTCTCCCTTACTCTTATTCTTTCTTTCGTTGTGGTATTGGTCAACGCCTGACTACCACCCTATGCTATAATCGCCTTTTCCATAATGGTCCCATAAGAAGCACTTTGGAAAATAGAAATCCTACTAAACAGCCAAGGTTTTAGGCCCTGCTCAAACCTAAGAGACTTTTTTTTTCTGTGTCCACTTGGTGTGGAACAAACCTTGCCAATTCATTGAATTTGGTCGCATATTGGGGAACCGTCATGTCCCCCTGTTTAAGTTCTAGGAACTTAATCTCCATCCTACACTGCATGCTAGTAGGAAAGTAGTTCTCGAAGAATACCTTCTTGAACTGCTCCCATGTAACAACGTCTATTCTAGTCCCACCCTGGAGAGCCTCCCACCAATAGTTGGCTTCCCCCCATCATCATGTAGATCAGAAAAGAAGCCTTTTGTGCCTCAGCAACGTTTGTAATAACAAACACATGTTCTATTTCTTTTACCCATGTATGGGCCTCCATTTGCTCCGTCATTCCCTTGAACTCAGGCGGACCTACACTTTTGAACTCTTTAAAGGTAGTCGTCCTAGCTACCCTAGGTCCCGTGGGTACTCTACCCCCGGTTTGGTTAAATGCAGCCGTTAATAAATTAATGAACTCTTGCATAGGGTTATTCGAACCACCTTGGTTATTCGTTTGCCATAATTGAAATATTATTTGATATTCCATTACATCTTCATATTTTATCATTACGCGTTTCTTGGGATTTCAAACCTAAGTTGTGAGCGAAATTGAATGAATAGTGTTTTTACGTAAAATTCTCAGAAAACATTTACTTTCGTCTTGGTAATTCAAAAACATTAATCCTAGCATAGAGCTAGATACTAACCACGTCCACACATTCTAGTCATAGAACGACCTTCAAATATCTTACTCACGTAATAATCAATTAAATTCATTTAATCCACATAATCAAATAAAAATTTATTTCATTAAAAATCCAATTTTCTCGGGCGTTACACGAATATTATTTGGCGAGTGCATTTTATGCTCCATCTCAACATCGGTCTTGCATTTATGGGCGAGTGCGTTTCACGCTCCATCTCGACCCACCGCAAGACTTTCGATATTTATTCTTCTATATCTTTTATTTTTTTTTATTTTATTTTTTTTATATGTCAACATTCCAGAAACCAAGATCTTAAACTGTATAAGCGTCAAAGTCTTTTATTACCTTGTAAAAATGAAAGTTTAAAAGAGTGAACATATTCTCAAAGCAATAAACAAGTAAACTAAACTCGAAATATAACTAGTTAAAACGGTTGGTCGGTGCTTGCTAAAAAGGACAAATCAATAACAGTCTCAACTTATCGAATGAATAAACCCCTAGATCACACATGCTTGACACGACTCTAAGAGATAGACATAATTACTCGGCGCTTGTCATTAGCCACAATAAAAAAATTACTGATAAATATACCACCCTTGCATAATAACAGCTCAAAATAGGGTAAAAGGTCATTCACATGGTACAAGCATCAAAATCTGTATAAGCCCCAAAAAGATGGCTATAAACTAAACAAACATGCTGATAATAATCCAAGAATTCATAAATATTAACAAAAACTGTTCATGGCATCCATCCATAATAATCTAAAACATAATTAACCAAAGGCTAATAAAGCCTAAAATGATGTTTGAAACGCAGTTCAAACATGACTGAACTACAATACTAGATAAATAAAAACATAAGCAAAAACTAAGATATGGCAACCTATCATGGCAGTAGACAGAATAAAATAGATAATGAACCATAACACCCCTAAACTTAAGATGAGCAATGCCTTCATTGCTAAGCATATATAAATCAATACAAGAAGGCTTCCCTGAAGATCGGTCACTCGGCAGCATCATCATCCTCGTCAGCTTCGGCGGGAAGTGATGGTGGAGGGTATGGTGGGAAAACATGAGGTTATGGGAACTAGAATGGCGTGAAATCAACATCCTCGCCACTATACACAGTTTAGATGCCTTGCATCGTGTTGACCAGCTCATCCTTATACTGCATCGTAAAGTCCTACCTCTGGGCAACCACTGCTATGTGCCTCTGCTACCTCTGAGCATTGGCGTCTTAGTTCTGATGTAGCTGGATGAGAGAAGCCATAATATCTTCCAGTAGTCCTTGTGAAGCTGGGCCTGCGTCTGGTGGCTATGAGTACTTTGCCTCTGATGTATGAGGTGGCTCAGTAGGTGGCCCATACCCTTTGCCTCTTACATATGAAGCCGTCCCGTTCCATACATTGAAGCGTGAGATGACCTGATGGTCGATGACTGACATGGATGGAAAAGCTATCTCTTCTGGCCCCCAATGGATACTTGCCCTTTTGCACAGTGGGGTGATTAAGGATGGATGTAGGAGTCCCGCAGAGGTGGTGCTCTTGATCGCCTTCAGGATGGACTCATGAATGAGAACTCTAATATCCATGTCTAGATCCGTGACAATGGTGAATAATAGGATTACTCTATCCTTAGTCACGTCGCTCAGCTAACGTGTCGAGATCATGTTAACACATATAAAACTGAACCATGCCTTCCCGTAGCGACTGAGTGCAGCATGCGAGAAACTGATCCTCTCACCCATCATGTCATTTATTGTCCATGTTGTCCTGGGCTTGCAGAGCCTCCTAATAATATCGTTCAAGTCATAGCTGCGAAGTCCCGACTCCATATAGTCACTGCCCTCATAGCTAGGCATCATGAATAGAGCATTGATGGCCTGGCTTCCAAACGCCATTGATCGCCCCTGACTTGAACAACAGCAGGACCTTCGGGACTGGCATTTGCATAGAACTCGCAAACCACAGAAGCAATGGCCGACTCAGGTGGTTTTGTGAAGTGCACCCACTGGCGTCCCAGGATCATCGCCGACAGCTCATCATTCTTTGTTTTATCAGTCCTCAACCCCTGCTCAAGAATCAGGTTTTGTTGGGAAAAGGAGTTCTTGTACTGCTTCCACGCATCTTCTCTAACAAATTTAGCGTTGTCCCAAGATGTTGGTGTTGCGGACGAGGAGCCGCCGATGCTAGTCGTTGCCTCTTTGAAGCCATGTCAGATTTTAGCAATTTGTTTGAACAAAAATAGCCCCTAATGCAAAGGTCGCATAATCCACAATGAAATCCATTGAATTCTTAGCCCCGAACCATATAATCTTTAACTTAAGCAATTTATCAAGCACCTATCGTGCACTCTGAAAACCCAACTATATAACCCTTGCTTTAATGTGGTCTATCCAAATTTCTGTCGGTAGAAATCACCCAAACAAACAACCAGAAATGTGTAATCCCAACAATTAGATCAAAATACGTTTCTGATTGAATGAAATCCAAAAAAATAAATACCTTTAGTGGGAAAACCCTTGGTGAGAAACGTGTGGGCTCGAGCTCTGACAGGCAGTTGAAGGCTCTCAGCTGTTGATTGTGGTTGGAAATGTGCAATTGATCACTGCTAGGGCTTTTCGGGAGTGAAATGACTGATGGGTTGCTTGGGTTGCCGAGATATGTCGACAGAGGAGGGGAGTAGTGGCATAAAACTGTTGGCCTCAGTCTATTTTTTAAAATAAAATCTCGCCTCTGGCGCTGCGGCGCGAGGTTTCTTTTGTTGAGTGGTGCTGTGGCGCGACTTAACAGTAGGTTGGGCTCTCTTGTGGCACTGCGACGTGAGGGATAGGCTAGTTGATGGCGCTGCAGTGCGAGAATGCAGTGGGTCGTGCTAAGTGATGGCACTGTGGTGCGACCTTTACCTTGTTTATTGGCGCTGCGACACGAGTTGTTGAACATTGATAATGACCCCAGTGCTGCGTCGCGAGCCTTAGTGTAGCTTCTGGCGCTGCAGTGCCGGCCTTTACATAAATATTTTATGTCTGGGTTTCTGCACATGCCAAGTCCTAGATTAGTAAAACTTTTACAACACTAAAAATAGAACTATCAAAACCTGTCATAACACATACCAACTACTATATGCATTTAACCATAGACTAACTAACATTCTAACAAGTACTAAACAAAAACTAGTAATTATACTAAGTAAGACAAAGAAATACAAAGTGAAACTTATGGTAACTAAAGAAAACATAATGAATGAGAACTAGACATAAGTAAAGAAAAATATAGAAAATTGATACTGAGATGGGGTTGCCTCCCCATTAAGCACTTGTTTTAAAGTCGTCGGCTTGACTATTCCTTTGTCGTTTGGTCCGCCTCATAAGCAAAATTAACCATTTCATGTCCCCTATGTGACGCCCCCAAAATAGGTATACATCACCCATCTTGAGTCGCCAAATACATGGTACAAAATTCAAATACAACTTAATTATACAACAGTTGTATAAAATACGACAAAACATAATCTAAGAGTTTTAATAAGAACATTGTCATCTAGACAATATCTATACTCAATGGAGTCCTCATTACATTTATTGTCACACTATTTTATAGAATAGTTAGGACTACTAAAACAACCATCTGGACCGTCAATCCGTTCCCCGACTCGTCCCAACTATATTCTCATTTTCTGAATAGAACATTGAAAGAAAGGGTGAACTAAACTAGCCCAGTAAGAAATATTATGACTAAGATAATGCAGAATAATTTATCGTTAGCCTTCAACAGTGTTAAACTGATCAAATATAACAAACATCAAATTTCATTGCAGCGGAACAAGAAATCCATTAGAAGAGTCAAGTAGAGAATAAAATCTACTATTTTCTATGATTTAAAAGGTTTTTCATCACTTTTATCGCTGAGACTCAGCTTAATAAATACACCACATCATCACTGCATTACGGCCAATGATATTCATTAGTATCACGACCACAAATTATCCATGCCCTATGGGCCAAGGATATTCGTGTATTCATCAATGGTCATGATCATGCCAACAACTGTCCATCAATGCACTACAGCCAATGAGGACTTTTACCACATCATTTTCAACATTTACGGTCATGATTATACCGAATAATCCCTGGTCATAATCATACCAAGTCCACCTATGCACTACATGCCACAGATGACTTTCAACATATTATAAACATAAGGATGATGACAATGATATAAGAATTCAATAAAAGAAGTTAAAGGATAAATTTTTAAAGATTTATAATTTAATTTATCCAAAAATCAATAACGTTCAAATTCTCAACATGATACTGCTTTGTGAAGTAAAATTCAAGAATAATATTCATGTACCAAAAATAATTTGGATAAAAAAGAAATGTATTTTTTGGGTAAATAGTACCTCGTGAATAGTACCATATGAATAGTACTTTGGGAATAGTACCTCATGAATAGAACCGCGAAATCAAAAGTACCTGAAATACCCTAGTGAATAATATTCGGGTGCACGACAAAATCGGGCTAGGTGACCTTCTGTTCCACAATTATAACATGCTTTGGACTGCATCGTGTAGCTTGGACTGATATGTCCCTCCATTTCGCATTTGAAGCATACAATTGGTGGTCGTTCTCCTTCCTTCAAAACGGGTGTTGGTGCTGCTATCTTTCCATCGTTGTTGAACCTTCTCTTCTTGAAATTTCCAATCCTATTATCTTGGTCATAATTACCACCGAAATGGCTACCATTCTTAGCATGATAATTTCCCCCCACGATGGTTATCATTGTTTTGACGGTCGTTGCCACCGGTATGATTATTATCATGTTGTTGGTCGT
The DNA here is from genome assembly GCA_020205505.1 of Panax japonicus. Lineage (NCBI taxonomy): Eukaryota > Viridiplantae > Streptophyta > Magnoliopsida > Apiales > Araliaceae > Panax > Panax japonicus. The sequence continues at coordinate 37,848,539 of CM035101.1, read as the reverse complement.
TAACTTTTAGTTGTGCTGACTCATTATCATACTCCAATAACTGAGCCCTATTTACAACATCTTAATACAAATACAATTTGTGAGAAATTAAGTACTGACGTATCTCGGGTTTCAAACCTCTTAGAAACATTCACGTTATTCTCTCCTCATTATTAACCAAATGGGACACAAACTGGAATAACTCGACAAACTTTGCTTCGTACAACGACACGGTCATATTGTTTTGCTCCAACTTGATAAACTCCACCTCCTTCATGTGATGAATACTTTCGAGAAAGTACTTGTCGTTGAACAACTTTTAGAACTTCTCCCAAGACATCTTCAGTGCGGCAGGTTGAATACGCTTTACCAATTCCCACCAGTAATCTGCCTCTCCTCGCAACATAAAGGTGGCAAAGGAAACCTTTTGCTCCTCGGCGCATCCTAAGACATCAAATATCTTGGTGATTGCTTTATCCACGTTTCCGCCTTAAGTGGTTTTGGCTCTCCAATAAACTCTGGTGGTCCCAGCTCCTTGAACTATTTAGTGGTGACCGTCCGAGAGTTTCCAATGTTTCCACCTACATTATGAATAGGAGTCTCTCTCGCCTGATGTTGTATGAATTGCATAAAGCCTCTGAACATCCCATTGTTTGTCATCTGATCGGTGTTGTTGTTTACCTGAGGATTATTGCCATCCTGATGTACAATATCCTGGGTATTGATTGTTGGTGACTTAGTTATCTCATGTGCTTCATTGCTATTCTCAACATTTTTAGATACCATTTTCAAACACTGCCACAAAATAAGGGTTAATTAACATGTCACATATTATCCCTATACTTTGACCGACCAATTAAATACCAAATAAACTTAGGTAGGTCATATTAGCGAAGGAATTCCCTGCCTCTCTCTCTCCTATTTCTTGTCTCACATCTCAGCCAGGGATTATATCCCTAAGCTTTGATACCAACTGTGACGCCCCCAAAATAGATATACATCACCCATCTTGAGTCGCCAAATACATGGTCCAAAATTCAAATATAACATAATTATACAACAGTCGTGCACAATACGACAAAACATAATCTAAGAGTTTTAATAAGAATATTGTCATCTAGACAATATACACACTCAATGGAGTTCTCATTATATTTATTGTCACACTATTTTATAGAATAGTGAGGACTACTAAAATAACCATCTGGATCGTCAATCCGTTCCCCGACTCGTCCCAGCTATATTCTAATTTCCTGAAGAGAAAAGTGAAAGAAAGGGTGAACTCAACTAGCCCAGTAAGAAATATTATGACTTAGATAATGCAAAATAATTTATCGTTAGCCTTCAACAGTGTTAAACTGATCAAATATAACAAACATCAAGTTTAACTGCAGCGGAACAAGCAATCCATTAGAAGAGTCAAGTAGAGAATAAAATCTACTATTTTCTATGATTTAAAAGGTTTTTCATCACTTTTATCGCTGAGACTCGGCTTAATAAATAAACCACATCATCCATGCACTACGGCCAAGGATATTCATTAGTATCACGACCACAAATTATCCATGCACTACGGGCCAAGGATATTCGTGTATTCATCAATGGTCATGATCATGCCAACAACTGTCCATCATTGCACTACGGCCAATGAGGAATTTTTCCACATCATTTGTAACATTACTATCATGATTATACCGAATAATCCTTGGTCATAATCATACCAAGTCCACTTATGCACTACATGCCACATATGACTTTCAACATATTATAAACATGAGGGTGATGACAATGATATAAGAATTCAATAAAACAAGTTCAAGGATAAATTTTTAAAGATTTATAATTTAATTTATCCAGAAATCAATAACGTTCAAATTATCAACATGATACTACTTTGTGGAGTAAAATTCAAGAATAATATTCATGTACCAAAAATAATTTGGACAGAAAAGAAATGTATTTTTTGGGTAAATAATACCTCGTGAATAGTACCCTATGAATAGTACTTCGGGAATAAAACATCGTGAATAGTACCCTGACATGAAAATTATCCCAAATACTCGAGTGAATAATATTCGGGTGAATAGTAACCCATGAATAGTAACTCATGAATAGTACTCTGGCATGAAAAGTGCCTCAAATACCCGAATGAATAATATTTGAGTGAATAGTAACTCATGAATAGTATTCCGTCATGAAAAAGATCAATAGTTATCAACAAAGCTAAGAATAATATTTTCATGAAAAGTTACTGGACGAAGCACAAATATCAAGGATATTCTACTAATTTCATGGAGTATAGAAGCCAAAACTTTAACCAACTGAGTATAATAGAATATATGAAACTGTAAATGGATTTTTTCCCGCCATGCGGTAATCCACGTAGACAGATCATTTCCACAATGTAATAAGGAACGAATACGAAGGATCATTCACCATGCATGTGGTAGTCCACATAGACAGGTTATTCCAATAGAATAATAAAGAATGGAATAACAGATGAATTCACCATGCATGCGATAGACCGTACAGACAGGTTATTCCAACAGAATAATAAAGAATGGAATAACAAAAGAATTCACTAGGAATGCGATAGACTGCACAGTTAGGTTATTCCAACAGAAAAATAAAGAATGGAATAACAAAAGAATTCACCAGGCATGCGATAGACCGCACAGACAGATTATTCCAACAAAATAATATAGAATGGAATAACAAAAGAATTCACCAGGCATGCGATAGACCGCACAGATAAGTTATTCCAACAAAATACGAAAGAAATAATACCCCTTACCTTAGAAGAAACTGGATACTGGAATAGTGAGGTAGTAGACTTCTCTTACTTTTTCTCTCTATAATTTCTCTCTATAATAATTACTCTTGTGAGACTTCGTGAATTGGTGAGAATGAAACAAGAATGAACTTCTAGTTATAGGAAAATATAGTTTCGATAATTGCACATTTTGGAGCTCGAAATATTACACTATAATACATTTCTCTTTTTCTTCATTTTTAATTTAGTAATGGAAGTATTATAAATCTTGCACCACCTCCCCTAATAGTACATGAATGAAAATCAATAGTATACACATGTGAACACATAGTTATAAGCATGTGAATTAATAGTAATTAATTGCTCATTTATCCGGTTAATTACCCGATTGGTCAATATAACCTCCAGACATTAATTATTATTGAAATAGATGTCGATTTCCACTAAAACTACTAATCACAACACAATGAAAATATCAATTTCATCTTTAATCAACACGAACTTATTCATCATTAATATTATAACTCACAATATTTAACAACCAGATCGTTCCCAGGAAAGAGGGGGCTTTCCGATAAGGATTTCTCCCTATTGGCACGCAATTAGGTGACCAAACCTCACCTTGATAGAACTTTCTAGACATTATCAATATTGAAAATAATAATATAAACAACTTTGTCGTCTCAATTATTGATTTAACAATATAAAATATTATACAGATGATACTGTGACAATAATTGAATCAATAATATGAGAGATATGATGTAGCAATTACTATAGCAATAATTGAGTTTAATTGAGTGACTTCTCACGTAAGCATCAATAATCAATATCGTGTGTTACTGTGATAACCCGAGAAATTAGAAAATTTATTAAAATCTTAAATGATTGATTTAAGGTCAAATAATAGACCTAGACAGAAAATAAGCGTATGCGTTTGATATTATTGGGATGGAATTTTAAGGATTTCAAAATTCTATGAAGGATTTAGGTGAATTATTCAAGATTAAGGATTTATGTGATTAAGTTCTGTGAATATTGTTATGTATGTGTACAGAATGTGGTTAAGGGTCAAGGGTTGACCAGATTAATTATATATGTGTCAAACCCTAAGTATATATTAAGAACGCTAACGTTCAGTTAGAAAACCCTGACGTTTGATAAGAAACCCTAGAAATCGGTTCTGGAAACCCTAGTTTCAGTTTTGGGAGTCCGAAACCCTAATTCGGATAGTAAAACCCCTAGATTGGGAATGCATTGATATATATAAGGTTAAACGTCATTAATTTAATTTATTAGGAAAAAAAACCCTAACGAATTATTGGAAACCCGATTTGATTATTAGAAAATCATAATACCCGATCTGAAAATCCTAGTTTCAGATTTCGAATATTTAGAACCCTAATCTAGGAACTCAATAGAGAATTATAATGCTCAATTGCTATTAACTATAATGTTAATTAGGGTAAAGCTTAATTATTTATTAAATCCTAATTTATGGATTGAAAACCTAATTTTATAATTAGGGAAAACGTAAGTTTTAATTTAATAATTTTAATGTTAATTAGGAAACCTTAATCCTAATTTTCAAGTTATAGTAATTACGAAAATTTAATATTTAAATTAGAAAAAATTATTTTTCTATTAGAAACCCTAACTAGTGGTTTATAAACCCTAATGATCAATTTTGACTATAATTGCTAAATTATCAATTATAATTAGGAAATACTAATCCTAATTAGCAAGATTTAAGGTATGATTAAGAAATTTTAATATAATTAGAAATTCTAATTATAAGTTAGAAATATTAATTTCTATTTTTTTTAAAAAAAACCTAAATTGGAAATTTTAAAAAATAAATTGGCTCAAACCCTAAACCCTAGATTGCTCAAAACCTAAACCCTAAGGGTTTGCAACAAATAGAAAATTCTAGAAATAAAAGGAAATGTCATTTATACCATTTTGTCACATTTTCTAATAAGTTGAGTGTAGATCTTGTCATGATCTTGGGTGGGTGAACTAACCCTAGCCCTAACCTAGCCCTATCATGTGACTATATACAATTACCAAACAATTAAAACCTATTTTCATTTCTCTTTCATCTATCTCTTCCAAAAAGCTTATCAAAACAAAAACCATAAAGGGAGAAAGAAGAGGAGAGTTCGGCAGCCACAAGAGGTAGAGATGGGGAGATTTTGATCTTCAATGCCATCTAAAATCTATATCATACTTTAGATGGAGAAGGAGGAAAAGCTAAGGTATAGCAAAATTTCCACTTATGTAGTCTAATTTTGTTTTTGATTTGATTTGATTTTTGACAATATGAAGTTATGATCTTGAGGTTTAAAACCTTAGATATACATGTTAATGAGTGTTTCATATTTAGAATTAACCATATTGGGTGTTAATTTGGTTGGGATCAAAGGAATAGAAAAATGGAATTTTTCTGGAAAAGTTTAAACTTTTAAAAGTGTGATCAAGCTTTTGATTTTTGAAATCTATGATGGATATTTATGATTTATGTTTTGTTATGGTTGACCAAGTGTTGAACTTATGATTTTGAGTCATATGAGGGTAGGTATACATAATATATGATATTTTATGGTTAGATCTTTCCATTTTTAAGGTTGATGAGCTTGAACGAAGAAGAAGAACCAAAACAGTTTTTCAAAGAATAATCTAGTGGACTGCTGCCCTAAACAGAACATTCCGGATTTGTTAGGGTGATCTAAAATTTTTGGACTTGTGATATGGTGTAGTACACTGTATAAGCTTTCCATAGACTCCGGAACGGACAAATTTCGACTCCGGATGAAGTAGTTATGACGTTCGGAAGAAGCATAATCAAAACTACGATTTTTTTTTTTGGAAAAACCAAGCACGATATGGAAATGACCTTATCTCTCATTCTACTTTGAATCTTTCAGTGTGGTCAATTTGTGGAGCTAAATATATGTGTTAAGGATAAAACCCCTTTGAAATTACTCAATTAGGTTGAATATTGAACAAGTTATGGGATATCTCCCAAACTACACAAAGGTAATAAAAACTGTTAGAATGACAGTTTGTAACAGCCACTTCCGGGATAATTTCTGGGAGCTTAAAATGTCCAAATATGGATTGTGATAGATTAAAATTGAAGATCAGAAAGATAAGAATCCAAAAAAATTGACGGATCGTTAATCGGAATTACAGATCTCATTATATTTAAGATTTAGTAAAGGACTCCAAAACTGTAACATGGTAAAAAGTTTCTGTCCAGATCTATCCAGGGGATGTTCTTAAAGTGTGAAATAAATTCCGCCCTTTTTGATAATAAAAATATATTGTATTATGTAGCTCTTGTCTAAAAATGAGCTAATTCTGAGTTAAAACGACCAAGTTATGACCATTACAATTTTTGTGATTTTCCGACGGAAATCGCTATAAACGGAGTTCTACAACTCCGATTGCCACGAAATTTAAAATGGAGCATCACGTTAGCATATATAAGTTTATCCCAAGAGATGGGAATGTTTGGAGTTAAGCACGAGGTAGCTACTTTCTTAAGCTACGCACTAGAATTAATTTTTGAAAAATATCAAAGGAAGTTGGAAAATTATGGAAAAATAATTTTTGTGGATGAAATATGTGTATATATGTTTGGACTAAGGATAGAAAAATAATAAACTGATTTGGTATTTTCGTGATACGAATTTAGAATACAGCTTGCTGGATTATATAATTTGTGATTCCAGTTTGCTGGATTGAGAAATAGTTTACTGAAATTGAAAATATGTTAAATCCAGTTTGCTGGATTGCAGTTTAGATTGCTGGATTTGGAATTCAGGTTGCTGGATTTGGAATCCAGATTGCTGAGTTGGTAATTTAGTTGCTAGATTTAGAATCCAGGTTGCTGGATTAGTATTTGACTTATTAGATGTTAATGAATACTTAGGAAATGAAAAAGCGAGTGTTAAATCATATAAATGTGACTCTATGGCATGATTAAGCGCTTAGGAAGAGTTTAATTGAACTTAAACTCGATATTTGTCCGACTAGACCGTCGGGATGATAAAATTGTGTCGGTATCAACTCAAACTTAATAGTCTAATTTGATGTTAAGTCTTATGTGTATTATAGACTGATAGGATTATGTGCTATGTGTTTAGGTTATTCTGTGGATATAAATATAACAGTATTATAATGTGATGATATTATTCTATTATTGGAGATCTATATTACTAATATTAGGGTGTCGCTGCAGCGCCACGTCCTCACCAAAGTCCTCAGAGGTCGCGCTGCAGCGCGAGTTCAGGAAAATAATGTGGCATTGCAGCGCCAAGATGATGTCAGCCTGGACACAAGGGTCGCACTACGGCACTAGCTTAAAGCTTGGAATCTGCATTGCACTGCCGGTGTATAGAAATGACCTTTTTACCCTCTAAAAGCTAGAAAAGATCTATTAAGCCATGCAACACATCGGTTTAGCAAAATAATACTATAATCATAAAAAAACAATATAAAATCTATGAAGATCAGGTAACTATTTAAGCAATAAAGTATCTTTTTCACGGGTATAAATCCCACTCATCAATCATCCACAGACAGATAGGTAGAGCGAAAGAACAGTTCAGACGTTAGAAGATATGGTAAGATCTTGCGTCATAGATTTTAAAGGTAGTTGGGAGGATCATCTACCATTAGTAGAGTTTGCGTATAACAACAGTTATCATGCAAGCATAGGCATGCCGCCTTACGAAGCTTTATATGGGATGAAGTTAAGGACAACACTGTGTTGGGATGAGGTAGGAGAACGTCTTATGCTAGGACCTGAAATGGTACAACAAATAGCGGATATATTTAAGTTGATATGAATGCGACTTGTAGCAGCTCAAGATAGACAGAAAAAGTATGAAGATCTGCATCGAATGAGAAGAGAGTTTGAAGTCGGCTCATACATGTTTCTAAAGGTATCTCCATGGAAAGGAAAGATACGCTTTGGGAAGAAAGGAAAATTAAGTCTAAGGTTTATAGGAGCTTTTGAGATATTTAAAAGGACAGGAGAGGTAGGTTATATGGTAGCAGTACTTCCAGAGTTAGAACGCATACACAATTTGTTTTATGTATCTGTGTTACGTCCTTATAAGCCAGATTATAAGCATGTAATAGAGTATGAGCCTATTCATGTTGAAAAAGACTTTATGTGTGAAGAAATGCCTATTCAAATCGTTGATAGAAAAAAGCAAGTTCTAAGGACTAAAGTAATATCTTCGATAAAGGTAGTATGGAGAAACCATGATGTAGAGGAAGAAACTTGGGAACTTGAAGAAAAGACGAAGTGTAATGCCCGAGAAAATTGGATCTTTAATGAATTAATTTTTTTTATTTGATTATGTGGATTAAATGAATGTAAATGATTGATTATGTGAGCAAGATTTTTGAAGGTCGTTCTATGACCTAGAATGTTTGGATGTGGTTAGTATCCTAGCTATGTGCTAAGATTAAATGTTTTGAATTATCAAGAAAAAATGAATGTTTTCTGAGAATTTTTTCGTAAAAACACTATTCATCTAATTTCCCTCGGAGATTAGGTTCGAAATTCTGAGAAACGCGTAATGATAGAATATGAAGATATAATGTAATATCCAATAATATTTCAGTTATGGAAAACAAAGTTTTCGCTTGCGGACTTAAAAACTAAGGGTTAGTAAAAGTGATTTCCGAAAGGGAAATGTAATGTGAATAACCATTTTGGTTATTATACGTATGATGTATGAGTATGGTATGAATAATGTTACAACGTATAATACGAATATCGTATGGATACTAAACGAGGAATATATGTTAGTTATATACGTAGAATACGAGAAGTTCTAATTGGATTATGAGTTAAGGATTTTTAATAATCCAATTGTACATGGATTAATAGCAAGCCCAATGAAGTATGGAATCAAGCCCAACTTAAGGCCCAATGTTAAATAAGACAAGCCCAATCCAAGAAACCGAACCGCGGATCGAACTAGCGGGTCACGGGATGGGTAAAAACCCATGGGGCAGCCCATGGGAAGACCCATGGAGGTGTGGCCCGGCCACTTGGCCACCAAGTAAAGTGATTACTTGGTGGCTAAGTTGTGGAGGAGGTGGCATTTGGACCATTTGGCCCTCCTTTTGAAATCCTATAAATAAAAGAGCTTGGCTAGTTCATTTGGTAGTTTGCCAATATTAACTAACATATATTGAGAGAGTGAAAGATCTAGAAACATATAATAAAGCTACTTCCAAGAAAAACATAAGAAGTTTACCAAAAACGCGAAGAACGACAAAGGTAATATTTTCGTAAACATTAGTCTTCATCTTTTTTGATTTCTTTCTAATAGAGAATCTTGAATTGGTGGATCATGTTTAGCGTGGAGGAACTAGGATGACTATTAATAATGAAAATATTGATTATTCATGATCAAATAGAAATCGTAAGTGTTTACGTAAGTTCAAAATTGTAGAAAATGATGAACGTTAACTTAGTTGTGAATGGACGATTTGAAAACCATTATAGCTAGGGTATGTGCATATTTTTTGCTTAGGGTGTAGAAGATGAATCAATGGAGTGTTCCATTTGATTTGGCTTATGGAACACAAGTAACGAAGTTATGGCGAATTTTGCGAAAATAGACGTTAAACGTCGAAATCGTAGAAATCTCAGATTAAGAGTTAGAAGTTGTCGTGTGAATTGGAAATTTTGGTTTTTAATGTCAACATGTGAGATAAGGTATTTAAGAGTCGTGGACGTAAGAATCGTCGAATTCAAACTTATAACGAAGAAAATGAGTATTGAATGCTCGAAAACGATAAACGAGCGCTCAAAATGAACCAAAAGTTAAATTCTGAGTTAATAGATTTGAAAATGTAAAATTCTTACATAAACACGTAGAGTATGTAATTTGTGAGTTGTGGTCTTTCGAATGAGTCAATTCGGATGTAAAATGAATAAGTTATGAAGTCGGGAAGTTCGTTGGAAAAACCAACGGTCAAAACTAACTGATGCACAGGGGCTGCGTCGCAGCGCCAACCCAATGTAATTTTGTCACGCCGCAACGCCAAGCATGGCCGAGAGAAGCCATAATCTTCTAGAGTTTCGCACCGTAGCGTGAGTGTTAGTATAAGCACTCGCACCGCAGCGCCGAGTCCGGGCAAAACCTCTGGAGAGTGACACCGTAGCACCAATATAGTAAAAGGATTGCCGCGCCGCAGCAATGGCAGTGTAGAATAGTTGACCAAGTTAGGTTTTTAATTCTATTTGAATTTAAACCAAAGGTAAGACATGAATGTACTTAATGTACATGATAAGGTTGACTTTCAATCACTTATAAAGTGATAACGTTAGAAGATTAAGTATAGTTTAATAACAATTAAACGAAGAACGCAAAAGTTTAAGCAAGTAAATCGTGAATGGTTTTTAATGTTGGTATATCACCAATGATGATCGAGTGTCGGTTAATAACGTTAGAACATTAACCAAGCCGTAATGAAGTATAGTAAGTCGAATTCACTTTACTAATGGAATAAATTAAAGTAAGACATAGAAGAGAAAGAAGTTGGTTAAAACAAATAAAGTAAATTTGTTTGGTAGCTAATTACAGTGTGCTATGTGAATATATCATGTTGATCCTGTAAAGACTGAGAATTGTTGAATATTATATTCGAAGACGCTTGAAGGCAAGTTTCCTTAACGCTTGTCTAACCTCCGTGTTAGTCAAGTTTTCTATGATTCATGTTCTGCAATGCACGAATGGTTTCAAAGAAAGAGTCGATGCCTATTTTAACTCGGCTAGACTAATCTTAAGAGTTAGATTGATTTGTTTACAAGTCTTTCGATATAGAACTGTTAACACTATCCTATGCCAAGTATTTGGTACATATGTAAAGGTAAATTTGTCTAAGAATTTCATCGATTATTCGATGGGCACGCGAGGTTGCCAAAACTGAAACGTAAATCTGTTTAACGGACGAGTGTTGATCAACATAGAGTACTATAGGCTGGTCACCTAGAAGTGCTCATAAGTAATGCCGGATGTACGGCCTTAGTGTCGGATGTCCTTTTCAAGTATAAAAATGAAAAGAGTATATTCATGGTCATTTGACCGGTTCAGAATTCCTAAGATAATATATATACTTTGGAATCATTGTTATAAAATGAGAAATGCTAGTCAATGTTTCATAGTGCTACGTAGCTATTTGTTCAGTTATGAAAGAAGATCATATAATTCTCGATGTGATATTCATATTATACTTTGTTAAACTTGTTGAGCTAGTTATGCTCACTTCTTGCTTGAATTATATGATTGCAGCTAAAGCCGAACGAACTGAGAGTTATAAGAGAGATAAGGGCAAGGCTAAGATGGATAGTTGATTATCCTGTAATAGACTAGATTATTTGTATGAAATATACTTATAAATAACAAAGAATGTATTCGGTTTATGAACATGGGAAAGGATTTATTACTATTGTAATAAGAATATAGTAAGAACAATCATTTTTGTTATCTCAATGGAATGACTATATGAATTCTAGTATCGTGTAGCACCATCTGTCGGGTTGGAAGATACCCGGATTTGGGGGCGTCACAGGTTGTTATCAACGCATTAGGTTATAAAACTTAAGGGGGGAAAGAACATTAGGTTAATAACCTCGTCAAGAAAGGAAAGGTTCGAAGAAAGTTAACTCGAGTCAAATGAGTTAATAAGTTATTGAGGAAACTCATCACCAAAAGAGTTAAAAGATGGAAATTAACCCTAAATGCATTAAATGTGATTTGTGCTTATACTATTGTGTATTATATACTAATCAACTTGTTATATGTTATTGTAGATGTCGATCGATAGCTTGATGTATAGGGATATACATGTGGTGAGCGAGGAGTCCGTGAACAGAGTAGAACCGGTACATATGCCTGTAGCGGAGATACCGTTAGTTATTCTAGAAGAATCAGAGCTAGATGAGTATTTTTCAGAGGAAGACTATTCTGAGGAGACTATGTGATTAACATTATATCTTCATATGACGATAGATGTGGAGGATGATATGGAGGTAACATCGGTTAATACGATGATGCCTGCATTAGAGTCAACAACTACATATACGATGAGGTCAATGTATCACTCAGTGCTTGACTGTAACGTGTAACTGCACAATATGGTGCAGCACCAGAAAGAGAGATCAGTGATCTCTATGGGGCCAAGGAGTCTGCAGAATCAGACTTTGAAATAGAGCATGATGAGAAGGTGCTAATGATAGATAAGGCCAAAGACTACAAGAACGAGGTCGTAGAACTTCGTAAGAAACTAGTTGAGAAAGACCAGAATATAGTACAAATGTCATATATAAATAACAGTGCACACGAGGATTTCAAGCTAAAAATAGCTTGTTATTCCATTTAGTCAGGACAAACTCGACATACTATAGGTCGAGATATCGTGTCGATTCTAGTAAGCGAGAAGCATGAGAATGCTGTTAGGCAGTATTAGGAGTAGAACGGTAAATACTTTTGTGTAGTGACGTAAAACCCTCTTTTGTATAATTAAAGGGTAGTCTTTTTTTGTAAATCCCAATTTTTGTGAAAGTCAATCGCGAGATATAAATGTAATAGCTTTTGGCTATGGAAAGCAAAATGTAAATATTCTTGAACTATGAAGAAGCATATTAATATAATGAAGTTTTTTTTATGTGCTTTGTTTTGTATGAGTTATTGTTCAGCTGTTCGATGACTAATAACTAAGTAAGAAAATAAGTAATAATGGAACTTTATTTATTTAATCAGAAATGCCACCAAGAAGAAGGCAACGTAATCAAGAGGGAATCGTATAACGGTAATCAGGGGGTTCCGAATAACCCTATGCAAGAGTTCGTTAATTTATTAATGGTTGCATTTAACCAAATCAGGGGTAGAGCATCCACGGGACCTAAGGTAGCCAGAACGACTACCTTTAAGGAATTTAAAAGTGTAGGTCCACCTGAGTTCAAGGGAACGACGGACCCAGTGGAGGCCCAGACACGGGTCAAGGAAATAGAAAAGGCGTATATTATTACAAACGCAGCTGAGGCGCAAACGACCTCTTTTGCGACTTACATGATGAAGGGGGAAGCCAATTACTGGTCGGAGGCTCACCAGGGTGGGGCTAGAGCTGATGTTGTTACATGGGAATAGTTTAAGAAGATATTCTTTGAGAACTACTTCCCTACTAGCATGTAAGGCCGAAAGGAGATTAAGTTCCTAGAACTTAAGAAAAGGGACACGACGGTTCCCCAATATGCGGACAAATTCAATGAATTGGCAAGGTTTGCTCCACACCAAGTGGACACGGAGGAGAGAAAAGCTTGTAGGTTTGAGCAGGGCCTGAAACCCTGTCTCTATAGTAGGATTTTGGTTTTTCAGAATGCTTCCTATTGGACCATTCTGGAAAAGGCGATTATAGCAGAGGGTGGTAGTGAGGCATTGACCCAATACCAAAAAGAAAGAAAGAATAAAAGTAAGAGAGAGGGAGGAACTAAAGCAGATGGTTCCAATGGTAGCGACAGTATGTCGAAATAGAAAAGTTATATCTCCAGGAATACTGGGGTGAGACAAGGGGATCCTAAACGTAGGATGGAGGCATGCAAGACATGCAGGAAGACTCATCTTGGAGTCTATCTGAAAGGGAAATTAGGTTGTTATAATTGTGGGCAGGAAGGTCAGATATCACCCAACTGTCCTAATCCTAAGAAAAACATGGTTGTTTTGTTTGTAGGTCGTTGGACCACATGGCAAGGAATTGACCGAAGAAAGGGCCAGAGGGTAGTAAGGGTCCTAGTAGTGGTAAGTTAGCCAGTAATGGAACAACACCATCATTGGGTAGACCCTCAACCCGAACATTTAATATGACTGTCCAAGATGCGGTTGCATTAGCGGTTTTAGTAACGGGTATCATTCCAGTCAATGAAATAAATGTTTGTGTTATTTGACTCGGGTGCTACTTGTTCTTTTATAGCATTTGGATTTGTTAAGCAACTAGGATTAACTCCTGAAAAGTTAGAAATACCGTTAGAACGTTAAGGTAGCAAACGAAGAGATAATTCCCATTAAACACATTCATAAGATTTGTTTCGTAGATGTTAGAGGTAACAGATTATCGGTAGATCTTTTACTGATAAGGTTAAGAGAATTCGATGTAATTATCGGTATGTATTGGTTAATTAACCATAGAAAGATAATAGATTGTCATAGGAAGAGTGTAAACCAAAGACTTTCTAAGAAACCTAAGGTGGTGTTTTATGATAATAAATCACTGGGGCGCTCTTGTTGTCTAACTGTGACACAAACTAGGAAGATGTTGAAAATTGGGTGTAAAGATTACCTGTGTCATGTTGTGGATACCCAAAGAGTGGGAGTATCATTGGAACAGATACCGGTGGTACAAGATTTCGCGGATGTATTTCAGGAGGAGTTACTCGGTATTCTGCCAGAAAGGGATGTAGAATTTGTGATTGATTTGCTGTCGGGTACGACACCAGTTTCAAAGGCACCATATAGAATGGCGCCAGTAGAGATGAAGGAGTTAATGGTTCAATTACAAGAAAAATTAGATAGAAAGTACATTCAACTGAGTTTATCTCCATGGGGAGCACTAGTATTGTTTGTAAAGAAGAAGTATGGGTTGTTATGACTCTGTATTGACTATCTAGAGTTGAACAAGTGAACAATTAATAATAAATACCCGTTGCCCAGGATCGATGATTAATTTGATCAGTTGAAAGGGACAAAATATTTTTCTAAGATAGATTTGTGTACGGGGTATCACCAACTGAAAATGAGGAAAGAGGATGTACCTAAGATGACGTTCAGAACTCGTTATAGGCATTACAAGTTTCTGGTTATGTCGTTAGGGTTGACAAATGCGCCAGTCGCATTTATGGATATGATGAACAGAGTGTTCAAATAGTATTTAGACAAGTTGGTTGTCGTGTTCATTGATGATATTCTAGTCTATTTTAAGACGCCAGAAGATCATGCTGAAAATTTAAGAATAGTGTTGGAAACACTACGGAGAGAGAAGTTGTATGCGAATTTCACTAAGTGTGAATTTTGCCTTGAACGAGTGTAGTTTCTAGAACATGTTATAGATAAAGATGGCATATCCGTAGATCCAACGAAGATGGAAGCAGTAAATGAGTGGGAGCAACCAAAAATGCCAACCGAGGTTTGGAGTTTTCTGAGGTTAGCGGGATACTATAGAAAGTTCATTCAGGAATTTTCTAAATTTGCTACTCCGTTGATGAATCTAACGCGAAAGTTTGTAAAGTATGTGTGGACGGAAAAGTGTGAGAATAGTTTTCAAGAACTAAAAAGGAGGTTAAGTGAGGCACATGTATTATCCTTACCAAATGATACGTGTAATTTTGTAGTTTATAACGATACTTCACATAGGGGACTTGGTTGTGTGCTCATGCAGCATGGCAAGGTCATTGCGTATGCGTCACACCAATTAATGGATTGTGAGAAGGTCTATCCTACTCATGACCTAGAATTGGCAGCTGTAGTCTTTGCCTTAAAAATATGAAGACATTATTTATACGGGGAAAAGTGTGAGATATAAACGGACCATAAAAGTCTGAAATATATCTTCACATAGAAGGAGTTGAATATGAGGCAGAGAAGGTGATTAGAGTTGATAAAAGATTACGACTGTGATATCTTATATCATCCAGGGAAGGCAAACGTAGTAGCCGACGCGTTAAGTCGGAAGGGTAGGGAAAGGTTGTCGATGTTAACGACTTAGAATGAGTTAATAACGAAGATGGAAAGAATGGAGTTAGAATTTAAGTTACCAAGTGAAATGGTGGAGATGTTATTCTCAATGGAGGCTCAAGGAAGTACAAATAGGTACTGAAGAATGCGAGCAAATGAAAAAGATAATAAAGTATGATGTGAATACTAGGTATAACCTTGATAATGAAGGTTTACTTCATTTTGAGGGAAGAATTTGGGTTCCAAATAATTCTGATTTAAAAGAAGAGATTATGTGTGAGGCTCATAGTTCGAGGTACTCGATATATCCTGGTAGTACTAAGATGTATCAAGACCTTCATCAGAACTTTTGGTGGCCAAACATGAAGAGGGAAATCACAGAATACGTTAGTAAGTACTTAACTTGTCAGAAAGTTAAGGCTGGACACCAACGACCGAGTGGGTTGTTGCAATCACTAGAGATTCAAGAGTGGAAATGGGAGCATATCACCATGGATTTTGTGGTGGGACTTCCAACAACGAGAAAAGCATACGATGCTATTTGGGTGATAGTGGATCGGTTAACCAAATCGGCTCACTTTCTTCCAATAAGAATTAGGTATAACCTGGAGTAGTTAGCTAAGTATATTAAGGAAATTATTTCTAGACATGTAGTACCTATTTCGATTGTGTCCGATCGTGATCTACAATTCACGTCGAACTTTTGGAGGAGTTTGCAAGAGCAAATGGGAACGCCTTTAGGATTGAGTATGGCGTATCATCCATAAACGGATGGACAAAGTGAACGAACAATTCAAACACTATAAGATATATTAAGATCTTGCATTATGGATTTTAAGGGTAGTTGGAACGAACATCTACCTTTGATGGAATTCGCTTAAAACAATAGTTTTCACGCTAGTATAGGCATGTCGCCTTATGAAACATTGTATGGGAGAAAGTGTAGAACACCACTTTGATGGGATGAAGTAGGTGAACGTCGAATGTTGGAACCGGAGATGGTACAACAAACGACAGACATGGTTAAGCTAATACGAACCCGATTGGTAGCGGCTCAAGATAATCAA
Organism: Panax japonicus; assembly: GCA_020205505.1. Classification (NCBI taxonomy): domain Eukaryota; kingdom Viridiplantae; phylum Streptophyta; class Magnoliopsida; order Apiales; family Araliaceae; genus Panax; species Panax japonicus. The sequence goes on along the minus strand of CM035101.1, from coordinate 37,831,959 downwards.
AAGAAGTATGCAGATCCTCATCGATAGAAGATGGAATTTGAACTAGGTTTATATGTCTTTCTGAAAGTATCACCTTGGAAAGGGAAGATACATTTTGGGGAGAAAGGGAAGTTAAGTCTAAGGTTTGTAGGACCTTTTGAAATTTTAAGAAGGGTAGGAGAGGTAGCTTATGAAGTAGCTTTACCTCCGGAGATGGAAAGAATACACAATGTGTTTCACGTGTCAGTGTTGCGTCCTTATAAACCGGACTACAAACAAATAATAGAGTATGAATCTATTCAAGTAGAAAAAGACTTAACGTATGAAGAACTTCTGATTTAGATTGATGATATGAAGGAATAAGTCATAAGAAAAAAAAAATACCTTCAGTAAAGGTACTTTGGAGTAACCACGATGCTGAAGAATCAACGTGGGAGCTCAAAAGTAAAATGAAGGAAACGTTTCCTCATTTGTTTATGTAGTTATAGCGAGAATTTGGGGACAGGATCCTAAAAAGGAGGGAAGAATGTAACGCCCAAGAAAATCAGATCTTTAATGAATTAAATTTTTTATTTGATTATGTGGATTAAATGAATTTAATTGATTGATTATGTGAGCAAGATTTTTGAAGGTCGTTCTATGACCTAGAATGTGTGGATGTGGTCAGTATCCTGACTATGTGCTAGGATTAACTATTTTGAGTTATCAAGACGAAAATGAATGTTTTCCCAGAATTTTTCCGTAAAAATTCTATTCATCCGATTTCGCTCGGAGATTAGGTTCAAAATTTTGAGAAACGTGTAATGATAGAATATGAAGATATAATGGAATATCCAATAATATTTTAGTTATGGCAAACGAAGTTTTCACTTGCGAACTTAAAACCTAAGGGTTAGTAGAAGTGATTTCCGAAAGGGAAATGTAATGTGTATAGCCATTTCGGTTATTATACATATAATGTATGAGTATAGTATGAATAATGTTATGACGTATAATACGAATATCGTATGGATACTAAACGAAGAGAATACGTTAGTTATACAAGTAGAATACGAGAAGTTCTAATTGGATTATGAGTTAAGGACTTTGGATAATCCAATTGTATATGGTTTAATAGCAAGCCCAATGAAGTATGGAATCATGCCCAAGTTAAGGCCCAATGTTAAATAAGACAAGCCCAATCCAAGAAATCGAACCGAGGATTGAACCGGCAGGTCATTGGATGGGTAAAAACCTATGGGGCAACCCATGGGAAGACCTATGGAGGTGTGGGCCGGCCATTTGCCACCAAGTAAAGTGATTACTTGTTGGCTAAGTTGTTGAGGAGGTGGCATTTTAACCATTTTCCCCTCCTTTTGAAATCCTATAAATAGAAGAGCTTGGTTAGTTCATTTGGTAGTTTAATTGCCAATATTAGCAAACATATATTGAGAGAGAGAAAGAGCTAGAAACACATAATCAAACTACTTCCAAGAAAAACATAAGAAGTTTACTAAGAACGCGAAGAACGGCAAAGGTAATTTTTCGTAAACATTAGTATTCATCTTTTTCGATTTCTTTCTAATAGAGAATCGTGAATTGGTGGAGCATGTTTAGTGAGGTGGAATAAGGATGACTATTAATAATGAAAACATTGATAAGTCATGATAGAATAGAAATCGTAAGTGTTTACGTAAGATAAAAACTGTAGATAGTGATGAACGTAAACTTAGTTGTGAATGGTCTATTTGAAAGCCATCATAGCTAGGGTATGTGCATATTGTTTAATTAGGGTGTAGATGATGAATAAATGGAGTGTTCCATTTGATTTGGCTTATGGAACACGAGTAACGAAGTTTTGGAGAATTTTGCAAAAATAAACATCAAACGTCGAAATCGTAGAAATCTCGAATTAAGAGTCAGAAGTTGTCGTGTGACTTGGAAACTTCGGTTTTCAATGTCAACACGTGAGATAAGGTATTTAAGAGTTGTGGACGCAAGAATCGTCGAATTCCAAATTATAACGAAGAAAACGAGTATTGAACGCTCGAAAATGATAAACGAACGCTCAAAATGAACCAAAAGTTGAATTCCAAGTTAACGAATTCGAAAATGTAAAATTCTTACATAAACACGTAGAGTATGTAATTTGTGAGTTGTGGGCTTTCGAATGAACCAATTAGGATGTAGAATGAATAAGTTATGAAGCCGGGAAGTTCGTTGGAAAAACAAACTATCAAAACTAACCGATGCACAGGGGCGACGCCGCAGCGCCAACCTAGTGTAATGTTGCCATGCCGCAGCGCCAAGCATGGCCGAGAGAAGCCATAATCTTATGGAGTTTCATGCCGCAGTGCGAGAGTTAGTAAAAAAACTCGCGTCGCTGCGCCGATTCCGGGAAAAACCTCTGGAGAGTGACGCCGCAATGCCACTATAGTAAAAGGTTTTCCGCGCCACAGCGCCGTCAGTGTAGAATAGTTGACCAAGTTAGGTTTTTATTTCTATTTGATTTCAAACCAAAGGTAAAACATGAATGTACTTAATGTATATGATGGGGCTTACTTTAAATCACTTATAAAGTGATAACGTAGAAGATTAAGTATGGTTTAATAAGAATTAAACGAAGAACACAAATGTGTAAGCAAGTAAACCGTGAATGGTTTTCAACGTTGGTATATCACCAAAGATGATCGAGTGTCGGTTAATGACGTAAGAATGTTAAACAAGCCGTAATGAAGTATAGTAAGTCGAATTGACTTTAATAATGGAATAAATTCAAGTAAGACATAGAAGAGAAAGAAGTTGGTTAAAACAAATAAAGTAAATTTTTTTGGTAGCTAATTACAGTGTGCTATGTGAATATATCATGTAGATCCTGTAAAGACTAAAAATTGTTGAATATTATATTTGAAGTCGCTTGAAGGAAAGTTTTCTTAACGCTTGTCTAACCTCCATGTTAGTCAAATTTTCTATGATTCATGTTTTGCAATGCATGAATGGTATTAAAGAAAGAGTCGATGCCTGACTAACACGAAGGTTATGCAAGCGTTAAGAAAGACTTGCCTTCAAGCGTCTTCGAATATACAATTCAACTATTCTCAATCTTTACAGGATCTACATGATACATTCACATAGCACACTGTAATTAGTTATCAAACAAACTAACTTTACGGGTCTAACCAACTTCTTTCTCTTCTATGTCTCGCTCGAATTAACTTCATTGTTAAAGTTGATTCGACTTTCTATACTTTGTTACGGTTTGTTAACATTTTTACGTTATTAACCGATATTCGATTATTATTGGTTAAGTACCAACGTTGAACTTCATTTACAGTTACTTATTACGTTCTCTTGTTCTTTGTTTAATTTCTATTAAACCTTACTAAATCTTCTAACATTATCACCTTATAAGTGATTTATGGTTAGCTTGATTATGAACATTAAGTACCTTCATTGTCTTACTTTAGGTCTACATTCAAATGGAACAAAACCTAACTTGGTCAACATTTTTCTACTGTTGGCGATGCAGCGCGACATCCTTTATATTACAGTGGCGTTGCGGCATCACTCTCCAGAGGTTTTGCCCGGACACGGCGCTGCGGCGCGAGTCCATGTACAAATCCTCGCGCTGCGGCGCGAGTCTCCAGACATTTTAATTTTCTTTCAGCCATACCTGGCGCAGCGGCGTGGAAAAAATACACTGAGTTGGCACTACGACGCCGACTCTGTGCACCAGTTGGCAAAAATAGTCCACTTTTCTAACAAAATTCTCGGCTTCCTATTTTGTTCGTTTTACATCCGAATTGACCCATTCGAAAGCCTACAAGTCACAAATTACATTCTTTACATGTTCGTATAGAATTTCACATTTTTGAATCTGTTAACTCTGAATTCACCTTTGAGTTCATTTTTGAGAGTTCGTTTAACATTTTTGACCGTTCAATACTCGTTTTCTTCGTTATAAGTCGGAATGCGACGATTCTTTCGACCACGACTCTTAATTACCTTATCTCACGTGTTGACATTGGAAACCAACATTTTCAAGTCACATGACAACTTTTGACCTTTAATCCGAGATTTCTACGTTTTCGACGTTTAACGTCTATTTTCGCAAAATTTGCTATAACATCGTTACTCGTGTTCTATATGCCAAATAAAATGGAAAACTCCATTGATTCATCATAGTCATCCTAACTAAACAATAGGCACATTCCTTAGCTATAACGGTTTTCAAATCGTTCATTCATAACCAAGTTCACGTTCAAGACTTTCTACGGTTTTAACTCACGTAAACACTTACAATTTCTATTTGGTCATTACCTATCAATGATTTGATCATTAATAGACATCCTTATATCTCCTCAATAAACATGCTCCACCAATCTACGATTCTTCTACGAGAAAGAAATAAAAAAAAGATGAATATTTCGGTTTATAAGAATTTACCATTGAAGTAATTAACGTTCTTGATAAACGTTTATTGGTTTTCTTGGAAGTAGAATGATTAAGTGTTTCTAGATCTTTCTCTCTCTCAATATAGGTTGAACAAGATTTTCAAAACAACAAATACTCAACCCAAGATTTGTATTTATAGAAATCCAAACGAGGGGCAAAATGGTCCAAATGGCACCTCCTTACTTTTCCATCTCTTTATCACCAAGTAAAGTACTTGGTGATCAAGTATTACCTTTACTTGGCCATCAAGTGGCCGGCCCACTCACTCATGGATCCTCCCATTGGTTTTACCCATCCCATTACCCACCGGTTTGACCCGCGGTTTACTTTTTGGATTGGGCTTGACATAATTAGTATTGGGCCTTAACTTGGGCTTGAACACTTAGTTCATTGGGCTTGCTATTGGTTTAAGTCCAATTAGATTATACCAAACCCTAAACTCATAATCCATTAGAACTTCTCGTATTCTATACATATAACTCACGTATTCTCTTCGTCTAACGCTCATACGATATTCATATTATATGTCGTTCTATTCTTCATACTATACTCATATTCATACTAGTATAATACTCGTATCTTATATGTATAATCACAGAAATGACTATACGCATTTCCTTTCCCTTTGGGAAACCTCTTTCATAAACCCTTAGGTTTTACGTCCGCAAGCAAAAACTTCGTTTGTCATAACAGAAATATTATTGGATATTCCATAATATCTTCATATTCTATCAATACGTATTTCTCAAAATTTTAAACCCTAGCTCTGAACGAAATCGGATGAATAGTGCTTTTAAGTAAACATTCTCGAAAAACATTCATTTTCGACTTGATAATTCACATCAATTAATCCTAGCACAAAGCCAGGATACTAACAAAATTCGTACATTATAGGTCATAGAACGACCTTCAAACATCTTACTCACATAATAAATCCATTAAATTCATTTAATTCACATAATCAAATAAAAATTTAATTCATTCAAAATTCAAAATTCTCGGGCGTTTCATCTTGCTTGAATTATATGATTGCAGCTAAATTCAAACGAACTGAGAGTTCTAAGAGAGATAAAGGCAAGCCTAAGATGGATAGTTGATTATCCTGTAATAGACTAGAGTATTTGTATGAAATATACTTATGAATAACAAAGAATGTATTTGGTTTATGAACCTGGGAAATGATTTATTACTATTGTAATAAGAATATAGTAAGAACACTCATTTTGTTGTTATCTCAATGGAATGACTTTATGAATTGTAGTATCGTGTAGCACCATCTATCGGGTTGGAAGATACCCGGATTTGGGGGCGTCACATGAAGAAGAATTACCCTCAATTGTTTGACTACTTATGGCGAGATTCTGCGGACAGAATCCTTATAAGAGGGGAAAGATGGAACAACTGAGAAAATCATATTATAATGTAAATTAATTTTATTTGAATATATATTGAATAAAATTATATTATATGTTATTTATAACGAGTAAGCGTGATGAAGGTTATTCTATAACATAAAAGAGAGATATGATAGTAGTATTCTGGCTAAATGGTAGAAATAAGATGTTTAAATTTTCAAGACAAAAATAAAAGTTTTCGAGAAATTCTCTGAAAAACACTATTTATCTATTCCTGCTCAGGAATTATTTTTGAACTTCTAGGAAATATGTAACAATATAATGTTAAGTATGGATTATCTAATAATAATTCAGTTATGGTAAACACAGTTTTTCTCCTACGTACTAAAAATCAGGAATGTTAGGAAAAGTGAATATTTGAATACTTAAGGGTCGTATAATAAGAAAGTTATTATACGATGGAATGAATACGAGTATAATATAAGGTATTGTACACGTATTTACGAAAGATAATATAATGTATAAGATGAATGTTATACAAATTAGTATATGAAAAGAATATGAGAATTATTCGAAAAGAACACGAACCATTATTAATGGACTAGTGAAGTTTAAATATGAACTTTGGAAAGCCCAACTGAAAAATGAGTGAGGCCCAATGACAAAATTATTCAAGGCCCAAAGATATTTTAATTCAAGCCCAAGGTTAGGCCTGAATTAAAATAAAATTAAACACGAACAAAGAACTGAATCGTTAGGTCACCGGATGGGTAAAACCCATGGGGTAACCCATGTGGGCCCCCATAGTGAGTCATGGCCGGCCACTTGGTGGCCAAGTAAGTGAAGTAGCTTTCTTTACAAGCTTGGAATAGTAAGGAAGTGAGTGCTCTTGACCCTTTTGCCATCACTTTGTAAAGACTATAAATAGAAAGCTTATTTAAGACCCCAACTTTTCTGAATAAAGATAAATTTTCTATAAATATCATTTTTGAATATTAAGGAGTGAATGTGATATAATGTTATAGTTGTGGGTAATATTTAAAAATTTTGCAAAGTACGCAAGTTGTTATATTATATTCTATTGGTCGGCGAATATTCGTTTTAACAGGGAATATTAGTACGACGACACAATCATTGGTGGACCCCACAGTGGAATTATTGTCGGAGTTAGAAAATGACAAAAATATCTTTTTATAAAAATAACAGTGGAAGTTTTACCATTAACTATTGAAATACCCGATGATGAAAGGTAAAGTAATACGTGTGGTTGCATAGTAACACACGGTATTGATTATTGATGTTTACATGAGAAGACACTAAGTTTTGTTTAATTATTGCTACAGTAAATGCTGCATAGTATCTCACGTTATTTGATTCAATTATTGTCGATATTTTATATATTATTAAATCAATAATTGAGGCGACAAAGTTATTCATATTATTATTTGCAATATTGACGATGTCTAGAAAGTTCTGTCGAGGAGAGGTTTGGTCACCTAATTGCGTGTCAATAGGGAGAAATCCTTATCGAAAAGTCCCCTATTTCCTAGGAACGATTTGGTTGTTAAATATTGCGAATTATAATAATGATGATAAATATTGTTAAAAATATTGAAGGGATTTTATGAAGTATTTGTTGTAAATATTGGTGTATTATTTGAACCCCCATTTACCCATTTTTCAAAATAATCAGTAGAAAGTTACCTAATATATGTATATAAAAGGTGGGGCCCACATGTGATGATGACACATGGGTGGGGCCCATGTGTGATGAAAATTTGATTGCCAGGAAGAAATAAAAGGAATGGTCACGAGTGGAGTATTTATATATATATATATATATATATATATATATATATATATATATATATTTAATGGTAATGGAATTTGGGGGGGGGAGGAAGGTTGCCCCGGAATGGAGGGAGTTAGAATTATTATTGTTATTATTATTATTATATATATATATATTATATATATATATATTATAATAAGTTTTGTTTTTTTATGAACAAATAGAATATATTATATTTTATTTGCATAGTATTTTACTATGCAGTGCACAGTAAAATCATGTGAAATTTTTGATTCGGCACCCGTGAATTGAATTCGTCAGAATTCATGTGTAGTTCATGAGAATTTCAAATAGTATCCTTTTCATTCTCCTATAAATATGATACTTAGTTAGAATTGAAAATCACACCAGAATTAGAGAATTCTTCAAGAATACATCCGCTATACCAGTTGGAATACTCTTCTTTTCAAGGTAAGTGATGTTATTTTTGTTCAATATTCATATGAAATAATATTTTCTTCCATACTCTGTAGTATGTAAGTAATATTATTTCATTTCAGATTCCGAATTCCATACTCATTCTGTTAAAGTTTTGGCTTCTATACTCCATAAAATTAGTAGAATATCATTGATATTTGCGCTTCATCCAATATCTTTTCATGGAAATATTATTCTGAGCATTCTTGATAAGTTTTAACTTTTCATGTCGGGGTACTATTCACGGGGTTACTATTCCTGAAGTTTCTATTCACGGGGTACTTGTGAGAGCCCCAAATCTGGGTCCCAAATCGCCAGAGATCTGGTACAATCATTCTACAACTATTACTATTTGCAGAAGATATAAACATAAATTGTTTATACAATAAACTTTACACACTTTTCCCCAAGGTCGAGTAACCTTAACTTAATACACAATTCATAACTTATTTGACTTAAAATAACATTAATATACAACACTTATACAAATTTAGCTGCACGCTTAAACTTAAAGTTGGAACTATCTTTGACCTTTCTTTGTATTCGATGTATTCGTCTAAATCTATAATGTTTATCATGATATAACAAGGGTGAGCAATGAATTTGCCCAGTAAGTTTAAGTTCATTTAAGGATATATCATGATTGAAAGAATTTGAATAATAAGCTGGCTAAATTCAACAATATAATTGCGAACTAGCATGAACAAATTTTTATGTCTGAACAAGTATTTAACATTAACAAGTATATCTGGACCGAATGGTAATGAAGGTGATCAACCTTTAATACCTAATGAACACATGTCATATGCACATGGTGCAATTTAATAATTCTTAGACATGACAATAAGAAATGATTAACCATAAATATAATGGAATAATACAACTCGAGGTCGAGTTAAGAAATACTTGCCTGAACCATTGATTACCGTTACACAATTTAATAAGCTTTGTCTGAAGACCTAATAGTAATAATATCGATCTATAAGTTAGAATAATATTATCACAATATAAAATAACCAAAACACATTATCACATAACCCTATCAGTCTATAACACACATAATACCTAACCTCAAGTCAAACTATTAAAGTATGAGTCGAGTTCGATACAATTCTGTTATCCCGACGGTCTAGTCGGACAAATATTGAGTTTAGGTTCAATTAAACTCTTCCTAAACACATAACATTTATCTTAGATAATTTTATTATCAGACAAAATAATTTTCATAAGTTCGTAATAATTTTCAGATAATTATTATCATTTAATATAAATTTTCAATCATTAATAAAGTATTTATACGAATTAAATACAATAATATTCTATTATCATTAATATCTATTTATTATCAAATATTAATGAAAATCATCATATAATATTATAATATATTTATAATATATCAAAGTATTTTTAATACCATAAAATCATATTTATATAATTTTTAAATCGTTAAATTCATTATCCAATAATTCCTATTAATATTAAAATATTAATATTTTCATGACAAAATATGAAAAGTTATATTTTATAACTTAAAATAATTTTATAACACTTAAATCATTTTTATATGATTTTTAAATCATTAATTCTATTTTCCCATAATTTATTTAATATAGTTATTAAACAAATTAATTATCATTAATATTAATTAATTGATGAAATTCCTCATAAAATATTAAAATTCACTAAAAATAACTTCAAATATTTTCTTTTACCATAATATAATTTTTCATAATTTTTCATGTATTAAAATCATTTTTAAATAATTTATTTAATTTTATAATTAAATAAATTAAATACCATTTATATTCCAAATATACTAAATATTTATGAAATATAATCAAAATAATTAAAAACTAATTTTTAGACTTTAAAATAATTTTTAGGAATTTATTTTGTATTTTTAATAATTAAAAATCATTTTTATCTATTTATTAATTAAAATAATTAATTTTTAGAAATTAATATTACAAAAAATGGCCCTATAGCGACAGAACCGTCGCTATAGGTGTTCTTGAGCCTGCTCTTGAGCTTCATGTCAGTGTGCAGGTGGTTTGACCACCCAATTATTCATGTTTACTAAGTTTTTGGGCTTGTTCTTGTTTTAATATTGTAGTACTAATATAGTACTACAACCTTAAATACATTTCATGGCCAACATACAACAGATCAGTGAGTTATAAGCCTCACAAAATCAAGTCAGACGTGTTCTTGAGTTTTTGGGTTACCCCGAAACTCAAGTAGTGCTAGGTGTCCTAATTTATAGCCTTGACTCGCTAGGTTCCCGACTTGATTAGTATGTTCTCTTGATTCTATCCTGAAGTACAGATGTCAGGGTACATGTATACAATCTTAAATCAGTCTAACATCAAAACAAACTCAAGATGTTTGATGGTCAAAGTGTTGTCAGAAAACCGATTCATGAAAATCTAGGTTACCCAGATTCTTCATCCGACGTTTAGGTTAACGGTTGTTTGACCATGATTATCTAAGATTTTGCAGGCGATCTACTTGTTCTAAGGACTTGGATATGTAATTCACACGACATGCTACACAGATCAAACAACAACTTGGCCAAACACACGTGTCAGAAGTAAGATCAGAGGCTTTGAAAATCTTGTCAGACCTTCTGGGGAAAATTCTAGGTTACACAGAAGTCAGTTTCTTGATCGGTCAACGAGGTTTGACCGAGCATAACTGATGATATAAACTTGATCCGACCCTATTTCAAGTTCCTGATCAAAGCCTTAATGGCATACTACACATATAAAACTACAAACACCACAAATCATTAACACAGAAGAATCTAAAGGCATTGACATATGACTGTTAGACCATTTTTCCATTTTTTCCCAGATTTTTAAAAAATGCTATTTCGAGCACTTTGATGTTATGGATTCACTATATAGCAACCCAGATCATCAAGTGACACTCTAATACACAACTTAAAACAATAATTCATAAAATCTAATATCAAATCTAAGGATTTTGAAATTTAAGGTTTTTATACCTTTTAAGCTTTGATCTTGATTTCTAACTTTTGATTCATGTTCTTGGAGAGCTGAAGGATGATAAAGTCTTAACTTAATACTCATATTCACTCTCAATCTCAAAATTCTAGAGAGATAAATGTTTTGGACAAAAAGAAAAGTAAAATGAGACTTTTCTTACTTTTGATCTATATAAATTATAATGTAATGCATATAGCTGGCAAGGATGACTGATATGTGCTGATTTCAGTCAAAAGGGGTAGCTAGGGTTGATCAACAACCCAAAATATGGCAAGATTTGCAAGCAACATCCAATAATGCAACAAGGGCAATTTAGTCATCAGACTTTTAAATTTAATGGCATTCATGTAATTGGTCCAAACCCTTAGGGTTTAGGGTTTAACCCTTAGGTTTTACAAATTAAATTTCTAGGATTTTAAAAATTAGATTTCCAAAATAGAAATTTAATATTTCTAAATTAGAATTAGAATTCTCTAATTATATTAAAATTTTCTAATCATATTTCAAGCTTGCTAATTAGGATTATTATTCCTGATTAAAAATTAAAATAACCTAATTACCGATTAGAGTTTCAAATGTACAATTTATGGTTTCTAATAATTATGGTTTTTAATTATAAGAATTCTAATTAATCATTAGGGTTATCCCTAGTTAACATATAATTAATAACATTAAACCTTATATTAGCAATTGCATTACCAAACTAGGGTTTCAATGTGACGACCCAGATATTAGGATCGTCCAGAATTTAAGTTTAAAGAATTAGTTATTAATAAAACTAATTTTTATTAATACTATTATGTGCTATGTGTTTATTAATCGTTCTAGAACCTAGGATGATTATTAATCGGGAGTATTTTGGCTACGAGCTAGATTGAGCGAATAAGAAATTTCAAGACGAAAATAAAATTTTTCCGGGAACAAAATATTTTTTGGGGAAAAGACGAAATAAGCACTATTCATCCGTTTCTGCTAGGAGATTTATTTTGAAATTCCGAGAAGTTATTGATTACGTAAAATGTTGAGACGTGATGGAATATTCAAAAATATTTCAGTTATGGAAAAAACAAAGTTTTTGCCCGCGGACTCAAAAACTAAGGGTTAGGAAAAGTGAGTTCCTAGAATTTAATGTTTACGTATAATAATTAGGATTATTATACGTGAGGAATATGAGTATAGCAAGAGGGTTGGTACACCGTATAATACGAATATTGTACGAACTATATACGAAAAAAATATGAGAATGAGATGCGTAGAATACGATTAGTTTTAGTGGCTAAGTAAATGATAAGTTAAGTAATGATTAAGTAAACTTAATAGCTAAGTAAAGTGCTTATGCTTAAGGGTTAAGTAAACTTAAAGGTTAAGTAAACTTAAGAGTTAAGCAAACTTAAAGGTTAAGTAAACTTAAAATTTAAGAAAACTTAAAGGCTAAGTAGACTTAAGTGTTAAGTAAACTTAAGGAGTAAGTTAACTTAGTCCTTAAGACATGAATAATAAGGAGGTTAGGGGGCGAAATGACTAAAATACCCTTAGCTAGGAAATTCTATAAATAGGAAGCTTAAATCATTTATATGGGATTTTGAAAATCCTACATCTAGAGAGAGAGAGGGTTCAGATGAAGAGGGAGAAGGAACATGAAAATGAATGATCGGATCGAAAGTGTTCGTGAAATAGTAAAACTAGAAAATCGTCGGCTTTGTCTAGCAGAAAAAAAATAAAGAAGAACGGTAATCCGAAACCTAGTCTTTTATAAATTTTCTTTAAGTTTTTATGTTTAAAAACATAACTTAATAAAGATAAGAAGTAGATAAGGTTAGAGATGATTTCATATGGTTGAAATCATGAGAAAAGAAGAAATAATAAATTTGAAGTTTAGTTAATAAAGTTATTAAGGAAGTATAAGATTCGTAATGAATTAGAACGATCCGAGTGGATTATATGAATAAGTAGGTGAAATAACTAAATAATGGTGTTCTATAACATCAAATTCCAATAAAAAGTGAAATCATAATCTAAAATATCGATTAAAATGAAGAACGAACAAAGACCAACGAAAAACACGCGAAGAACATGAAGAACGTTGTTGATGGACAAATTTAAAACCATCGTAGGATAATTGTTGTTAATGGACAACTTTAAAACCATCGAGTATAAGTTAGATGTGTATTTCTTGGTTAGGAACGGTAGAAACGTTCATGAAGAACGGATTAAAACTCAGCTATAACAAAGTTATGGCAAAAATTTCATAAAAGACAAACGAGATTTTAAAAGTTAGTAAATGAACCCGAGTGGGTAGGGTTTCATAAGAAAGTAAGAGGACATAGAAAACGTGAGTCGTGGACTAAAGAACGAACGAGTTCCGAGTTCGGATGATCGAATTACGGACGAACGAACGAAGAGCGTTAAAAATGTAAAATGGACAAAGGGTGAAAATCAAGCCAATCGAATGGCATGTTAATAGATTTAGAATGAATTTCTGCTCAAAGGGTATTAAAGTACGTAAGATAAGGAAGATAATGGCTTTGGAACGACCTCGTTCTGAGTTATAACGAAGGAGTTATGAGATCGGGAAGTAAGCGTCTCAAATTGGATTTAACAATTAGAGAATTTTTCTAGGGTGTAGGCTCGGTGCTGCAGCGCCAGCTGAGCCTTGAGTGGTGGCGCCGCAGTGCGAGCTCGGCCATAAAATTATGGAGAGTGGCGCCACAACACGAGAGATAAAGGAGGGAGTGGTGCCATAGCGCCAATGTTGGGAAAAAGTCAGAGATGAGCTTTTAACTGCTCAGCTCTTAGGGGAAATGTAAGGGAAGATAAAGAATATAATATTCAACTAATGTAACACTTAATCAAGTAATGTAAACCTTTAGTAAAGGTTGAATGAAAAGATTAAGAAAGATTAATTTATAAAGAATATAAACGCGGGTTACGTAACCGATGTCTGGGGACCATAGTCGCGATGAACGAACGTGAGGGATTGCTATGGTTGTGATTCCTTAGACGTTGAGCGACGAGGGTAATGAACATGAGGTGCGTATAATGGATAACGAAAGTATTAATAAGATGGGAATTATCAAAAAAGCCGTAACAAACGGTAATAAGATTAATATAAGCCGAATGTGAGTCAATAAAGAATGAATCCGGAGGGATGACATTTAGTTGTCAGAAAGCCGTAAGAAAAAAGAAATTGACTTTAACGAAAATTAAGTTTAATGGTTCGGATAAGATAAGAATATAAATCATCCAAGATGATGAACGTTTTGAGTAAGACATCTCCGTATGTCATAAAGCCGTTAACTGGTAAAGGAAGTTAGTCACATAAACTTATATTGCAAGAACGCGAACCTTAAGAAGTAAAGCTAAATAAACCAATGCGTAAGTTCAATATATGACTAATTGGTTTTTATGTTTTCTCATTATGTGTTATATAGGAATTGAAATGAACAGTTCGGCGTAAGCTGTAGCTGGGCGTAAGGCAAGTTTCCTAACTTCATTCATATTATATGAGTGTTAGTTTCTTAAACTTCTCAGATGTTGTACTTGAGAAGTCTTGTCTATGTGCATATGTGCGATGTATATACAAGGTGGTAGAATGTATGAGGCCTTGAGCCATAATTTGAACACTTCGGTGTTTCTATGATATGCATTGTTCTGTAATTGAGATGTTCAATACAAGTATGTTCTGTTTATACATGAACCGTTATTGTTAAGCTTGTGCTAATGATTATAGCCAGATAGGATGTACATGAAAAATGTAGAAGCATGAAAGTATTTCAAAGTGAAAATGACTGATATTTTAAGATGATAGGAATCGAGACTATTCCTATTATTCAAGCAGCTTCATAACCTTTGTTCGGTTATTGAAGTTCTAAAGAAATGTTTTAATTCTGAAGTTGTTTGTTCAACTGTTATGACTTGCTGGGCAATTGAATGCTCATACTTGCTTTAAATGAAAAATAATTTTCAGCGAACAAGGTTAGAAGAACTTAAGGATCCCGTAAAGATCAAGCTGACGGTCTCCAGATGAATTGTTATTCAGAATGTGAATGAGCGAGAAGATCAAGTGAAGACTTGTAATATAAAAAGATGAAATTGAATTATAGACTAGTTTAATGAACTGTTATGTATCCTTGGTGGCGGATAAAAGTAACTCTTATAAGATGAAATGAATAATGTAATTATCATTATTTGTAATGAAAAAGGTTATAAGGTTTCCAGAACTTGGGATTTGAGAATGCATGTTGTTATATTTTGGTATATAATGATGTATGTTGGATGAAGGATGTACTCCTGACGTACGAAACCCGGGTTTGAAGATAGACCGGATTTTGGGACGTTACAGTTTTAACTTTCGAATTAGGGTTTCAGATTTCCGGAACTGAAATTAGGGTTTTTAGAACCGATTTTAGGGATTCTTATGAATCGTAATAATTTTCTAACTGAACGTTGATGTTCTTAATATAATATTAGGGTTTGCCACTGATATACGTTATCTGATAAACCCTTGACCCTTAACCACATATTGTACACATATAATACCATATACATAAAACATAAACACTTATTCCTTTAATCCTGAATAATTCACCACATAAAATTTTAAATTCTTAAAATTCCTTCTCGGAAATCTCAAATCCATTCACTTATTTTCTGTCTAGGTTTATTATTTAACCTTAAATTAATCTTTTAAGATTATAATAATTTTTTAAATTCTCGGGTCGTCACAGTACTATTCAGTCGGTTACTATATACCCGGGGTACTATTCATGACAAAAATTGATTTCTTTTCGGTCCAAATCATTTTTGGATACAATATTAATCTTGAATTTTACTCCACAAAGTAGTATCATGTTGACAATTTGGACATTATTGAATTCTGGATAAATTAAATTATAAATCTTTAAAAATCTATCCTTTTCTTTCTTTTAATTGAATTCTTATATCACTGGCATCATTTTTATGCTTATATTATGTTGAAAGCCATCTATGGCCGTAGTGCATGGATGGACTTGGTATGATTATGACCAGGGATTATTCGGTATAATCATGACCGTAATGTTACAAATGATGTGGTAAAAGTCCTCATTTGGTCCGTAGTGCAGTGATGGATATTTTTTTGTATGATCATGACCATGGGTTCTCTTCGGCCAAGAGTGCAAAGATGAATTATTTTATGGCGTAATCATGACCATTGATGAAAACATGAATATCCTTGGCCCGTAGTGCATGGATATTTTGTGGTCGTGATACTAATGAATATCCTTGGCCGTAGTGCAGGGATGATTCGATGATGTGGATTATTTATTAAGCTGAGGCTCAGCGATAAAAGTAATGAAAAACCTTTTAAATCATAGAAGATAATAGATTTCATGCTTTACTTGACTCTTCTAATGGATTGCTTGTTCCACTATAGTTAAACTTGATGTCTCTTGTATTTTATCAATTTAACATTGTTGAAGGCTAACGATAATTTATTCTGCATTATCTTAGTCATAATATTTCTGACTGGGCTAGTTGAGCTCACCATTTGCCTTTATTGTTCTCTTCAGGAAATGAGAATATAGTTGGGACTAGTCGGGAAATGGAGTGACGGTCCAGATGGTAGCATTAGTATTCCCACTACAAGAATAAGGTTTATCAGCGACCGCACATTAGCGATCGCATATAGTCCCAGATAGCCATCAGCGACCGCGTGCGGTCGCTGATATTTGTCGCACAAAATCTGGTAGCTGGGATGCACATTAGCGACTACTTTTAGCGATCGACATGTCTGCGACCGATATGAGCGACCGAAATAACAAATACGGTCGCTAAGATGAGTCAGCATGGTCCAGGTCCAAAGCTGACGTGGTCCACGTGTCAGCGACTTCTATCAGCGACTGCATGCGGTCGCTGATAGCCTCAAACATATAAACGTCGCTAATAAATATCAGCGACCGCATGCGGTCGCTGATATGGGAATTTTTTTTTACAGGTTTTTGCTGCTTTGCAGAATTTCCAAAAACCTGTACCTGTTTTGTACCTGCTTTATCCCAACACACATACACAACAAGATAAACAGCATACACAATAATATAAACATCCATTGTCCACCAACACATACACCAAACTAGTTTAAATAACATAACTGAATACACAAGTTATAAACATACACGTGCAATAATAATATTTCAAAACTTGTTTAAGTAATATACATACATCCAAAGAATAACTTGTGAAAGTACAAGCTTATACTATAACTACAAAAGTGATATAAAACAGGTACGTCAAGCATCATCGCCTCCTTGATCATCCTGTAATTAACAAAATAATAAAACAAGTTACAAATATATACTAACTATGTTAATATTGGTATATTACGACAATATATACAACATATTGATTTTATACCTCGTCGTCATCCCCATGTTGTGATGTTGCTGCTGCCGCCACTGCTTTAGCTAACTCCTCAGGATCCGGAGCCCCCAGATGCCCGCCCAGTATCGTCAGAAGATTTCGATCTTGACATATAGCTCTCACACAGTCAGCTGGAGTATGAACAGGTGGATGGCTCGATGACTGTGTAGACTGGGTAGAAGAGCAACCTGAGCCACTCAAGGATGGGCGTCGTCGTTGTCCTTGACCTTTAATGTAGTTCTTCTTCACAACAGACGCCCTCTCCCACAACTCTTGATCAATAGGCGGACGTGGAGCGCCTTCAGGATAGCGCTCATTCAATAAACGCTTATAAGTGTCCTGTCATCATGTTAACAATTAAATAGTTAAAAATAAATTATTTCTGTAAGCATTGATAAACAAGATCAAGTTGTTAAAATTTATTACCGCTATCTGGATAGCCTCAGGCAGACCATCACGGGTGGCCACGTACACATCCAGCCAATGGATAGTCTGACCTTGAGACTGAGACTCCTATACAAAAAAAGTATAATATTACTAAGTAAAAATGTGATATATTTTCTACAATTCATAATTGTAAACATATTAAAACTTGTAATTAAATAGGTACCCTGGCAGTGATATGCTGCAACTGTGAAATACTACCGCCCTTGTATGTCCCTTTAGCCTTTTCGCCATTGGGTACACCCGAGGATCTGTTGCTGGCGGCAGTCTTTCGTCTCTTCACCCAGCTCTCAGCCCTCCATTGGGCACACATCTCAGCCCATATGGCCTGGGTGCACCACCAGGGACTATGCTCATGCATGTAATCTTCTCCCTGGCCTGGATGGTCGATCTCAGCATTGTGAAGGGCTTTTTGTCTTTCTTTATTCAAATTATCTTTGGTGCGGACCGCGCACTTCTGCCAGAATAATGTTTGTATCACTGAAGCATGCGCGTCCTCCCATCTATACCGTTTCTGCAAATAAAACAAAAATAATAACATTACTAAATAATTATTCTTTGAATATTATATTAATATTATTTGTCATAATTAAAAAAATACACCTGAAATTCTGCCCAAACAGCATCCTTGTGGGCGATAGGTGTGCTCGCCCACGTAATCACAGGTGTAGGCCAATTCTGTAAACACAATTGTGATATGCACTTGACGATCTTATTATCTGAAAAATCACTATAATATACAACATCAATTAGCATATATTAAAGCAATTCAAACTTAAACTTATAATACTTAAAAAAAATTCGCCAGAGTCTCCCCTACAATATAGAGAAGCCACATGCACGACGGCATGCATATATGGACATTTCTAGGCACCCAAGACACAAACCAAGAGAAATATACAAATTTTCAACAC
This sequence comes from Panax japonicus, assembly GCA_020205505.1. Lineage (NCBI taxonomy): Eukaryota > Viridiplantae > Streptophyta > Magnoliopsida > Apiales > Araliaceae > Panax > Panax japonicus. The sequence continues at coordinate 37,813,160 of CM035101.1, read as the reverse complement.
AATAAGACCAAAACAATAACGATTGATAGAATGCAAAACAATATCAATATACAATAAATGGAATCTTAAATGCTTATATATAAATGATATATGCGGGACGTACGTGCTATTCGGAGGAGGGCGAATCTGAATAAGAATCCGATCATCCGGATTAGTAGGGGCCTTGGGCACATGATTAGGCCCCCTACCCAAGCCGCGTTTTTTCTGCGCTACTTCAGAAGCCATCTGTATATTAAATAGTTTAGTACATAAACATGACAGTGATATAAACATGTATATATATAAATATATAATGACAATAAATAGTTTAGTACATAAACATGACAATGATATAAAAAACATGTAATGCTAAATATACATTTCATTTGTTCAAGTGTCAATGTCAGACTCAGAATCATCTTGTATACGTGTTGCAGATTCATAATCATCATCTAGTTCAGATTCAGTACTGTCAGATTCAGTCAATAACTCTTCCTCCTCAGTATCAATGTCATTTGACACAAGTATTGACTCAGGATCTAATTCATGTGGTTCATCTCCACCATCTAACTGGATTACTTCATTGTCGTCCTCCACATTTATTATAGTTTGACTATGAAGCATCTGCGACTCTTCCCGTGTGTACTCCATCCAGCTAACATACCATAAGCTGGGAAGTCACTTATAGTCCACATAACCGCTGCCCTAAGGTTGAAATTTGTTTTCATTGCAACATCCCAAGTCTGTAATCCCTCCTCCCACAATACCTTCAACTCGTCTATAAGAGGTCTCAAGTAAACATCTAAGTTCTTTCCAGGACTCTTAGGACCAGGAATCACGAGTGAAAGAAACAAGTATGGCTGTTTCATACACATCCAAGGAGGCAAGTTGTACGGAGTAACAATCACATGCCAACATGAGTACGGAACAGCTGAGTGGCCAAACGGATTGAAACCATCGGTGGACAATCCAAGCCTCACATTTCTAGGTTCCAATGCAAACCCAGGATGTGCTAAGTTGAAATCTTTCCAAGCCTGCCCATCTGCGGGATGATTTAATTCTCCATCTTTAGCTGGAGATTTCGCATGCCAACTCATATGTTCAGCAGTTCTTGAAGACATGTACAATCTTTTTAGCCGACGTGTTATTGGAAAATACCTTAGAATCTTAAACGGTATACTTGATTTTTTTGTAGTCATACCCTCTTTATTAGGCCTAAAACGATCATGACTGCAAAACGTGCACCTTGTCATCTGTTCATTTTCCTTATAAAACAATATGCAATCGTTGGGGCATGCATCGATCTTTTGGTATCCAAGACCCAACTTCTTCACCATTTTCTTACAAAAGTAATAGTTACCAGGTAATTTCTCACTGTCAGGCAACATACTCTTAATGGCCTTCAAGAGCGACTCAAAACACTCATGGCTCATGTTGTGATCTGCCTTGATGTTAAGTAATGCCGCCACTGCAGACAATGTAGTGTGTTTGGTGCAACCATGCCACAATGGCTCGCTACCCTCGTCTAGCAACTTAAAGAAGTCTTTGGCATCAGAATTCATAGGTTGTTCTCTGCCTTACTCCCAATCAAAATTTGGCCCTGCAATATCATGAACCATTTCATTCATACGATGAGTACTACTGCTCGAATTGTGTACTTGTGTTATGCCACCATCTCTTCTCTGCCCATGTGCCCACCAGCATTCTTCGTAATTTCTCATGAACCCAGAAACAAGTAAATGATAGTTTACCATGTCTCTGTCCATATAATTTACATTCTTACACTTCAAACATGGACATCGTATCTGCGACTTACCATTCATACATTCCGGGTGACTATACGCATACTCCAAAAACACCTGGCAACCAGCTCTAAATTCAGCTGTAGCACCTATCTGGGCACTTGACTTTCGTCGTGCCATCCAACTACGGTCTGAATAGAGGTCCATGATTCCACTGTACCTACTACAGACAACATTATAAATGTTAACATATGACTTGAGCATACTTGTAACCATATGACTTGAGCATACTTGTAAGCATGCATATGATTTACATTTAAGCATACTTGTAAGCATATGACTTGAGAGCATACTAGTAACCATATGACTTGATCATATTAGCTAGTAAGCAGTAAAAAGTTACACACTTGAACATACTTGTAAGCATTTGCGAGTTCATGCTAGCTTTATATCAGAGTTTGCTAACTCATTTATACAACTTTTGAGTATCTTGGAGATTCATTCATATCCACTAGTGTGCTAAGGTGGCTAACATGTTTTAAGATTATACCCAACACAGTCCCTTTCTATAATCTTTTATGTTTTAGGATATTCATAACTTGGTTGAGCAATTTATAGCTTCTATAACATATTGTAGTTTTATTCTTGTATACATAAGTGTTAAATACCCTTCTCTGTTGCACTAACAGTTCCCTAGCACTGTCTATTTTGGCTTAACATCCCCCCAGCTGACCATGCCGACCGTTAATCTTGGCTTGGCCCCGTGAGGCTTGGCTAAGCTTGGCGTGGCCTCGTGTGGCCTCGCGGCCCCAAGCCCAACCCATCAGCTCCAATAGTCCCTTAATAGGCTCTAGTGGATCACTTAGTTTAAAATCCCTACATCATTTAACAGCACCAATTGGATATTAGACTCCAATGTTAGTAGTTTGACATTTATTAATGTAAGTGCAACTAATTTAATTCGATATCATCTCCTCTTCTTTAAAAGTATATATCATTGGTCCTTGCGCTCACAATTATATAGACAAACTCACCCCTAGCGTGTGACCTAGGAATAACCCAAATACAGTTACATTAGAGATCAACAAGCCATTAGGTGGAAAATAAATGCTTAAGCATAAATTTTGTCAATCCCATTTATCCTCCTACCCTACCCAACAAGATTTGGACCACAAAGATATCTCTGAAGAGATATGAAATCTATAATAATTCCAAGTGCCAAACACAAATACCAACTCATGAACCACAAATACCAACATTATACAAAAAATATTAACATTAGAGACTAACCCATTATACTAACATTATACAAAAAAATATTAACATTACAGACTAACATTATACAAAATAATTCCAAATGCCAAACACAAATACCAACTCATGAACCACAAATACCAACATTATACAAAAAATATTAACATTAGAGACTAACCCATTATACAAAAAAATAGTAACATTAGAGACTAACATTATACAAAATAATTCCAAGTGCCAAACACAAATACCAACATTATACAAAAAATATTAACATTAGAGACTAACCCATTGTACTAACATTGGAGACTAATACATTCAATCAAACATTTGAACCACATAAATTAAAAAAAAAATCGCATTCAATCGAAACCCACAAGCTACAGTAGCCGAAAAGAAGAAGAAAAACCCAAATATTCAAACATAACATAACACACACACACATTAATATATATATATATATATCAAATATTTGTTATAAAATTTGGTACTTAACACCAATTAAAGGAGGAAGCCAACCCAATCGCTCGACAGCAACAAGATTTCCTCTTCTCCCTCTTTTCCCCCTTCTTTCTTTTCTCCCTATTCGGTCTCCCTCTCTTTTTTTCCTTTCTGATTCTGCTACTGCCGAGCGAAAGACTGATAGATTAAAAGGATCAGCGACCGACATCAGCGACAGCATGCAGTCGCTGATTTTTAATGACATGGACTTATCCGCGACCGCATGCGGTCGCTGATTATAACTGGTCGCAAAAAAGCTACGCGCCAATATTTTCTGCCAAATTTTGGGTGGGAAATTTGTTCTAGCTGAAAGTAATATGCACACAAGCCAATCATGTTTGATGATAAAGCATATACTTTGTAACAATCTTATTCATTTATTAATAAAAAAGTATTAATTTATTAAAGGCTTTTAATTATCTACATGATGCTGTTTTATAATATGTGATAAACCCATAGTTTTAAGCAATGCTTTTAGAATAATGATGATGATCATTCTAATGAGATCTAAATTCTTAGAAAGCTTAAAACTAAAATAGTTCCCAATCGTTGGATTACTAAATTGGGGATTAGTAAATCCGGATAGATTGGTACATACGTTGCTTGCTCATTGGATGAGGATGATTGATCTCATGATCATTTGTGTGGAGACACTAAAGCAAGTATGTAGGTGCTTATTAGAGAATAAGTTCACTGAACGTGACTCGCTAAGGAATACCTAATGGAGTTTTACTTGCATGTCAATAGGAATTCCTGTAGTGATAGTAGTACAAGTGATCCTTGGACTTGAGATCATCATAGTATCTTGTGTATGATGAGTTATACTTTGACTTATTCCTTAAGACCCTTAGGGTATATCAAAGGGTATGCTTGGGTATAATAAGTTGTACATGGAGATAATGTATGATCAATAAAGAATCTACCACTTCTAGTATAAGAAGAGAAATGTCCTATGTGATTCGATAAATGACAACCCAGTAGTCCTTGGCCAAGGCAGAATGAAATTAGAAAGGAGTTTCTAATTTGCATTATTTGGGGTTGTGCATTTAAGAGTCGAAATACATATAATTAAATAAAATAAGACTTGACAGAAATTCCATGTCTTATATTTAATTGGGACATTGTATGGTGGAAGGATTTAATTGTACGGTAACTATTTACTCAAAGGTTCTTTTATGATTAATGTTGAAATCTATATTATCTGGAAAGTCGTTGATCGCTAGGGAGGCTTATCCCTATTGTAGAATAAATATTATTTATTTAAATAAATTATTAGTTTAATTTATTTATTTAAATAAGATTAGAATTGTTCTAATTGATTTATTCACAACCGGTTTAATATGGAGAACCTAAAGGGTCACACCATAAAAGGAAGAATAATTATTTAAGAAGTTAATGGCATAATCGTAATAATATGTTAAGTATATTTAATTTAATCTATGGTGATAGAATAAATTAAATAGCTTAATATTTATTATTTAATATTTTAGAAATATTAAATATAAATTAATAAGAGGAGTCTTATTAATATTATTACAATTATTATTATTTAATTCCTAAAGGAGTTTGGGAATTAATTAATAAAAGTACTCTCATTTATTCCTAATAGGATTAGGAGGGAAAATTAGTTAAAGGAGTTTAATTAATTATTCCTAATAAGATTAGGGAGCCCATTTAATTAAAAGAGTTTAATTAAATAAATAATACCTTATTTTTAATAGGGTTACTTGATATCTTTATAAGAGGAGTCTTATATCAGATATCTAATATACGTAATTCCAAGAATTGGAGAGTACGCCCCTTTTTCTATAGAGATAGAAAACTAGGGTTTAGCCAACCACCCATCTTCTTGAATCCTTCTTCTTCCTTGGTGGATCACCTCTAGAGGCCAAACACTTGGGTGGCTAACGTTGATCAAAGGAAGGAACCAAACCCGGTGGATTCAAGTTGAACGCGAAAAGGATTGGAGGTGAACTTGTACCTGTGGAAGCTCGGATCTTCAAGGGTATGGTTCTTATTCTTTCTTTTTCGTTTAATTAATAATTGTGCATAAAGGGTGATCCGGGTTTATGATTTGTAAAATTTTAAACTCTGATTTTACACGCTTCCGCTTATTTTTGCAATTTGATTGCGTTCATGAATGTTACAAACCTAACAGTGGCATCAGAGCCAAACCTTTATGCGAATTATTAATTGTTCAGATTTGATATGTATATTGATATGTGTTTTGAATAATTTAATTGGGCATAATTTTATTATATAAAATTTAAACAAAATAAAAAAAAAAAAAACGGAAATCAACTGTTATTTAATTCGCAACTGTTGCGGAATGACGAACGGTTTTTCGCTTCTGCTTTTCCGTGTGAAAGATGAGTCACACGTTACTAGGATATAATATATATATGATAATATATATTGTTGCCAACATATATAGACATCCTGTTTTGTTGCTATAGTTGCTGTAGGATTTCTTTTAAAAAAAATGATGGGCATCACGTTTTCTTTGATTACCGTAAAATATTATATATATATATAATATATATTATATTACCGTAATATTTTATATATATATATATATATATATATATAATATTTTAATAATTTTATAATTAAAATAAAAAGTTTATTTTGATATTAAAATTAGATTTCATGCTTAACTAATTAGAGTTGGAATTTAATTCCATGATAACTAATTAGAGTTGAAATTGGATTCTATGTTTCTTTAAATAAAGAAGTTTATTTAGATATGAAATAAGATTTCATATTATTCAAAATAAAGGAGTTTATTTGTGAATAGAAAAGTGAATCCATGTTTCCTTAAATAAAGGAGTTTATTTAGATATGAAATTAGATTTCATATTATTCAAAATAAAAGAGTTTATTTGTGAATAGGAAAAAGAATCAGTCTTTCCTTAAATAAAGGAGTTTATTTAGATATGAAATAAGATTTCATATTATTCAAAATAAAGGAGTTTATTTGTGAATAGGAAAGAGAATCCGTGTTTCCTTTAATAATTTTTTTTTAAGATATGAAATAAGATTTCATATTACCCAAAATAAAGGAGTTTATTTTGACTTGGAATTGGATTCCATAATTAATTAAAATAAAGGAGTTTATTTTGATTAAAGATTTTGATTAAAATAAAATAGTTTATTTTATTCAAAACTGGATAAATTAAAATAAAATAGTTTTATTTTGATTTAAATTTGGATTAAAATAAAGGAGTTTATTTTGATTCAAAATTAGATTTTATACTAACTAAATTTTGCCCATTAAATGATATCAATATATATATTAAATATTTATTATTCATGAGATGAATGTTATTTATTGATACATATGGTGATGTGTATGATAATAAATGGGATTGATTATGGACTATTAACCAATATGATTGGATTTTATTTTAGTTGGATGCTTGAATGAATGGGTTTTATTAAATGGGGTCTGCGTACCTCGTCTTCTCTAATTTTTCTTAATGTAAATTCTATCTCCCTCCTATGTACTTCCCCTTGACTGCTGATCAAGGTTTCTATTTATTTTAAAATAGTTTTGTAATAGGAATAGTTAGAATTAATTTTGAAAAATTGGAGATCAAGGAGAGCGTGAAGGCCCGTTTGTAATGGAGCCCGGGTTTAAATGTAATAGTTATATTTAAATATTAATTCTTGCACCCCTAGGGTTTGACCTTTTGGTTCACTTGGTGGCTCTAGTGAACCAAACTAGAATAAAAGTCCATAATCAATCCGGGTAGAATATAGTATTCTATATGTGCATGCTTATACTATATATATATTATATATTATGCAAACATGCTTCGCATGTTCATTAATATGACGCGTATTTTATATATATATCTGCATGCGCGTTAAACAAGATGAGACAAATTAATAACAAAACCCTCAAATATTTTATATTAAGTTGTAACGTTCAAAGATATTTGGAATATCGAACGTCGCCTTCTAGCATGATAGAAACAATAGAGTATTGAATATTTAATATGAGTTTGTTGTGCACACACAAGGCGAGTATTAAATATTTAAGATGTTGTTTTTATTATATAAGATGTTTATAAGGAATTGAACATTACTGCTTTGTTGTGCACACACAAGGGCTGTAGTTTTCTCTTCACTTATATGGAAATGCTGGGTCTGACTTAACTTAAATCGTTTTAGTTCGGATGTGCACACACTTGACCATTATGATTTAAGAGGCAAAATACAAAGAGTTACATAGTTGATGTAATTGACAAGAGTTGTCTACCTATTTATTTATATATAGTTTGTTGTGCACACACAAGGCTATATACATTTGAAATGGGATCCTTATTCTCACTAGCAAATCTTTAATTAGATATTGCCGAACTATATATATTGAGGGTAATATAGTTTGAAGAAAATAGTGGGAGATACCAATTTAAAACAAGACCTAAATTATTTTGGTAATTAATAAAAGAATGTATGTTAAAATGTTGTTAATTACAAATTCATTTATAAAATTTTACAATGTCTAAAATTACTATCACTGCGTAGCATATTAGATGCTTATTTAACCGGACCAAATTAAATGGATTGGTTAAGGAAATTGAGAATAGTTCTCATGGCTGAAAAGCTATCTTATGTCCTTAATATGCCTATCCCTGCAATGGTTGCAGACAATGCCTCTGAGGAAGAGATTGCTACTTTTAGAAAGTGGCAAGATGATGCACAGTTGGCTCAATGCATCATGCTCGTATCCATGAGTAACGAGCTACAGCGTCAGCATGAAACTATGGATGCTCTTACTATATTCCTGCACATCAAGTAGTTGATGGTGAGGAAATTAGAACTGATAGATATTAGATATCTAAGGAGCTCTTCCGATCTAGAATGACCGATGACACTACGGTACAGATAAAAGTCCTTAACATAATCAATTTGATTGATCAATTAGGACAACGGGTTTTGTCATGGATGGAGAGTTGAGACAAGATTTGATCTTGCACTCACTTCCGGACTCCTTTCACAATTGTTGTGAATTTTTCATATGAACGAGCTAGATATCAGCCTTGCTGATTTGCTTAACATGTTGAAAAATGTTGAGAGTCACTTTCCAACCAAGAAAGACCAAGTCTTACTGGTAGGGGCCAAAGAATCTTCTGAAAAGAAGAACGATTCTAAGAAGGTAAAAAGAAAAGGCATAAAGAAAGGATAATAAGAACAAAACTGATACGGATAGCAAAGGAGTTTGCTTCCACTACAATAAGCCTAGACACTGGAAAGAAACTGCGAGAAGCATCTTGCAGAAACTAACCAAAGAAGCTTAGTGAAGTTTCGGTTACAAATACAAATTTGTTTATAATTTGAAATAAATTTTTCTTTAAGTTAAGGTTCTACTTGGGTATTGGATACCGACTTTGGTTATCATAAATATAGATTTATGAAGGGTCCAAGTAGAAGTAGAAAGCTAAACAAATATAAGTAAACCTATGTGTGGGAAATGAAGCAAAGGTTGCTGCATTAGCCATAGGAACTTATAGTTTAGCAATGTCTACGGGCAAGTCTATTAAGTCAATAAGTTGTTATTGTATTCCAGTTCTCGTTGGAAACATTATTTCCATTTTATTGTTGGACAATGAAATCTTTGGTATTATAATTAGGAACAATTGTTGTTCTATTTATAATAATAATGTTTTGTATAGAACTGAAATATTACTTAATGGATTTTATATACTTGACTTACGTAAAAATATAATTTTTCAAATTGAACAAACTAGTATAAGAAAAGGAGATGATCATTCAAAGAGTTGAATGTATGTATTTGTTGAAATACAAGTGTGAATTATTTGAAAGGTTCAAAGAATTCAGAAATGAAACAAATTGACAAAGTATTAAGATTCTTTGATTAGATCAAGGAATAAATACTTCTGCAATAAGTTTCTAGATCATCTCAAATGGTTTTCTCATAATGGACACATCCTGATACGCAATAATTGATTGATGTATCTGAATGGAAAAATCATACCTTGTTGGACATGGTGCAGTCCATAATGATTTTACCGACATTCCAGTATCCTTCTAGGATCATGTACTAGAAATGGCTTGCATATCTACGGAAAAGGTAACCTCAAAATCCGGCCCCAAGACTCCATAAAAGTTATGGACAGGGAGGATTCCTAATCTTAAGTATGTTAAGATAAGGGGTTGTCCAACTTATGTGAAACGGTTTCAAAGGATAAGTTTGGGACAAAATTTGACAAGTACAGATTTGTGGGACATCCTAAAGTAAGTTTAGGGCATATGTTCTATAATCCTACTTAGCAAAAGGTGTTTGTTGCGAAACATGCTGCCTTCTAAGATAAAGGTGTTTATCATTGAAGGGGCTAGTGGGAGGATTATAGATCTTGAAGAGTTCAAGATCCACAAAACACTATAAGTCAAATAAGAGGAACCTATAGATAGACCTATTGTACCACAACCGAATCGTAAATCTGGAATAGTACCAAAGATACCTAGGAGGTATGGATTCATCATGGATGATGATGATGAGGTACGTATCATAGAAGATGATGATCCAGTTACATACGATGAGGTAAGAGTTGTAGACACTCAGAGAAACGGATTGAAGCAATCTTCTCAAAAATGGAACATTCATTTTGATATGATAATCAAAAGAGTTTGATTTTATTAAAAACAAGAATGAACCTAGTGTGTACAAAAGAGTCAGTGGGAGCGTCGTGACATTTCTGGTATTATATGTTGATATAATACGGATGAGGAATAACATACCAATGCTACAATCAGTAAAGGTAAAGTTGTCTAAACATTCCTCCATGAATGATTTGGGAGGAGTATCTTAATTGGGGATGCAAATCTATATAGATAGATTTAAAAGGATACTCGGCTTAACCCAAAGAACGTATATTTATTTGATGCTAAAGTTGTTTAGCATGGCAAACTCCAAGAGATATCTCATGTTGATGAGCCATGGAGTGTATCTCTCTTAATAGTCCCCATAGACTCCAAAAAGAGAGATCGCATGAGTAACTATCATGTATGCGATGAAATGTACGAGACTTGATGTTGATCATGTTCTGGAGAAGCTCACTGTGAGTCAGTGAAAAACATCTTAAAGGTCTTAACCGGCACTAAGGATGTGATTAAAATTTATGGTGGGTCTAAATTAAAACTAGAGGGCTTAACATACTCAAGTTTTTCAGACAGACCAAGACGACAGAAAATCCACTTTAAGGTAAAGGGTTACCTTGAACAGTGGTGCAGTGAATTGGAAAGGTTCCAAACAGCAAAGAGTTGTTGGTTTAGTGATAAAGACATAGTATATAGTTGTAAATGAAGCTGCAAGTTGATTGATTGGATTAAAAGTTCATTACAGAACTAGGAATTGTTCCTAAGTCTCATCTTGGATCCAAACATGTGTTGTGGCACTTTCATTTGATTATAGGAATCATTGAAAGATGGGAAATCACTATAGAGATAGTGGACTCTCAAGAACAACATTACATATCCGTTAACTAAAGCTTATCCAACAGCAGGATAATCGTCACTTAGAGAAGAAGAGTATGAGATACCATGGCGATTGGCTTCAGTGCAAGTGGGAGATTGAAAGTAATATGCACACAAGCCAATCATGTTTGATGATAAAGCATATACTTTGTAACAATCTTATTCATTTATTAATAAAAAAGTATTAATTTATTAAAGGCTTTTAATTATCTACATGATGCTGTTTTATAATATGTGATAAACCCATAGTTTTAAGCAATGCTTTTAGAATAATGATGATGATCATTCTAATGAGATCTAAATTCTTAGAAAGCTTAAAACTAAAATAGTTCCCAATCGTTGGATTACTAAATTGGGGATTAGTAAATCCGGATAGATTGGTACATACGTTGCTTGCTCATTGGATGAGGATGATTGATCTCATGATCATTTGTGTGGAGACACTAAAGCAAGTATGTAGGTGCTTATTAGAGAATAAGTTCACTGAACGTGACTCGCTAAGGAATACCTAATGGAGTTTTACTTGCATGTCAATAGGAATTCCTGTAGTGATAGTAGTACAAGTGATCCTTGGACTTGAGATCATCATAGTATCTTGTGTATGATGAGTTATACTTTGACTTATTCCTTAAGACCCTTAGGGTATATCAAAGGGTATGCTTGGGTATAATAAGTTGTACATGGAGATAATGTATGATCAATAAAGAATCTACCACTTCTAGTATAAGAAGAGAAATGTCCTATGTGATTCGATAAATGACAACCCAGTAGTCCTTGGCCAAGGCAGAATGAAATTAGAAAGGAGTTTCTAATTTGCATTATTTGGGGTTGTGCATTTAAGAGTCGAAATACATATAATTAAATAAAATAAGACTTGACAGAAATTCCATGTCTTATATTTAATTGGGACATTGTATGGTGGAAGGATTTAATTGTACGGTAACTATTTACTCAAAGGTTCTTTTATGATTAATGTTGAAATCTATATTATCTGGAAAGTCGTTGATCGCTAGGGAGGCTTATCCCTATTGTAGAATAAATATTATTTATTTAAATAAATTATTAGTTTAATTTATTTATTTAAATAAGATTAGAATTGTTCTAATTGATTTATTCACAACCGGTTTAATATGGAGAACCTAAAGGGTCACACCATAAAAGGAAGAATAATTATTTAAGAAGTTAATGGCATAATCGTAATAATATGTTAAGTATATTTAATTTAATCTATGGTGATAGAATAAATTAAATAGCTTAATATTTATTATTTAATATTTTAGAAATATTAAATATAAATTAATAAGAGGAGTCTTATTAATATTATTACAATTATTATTATTTAATTCCTAAAGGAGTTTGGGAATTAATTAATAAAAGTACTCTCATTTATTCCTAATAGGATTAGGAGGGAAAATTAGTTAAAGGAGTTTAATTAATTATTCCTAATAAGATTAGGGAGCCCATTTAATTAAAAGAGTTTAATTAAATAAATAATACCTTATTTTTAATAGGGTTACTTGATATCTTTATAAGAGGAGTCTTATATCAGATATCTAATATACGTAATTCCAAGAATTGGAGAGTACGCCCCTTTTTCTATAGAGATAGAAAACTAGGGTTTAGCCAACCACCCATCTTCTTGAATCCTTCTTCTTCCTTGGTGGATCACCTCTAGAGGCCAAACACTTGGGTGGCTAACGTTGATCAAAGGAAGGAACCAAACCCGGTGGATTCAAGTTGAACGCGAAAAGGATTGGAGGTGAACTTGTACCTGTGGAAGCTCGGATCTTCAAGGGTATGGTTCTTATTCTTTCTTTTTCGTTTAATTAATAATTGTGCATAAAGGGTGATCCGGGTTTATGATTTGTAAAATTTTAAACTCTGATTTTACACGCTTCCGCTTATTTTTGCAATTTGATTGCGTTCATGAATGTTACAAACCTAACACTAGCGACCGATCAGCGACCGCAGTCGATCACTGATATCACTCAGCGACTGTAATTTAATATGGTCGCTGATATCGGTCGCTAACAAGACTATCAGCTACCGGATATGCGGTCGTTGATAGACCTTTTTCTTGTAGTGTCCTCATTATTCCGTGAAATAGTGTGACAATAAATGTATTGAGGACTTATTTTGAGTTTGAATACTGTCTATATGACAATATTTGTATTAAAACTCTTAGCTTATGTTGTAGATTTAGTTTGTATTTGTATCCAGTACCATGTATTTGGCGACTCAAAATGCGTGATGTATACCTATTTTTGGGGCGTCACAACTTAGGTTTTCATTTGTTGGTTGTTTAATTTAACCAATACTTAAAGCCTTATATTGAGAGAGGGAGAGAGAAAAGAAAGCTATAACAAGAGAAATAAGCTAGATAACTCAAGAACGCCAAAGGTAATGAAGCCTAAACCTTTAATCTTCATCTCTTCAATTTGAATTTTGATAGAGAAGTGATTATTGGTGGAGCATATTTCATAAGGAGTAATAAAAATGGATATTAATGAATTAAACATTAATAACCATGATACAAGTGGAATCATAATCAAATAAGTAAAAAATATTGAGGAAAACATGAAAATTATCACAGGTTATTTATAGAAAAGTTTAAAATCATCGTGTATAGGATTAGATGTTATATGCTTGGTTAGATTGATAGATAATTAATTGATTAATGGATTGAATCCATTTGGAACAGAGTTAAAATCTAAAGTAACAAAGTTATGGCAAAATTTGTGATATTAGATGATAATCGTCAAAATCGTAAAATTCTCGGAATGATAGTTAAATGTGATAACACGGAATTTTAAATAATTTGAATTTTACGAATAATTTTTATATTTTTATTTAATATTGATATTGACTATCAATATTGTACCGAGTATCTCTGATACGAGTTTTGAGAAGCAGTCAATTTATGTATTGACTGAGAAAATAAGAGTAGAGTTGTGCTTAATAGAGAATAAAGACCCTAACCCTAGTTACGGATTAGGAGTTGGTAAAAAATACAATTTTAATAATTGTGTTGATGATTACGTGTTTGTACTGTATAGAATTAATGATCAATAATTGATCGGATAGGGAATAAACTTACTAAACCCTAATAAGGGATTAGAAACCCTAATCTCAGATTAAGAAGCCCAAACGCACAGTTAAGAACCCTAATCGAATGCCGGGAAATCGTAATTTTAAATTCAGGAATCCTAAAGCCTAATTAGGAAACCCTAATCCTAATTATCAAGCCTAATACGATTAGTAAAATTTAATATAATTAGGAAACACTAATTATATTTTTAGTTATCTTAATTTTTCTATTTAAAATCCTAATTAGAAAATCCTAGCAAATTAAAGTTGTAAAACCTAAGGGTTAGAACTTAGGGTTAGACCTTAATGGTTAAACCCTAAGGGTTGGATAAAAAGTCAAGAATGCCATTAAAATTACATGGGGAAAGACCAAAATGCCCTTTTCACATTTTATTAATATATAACATATAAAATTTGCAAACAACTTTAGTTGTTCACCAAATTTTGACTTAGCATGACCAAAAACTCCAGTAAATCAGCCTAATGCATCAGTTATATCAGCAACATACATTGCACCAAGTGATTATAAAAGATAAAGAGAGAGAAAGTCCAAAGAATTTGCTTATTTCCTATCTAGCTCTCAACCAACTCTATCTCTCTCCAAACCTCCAAAAATCTAAAGTGTATCAATCCCTAAACAATCTCCTAGAACACCAAGAACAGATTGGAAAGCCAAGATCAAACCATATTCAAGAGAAGGTTTAAACCCTAGCTAACACTTTGATCATGTATGCTAAGTTCATGTTTGTGTTTATGTGTTTATATTAGTGCTAGAAGATGTTTCATGATGATTTATGATGATCTATCTTAGATCCATAGCATCAAAATGGGTAAGAATCGAAGTTTTAAAAAACTGTTCTTGAACCCCAAAGTGGCCTGACAACCATATGTCAATGGCCTTAGATCTCTGCCTGTTTATGATTTTTGTTGTTGTAAGTTTTAAATCTGTAGTTTGACATGAGGTATGTGATCTGGAAGTGGAATCATAGTAATTCTATGTCCAGATTGTAGGTCATTAACGATCAAAACCCGTTGACCGAGTATGACCGGATGATTTCTGGGTAACCCAGAAATCATATTCCAGCGTCTGACAAGATTTTGGAACGCCTTGATTAGTCAGGTATTGTGTTTTTTGTTGATGTATTTTTTATCCAGTTGTAGCCTGTTATGTGAACACTAGGTCCATGGCTTTAGATCCCTTAAATCACAAACAGATCGGATGTAGTGGATGGTCAAAGTAGACCATTCGGTGACATTTTCTATTTTCTGGAATTTCCAGAAAAGGTATGAACAGACCTTCTGACAAGGTTTGATCGGGCTAAATCTGGAGTGTATGATGTATTCGGACTGAAATCATGTTATATATGTGTTCCTTGACATAGGGAATACAGACGTGAACCATAAAATCAGCAAACTAATGACCATAGCATTAAATTAATTGGGCTGGAAAGTGGCACCATGAACTACCTGGGTTTCTTGGTTACCCAGAAAACCTAGGAACAATCTGACAGAAACTTTGGAGACTCGGATCTCCTGGATATGATGTTGTATGGCCAAAATAATGGTTGCATATTGTAGTGTTACATTTCTACTGCACGGTCAAAGTCTAAGATAGACCAAATTGTTACTAGGCTGAGAATCATTAACGGACAAAGTAAGGCCCTTGCTAAGCCGGCTGTCAGTGTTCTTGAGCCAAAGAAGACCTACAACGACAGAAAGTGTCGCTATAGCCTATAATGACGATTTTAATTATTTTTATTTTCTGAATTTTCAGAAAATGATTAAAAACGGTAAATAATTTCGGAAAATTGGAAAAGTGGTTTTAAAAATTATTTTAAATTATGAAAAATAACTTTTGATAATTTAGGATATTTTTCATTAATATTTATAATTATTTTAATATTAATGGTAATTAATTCATTTAATTAGTATATTAAATAAATTAGAGAAAAATAAATTTAATATTATAAAAATCATTTTAAATGAAAATAAAGTGTTAAAAAATATTTTGAGTTATAAAATGTAACTTTTAATATTTTTGGATAATTTTCATCAATAATTTAATTTTATTGATATTAGATTTATTTAATTATTATAGTAATTAAATGATGGAAAAATTATTTTATTGATTTAAAAATCAATTGAAAATGAGAAAAATGATTTAAAAATATTTTAAGTGATAATTAATGACTTTTGATATTTTTTATGAGAAATTCATTAATATTTAAATATTAATGGTAATTATTTAAAAATGAGTTTAACTGTTATAAAATTCATTTAAGGAGAATATTGGTGAATTAAAAATATTTTAAGTTATTATAAATAACTTTACTATTTTGACAAGTATGTCATTAATATTTTAATATTATTAAATATTAACGATGATAGAATTTAACAGTATTTAAATCATTTAAAAATGATTCCACTGTTTGAAAAATTATTATAAATTATAATAATTGTTTAAATATTATTAAAAGCTTCCAAAAAATATTATAAATGATATATGACTTATCTAAATTAATATTGAAGCTTTGAGACCGAGTTTAATTGACAATAAATTTGTTAATTGTCGGATATGGGTGACCAAGACACCGAGATGAGACCGAAGTCCAACCAGACCGAACTAGTTAGACTTGATAAATGTTTATATATGTTATAAACACTGATGTGACTATGTGGTAATGTGCCTTGGAGAAAGACTGTCTGTAAATTACAGTGATACGTGATATGAGTTATTGTTCTAATTGTGAGACCGATATTGTGATTATAGGTCTTGTGAACGCATATAAGTATATTGTGTAGCAGTAATCAACGTGGAAGGCAAGTTTTCTTAACTCAACCTTGAGTTATACTTTTTAAATATTATGGTGGTTAATTATTGTTGATTAGACCACGTTTGAGAATTATTATTGATTATTCGCAGTTAGTGCATGTTTATTATTTCAAATTGAATTAGTTATTCTGAGAATATACTTGGAGAATAACTGTTGTTGGATACTTACATCGGTAGAAGCTATTATTGACACTACAGATAATTCATATCTATTGTCGAATTGTGTTGAGATATGTCTTAGCTAATTATTTTGGCTAGACAAACATTTGTTATAACTTGATAGGTTCGAGAAGAGAATTCAATTATTATTGATAGATCAATATCAATTATTCCGGTTAGATCGAGAAAGTGATTAAATATTAAAATCATTGTATTTCGTTGTTGTGATTCAAACTCTGATTATAAGACTGAGAAGAATAACCTTTTATACAAAGGGAACCTTTTGGTCATATTTTTGGGCAATGCGCGCGTGTAAGTATTATACATAATATAGGGTACAAGTAGTTGGCCTCTCTAAGTACTTGCTGAGGGGTATGACTTAATATTTATGGTTATCTGACACACATGGGTATATCAAATGAAATCTTTGATAGTTACTCGAAAAGAGAAGTTCGAGATCCAATGGATCGCTCAGCATAAATCTGGAAAATATTCCACTTTGTTATTGCGTAGAATTTATTCTTGATTATTCATTTGATTATCGTAGAAACTTTGAAAGCGTTGTACTCTTTCATTATCAGATTATTGTGTTGCATAGATTGCGAGAAGACTTGTTAATGATAATGAATTGTTCAGCTATTTCAAAGTTCCCCGAACTTTGGTATTATTCTATCAAAATAAATAGTTTGTTATTATTGGTTCTTATACATTTAGTGTATGTCTTAACTTGCAGGGAAAATTTGTTGCTCACCCTTGCTAAATAAAATATTTCAGCTAGGAACGAAGAGGCCAGCGGGGCTAAGAAGAACAAAGGCAAAGGCATAGTGTTAGAGTAATTGTAATGAACATTATTATTATATTATATTTGTAAACCCTTTTTGTATATCTAAAGGGTAAGTTTGTAATGTTAAGGTTAGATAACCAGCTGAGAAGAATGTATTAACAATATCTGTTAATGAGATATGTATTGTTATTTATAATTAAATTGGTAGAAAGATGTTATTTATATTGTGGATCGTGAGCACCAAACTCGGGGGTCAGGTAACCCAAATTTGGGGGCGTCACAGGTTGGTATCAAAGTTGTACGTTATAAACCTTAAGTGGGGTGGGGAAACCATAGGATTATTGTAATACCCGCGAATTTTAATAAATTATAATACTGAGAATAAAGATTGTTTGCATATTTATTGAATATATATATATATATATATATATATATATATATGTATATATATATAGTATCGGCATGTGTGGTGATAGTTAAACAGTGAAGTAGAAGTGATGAGAAGCTTAGTTTATGTTTGTGAAATTATGCCTAGTGTGGCAAGATGATGAAATGAGAAAGTAATAATTTAATAAATGATGAAATTAATTAGTACTATTAATAAATAAATAATTACATAATGTGGTTGATTAATTGTTATTCATTAATTATCATGAATAAAAGTATTAAGGAGAAATCATATATAATAAGGTTTTTTGTTCAATATAAGATAAGGTGTGACATTGGAAGGTAAATAGTTATTATATGATAAAAGTAAGCTTAACCTATGTATTTTATTAAGTTATGTGAAACAGTCTTATGTGACATCATGATATATGTAGGAGTAATTAAATGTGTATTTTAAACCTATGAGAGAAAATAACTTTGATTTAATAAATAATTGATATTAAATGATTATTTTAATATCTATGTAGGATTGGAATAATTTACCCAACTAAATTATATTTTAGTATAGGGTAAATATTAGTTGAGATAAATCAATGTACATGGATTATATGATTTTATGTGTAATGTATGAGTGGGGGTATATGTAAGCTCATTTGTCGACAAAGTGTAAAAAATACCTAAGTGTGCTAATAGTAATATAAAATACTGAGTATTAGAATGTCCCAAAATGGGTGTCTTGTTTCTATTTCTTCTTCACGTAATAGGCCAAAGGCCTAGTGCCTCCTTACTAAACACAAAGCTAGCAAATCATGAGAAGGAGAGTGGTCTACATGGTACTCTTCTACCAAATTCTTCCTACCCATCAACTCCTTCTCTATTCCAATGGTTTAATTCATTGAGATAAGCCTAAATTGGTCACAAGCTTTCCTATAAATGGAGCCCTTCTCATTCATAACCATTTTGTTAATTCTCTTTAAAACTTCAAGTGTGTGTGAGTGTGGTTGGGCTGAGCTTATACAATCTGCAAAGTTAAGCTAGAGTAGCAATTCAACTCCACAAAAGGTAATATTCCTCTATTTGTTCCTAAATTCAAGTTTTTGGAAAGTTCTTAGAAAAGTACAAAAATACCTTTTTTGAGTTGAAACGTTTATGGTTGAAGCATTATAGAATGTGTAAATTGATGCTAGACATTGTTAATATGGTTAAATACGAAATCAATAAAAGTTAAACAAAGTAAATTGGTTAAGTAATAAATCTGTAGTGAACAGAATCGCTAAATGTGTTAAACTTTGGAAAAATGGCAAAAATCTTGAATTGTTCCTTGAATTTTATTGTTTGTATGTTTGTGATTGTTATAAGCATGCTAGGTATGGTTAGTAGCAAGTTAATATTAGTTATACTTCATTACATTGCTGTTTGGATGAGAGTTGGAATGATAGCCTGAGCAGGGGAGTGTTGTGTTCTAATGGCAGACGTGATGCCCGCCCCGTTGGGGGGGGGAGGAGTTTTACAGGAGGCATGCCCGCCCCCGTGGGGGGTCCTGGAGCATAAATGCCCGCCCCGACGGGGGGGGGGGGGGTGCTGCTGTAGTAACTTGAAATTCTGTTTTGATTGTTGCTATAAGAAGACTTAAACTAATTTAACTTAACTTAAAGAGTATACATAATCCTTAAACATGTATCAATGCATGTTATAGTAGGTTTAGAGATGAATTATAACCTTTTGAACGAAAAGTTAAAAGACGAAAACTATGTTTATAAAACCTTTTTAAATCTAACCTTGTGAGCATTTGTTTATAGCTTAGTTAGTCTTGTAAATACATGAAATGTGAACTCAACATAATTTGCATGTATGGATTGTTATTCTTGACATCTTAATAATTGAAAACCAATTGAGTTAAAAACTGTATGACTTGTATTGTGGACTTTTGAACAACTATGATAGGATGCTTTTAGAGATAACCGAAATGTTCACACATCTAGTTAGACACTTTATAAACTATGCAAGCATGAACTAAAAGAGTTTTTAAATAATACTCAAGCATAAACTCAAATGGGTTGTTTTGTAACGACCGAGAAATTCGAATCCTTTGAAAAATACTTGAAAGAATTAAATAATATTATTTGTTATTATTACGTGTTAATAAGATGTATGTCGTTTTATAACCTAGAAATGCCGGAACATCGTAGTATTTTAACTACAAGAAGGAATTAAAATGTTTGAATTTCCAAGATGAAAATAAAAGCTTTCCGAGAAATTTTCTGAAAAATACTATTCATCGTTTTTTACTCGGGAATTATTTTTAAACTTCCGAGAAATGCGTAACGTTATAATATCGAGGTAAGATGGACTATGTAATAATAATCTAAGTATGGAAAACGCAATATTTCGCATGTGGGCGTAATTTGGGAACATTAAGGATTTAAAATCAAAATGAAATAACTTGTGTAATCTTGTATGAAGTGTAAAGTCCAATAGCTTTAACGGGCAAGCCCAAGTTGTAGGAATGTTTAGCCAAGAGTTGGTTTATTTTAAGCAAAATTGAATTAAAGCAAGCCCAAAGATAAGTTAAATAATTTAAGACCAAAGCCCACGTAGTGCAACCCATGGGTGAATGGGTGACCGAAACCTTTATGTGGTGGCCAAGTATTTGATGTAGGGAGCAAGTATACTTCTGCATTAAGGAAGGAATAGTAAGGAGGCTTGTTAAGGAGGGGGGAGGTCTTAATGCCATTATGCCCTAGCTTAGAGACTTCTATAAATAGCAAGCTCACATTTTATTTTTACTTGTTCAAATAATCCAACAACTTTCCTTACAAAACAACTTAAGTGTTAGAGAGAATAAGCACTTTAATGCTTAACTTCCATTGTTAGATTTTCCAAGAGGAAGAAGAACTAGTTCATCAAGGGTAAGACTCTTGTTCTATATTCCTCCACCTCTACCATATTAGCTTGATAGAGAAGTGATGATCATATATGCTAAGAACATATGAGAATTGAATAATCAATGGACTTAAGCCGTATAAGTTGTGAATAAGTAATTTGAACCTAAGTAAGTTATGAACTTATGATGATCATAAATGAACTTATAACATATTTACATGAATGAAGTTAATATGCTAATAAGATGTAAGAATGTGGATGAAATGCCTTAAATCAATAATAAGTCATAAGGAAAGGAAATTTTGTATTAAAGAAATTGTTAAGTTATGAACTTTTAAGAATTAAGTCAGAACCTAATTTAAAGATAAGTTAATATAATATGTAGGTTGAGATGTCTAGTTAATGAAATGAATCTATTTGGAATGATGAACAAATTTTTAGTAATGATGTTTTGCCAGAATTTACACGATTGGACAATAATCGTCGAATTCTTGAAATTCTCGGAATGGAAGTAGGATTTTGTGTTTGAACTCGGAAACATTGGTTTTTGACGGAGATAAGTCTTATTTGGCATTATAGAGTTACAGACTCGAAAATGACCGGATTCTGACATAGAATGAAGAAACGAGCGTTGAACGTTCACGAACATTTACCATTTTCGTTAAAAATGAACTAATAGGTGAATTTTTAGCAAACGAATTCGAATAGATAAAATTATTTTATTAACAGGTAGAGTATGTGATTTGTGAACTGTGGGCTCTTGAACGAGCCAATTCGGACTTATAACGAAGAAGTTACGAGTCCGGGAATCTCACAAAATGAAAAAATATGTCTAAATTATATGATACACAGAGACCGCGCCGTAGCGCGACTCCAAGAATAATGTCCCATGTTGCAACGCTGAGCCCGGTCTTCTAGCCCTAATGGGTGAAGCCGCAGTGCGGCACATAGGAGAAAAGTCGGCGCCGCAGCGCCAACCTTAGAGTCTAGATAATAAAGAATGTTTTTCTGTTGAGCATAAATGATAATTGATTAACAATTAATTAAGGATCTTAATGTAACATTATTAAGACATATTTGAGCCTTAAGAATGATCACTTAGGTTCATGTGAAGGTAAGATTGACATAACGGAAAGCCAGAACCAATAATAACAAATCTAATACGTAATTAGATTGAGAAGTAGGGTAAGATTCTTTAGGAACCATGTATGATTATTCATGACCTAATGTGCTATGTGATGTTATCATCTACTGTAGAGACCTTAAAGACTTAAAGTGCACGTGCTATATCTGTAAGCAGACGCTAAAGGCTAGTATTCTAACGCTTGTTTAAGTTTAATCTGGACAAGCTTTGTGATTCTTGTATTCTTACGCATGAGTTAATTTCTGATGAAGTCAACGCCAATTCTTTCGGCTAGACTTATGATATGTTGGATTTTTTATATTCTATCAAGTATTGACAATGATTTACTAACTAATATTGGTGTGATTTTCGAAAGGAGACTGAGTATGCTAAAATTGTTTTGTCGTCAAACGACAGGCACGTGAGGTCCACAACTGAAACGTATACACGTTTAATGAATGTAGTGTTGATCAACAAAGAGTACTATAGGCTGATCACCTAGACGTGCTCGAAAGCTATATCGGACTTACGAACTTGGTACCGGGATGTCCTTTTCAATGTACTTAATTATGAAATGCTCATGGTCTTGGACCGGAATTGATGTTTTACTGAATATTGTTGTTGTAAAATGTTTTGAATGAAAAGAAGTGCTATTTTGAATTATCGATAGTACTTTGTAACTATTGTTGAGTTATTGAAGATATATGATTGTTCTAGATTTTTTTTTCTAAAACCCAAAGGATTTCCAAAACCTAAACCCTAAGGTTTTCAAACCCTAAACCCTAAGTGTTTGGCTAATTGACAAGAATGCCATTAAATATAAAATCAAAATGACTAGTATACCCTTTGTTGCATAATTGGACATAACTTGTAAGAGTTGTCCTAGTGAAGTTGGTGAACCAACCCTAGCCTAGCTAGCTTATGACTTATATCCAGTAATCTCAGCCATCTAGCTCAACCAAATACATTGCATTTGTATCATTATATAGATCTAAAGAGAGAAAAGTTCACTTTATTTTTTCATTTTTGTAAGCCCTTCTCTCTCTCTAAAATTCAGGATTTAGAAAGATAAAGAGTGATGAGATAAGCCATGATCAGGTGTTATCATTCCAAGATTAGATCACAAGGATCAGAAATCAAAATCCAAGCTAGAAAGGTATAAAACCCTAAATCTTGAAATTTTTGTATTTGATGTTAGATGTTGTTGCTTAAAGTTATGTATTAGGGTGTCATTTGATGATCTGGGTGGTCAAAACCTAGATCCATATCATTTTGATGCTCGAAATATAAGATTTATCAAATATGGAAAAAAGTTGAAAAGTCGCATGATAACCGAAAGTCAGAGCTTCTAGATTCTTCTCTATTAACTGATTTTGTGTTTTAAGCTTTTGTACTTGTAGTATGTTGTATGGTCTTTGATCTGAATCTTAAATTAAGCTCAGATCACGTGTAAGTGGTAAGTTATGGATGATCAAAGGGCGTTGACCCGCATTAACCAACCGTTCTTGGTAACCCAGATTTACCCAGAAAACGTCTTACAACGATTTTCAGGCACTACATCTTGCAACTGTTAAGGAATCTGACCATGTTGTTACTTTAAGGTTGTTGTCTAACATGTATACTACACAAAAATATGATTTTATATTACTTAGATCGTGACCAGAATAATAATTAATCTTGGTAAAACATTGGTTGACCATCTGCTTTGTTGAAGTTCTGGAAAACCCAGAACCTTCAACAACCGAATTTTTTGACAGGTGTTGACTTGCTTTTATCTGTCATATGAGATGTTTTGGTTATGATATGAAGTTATGAAATTGTACCTTGTCATCTCGACTACATGTTTGAACCACTAGATCACACCAACCGACCCAGAAGGCAAAGATTGAAAGGCTCTAAGTAGGGACCCTGCACTGTTCTTCATTTTCTAGGTAACCCAAAAAATGAAGAACATGCCTGAAATAATTTTGTGGGACATAGATCTCTCGGATATGATGTTGTATGACCTATCTAGTTGTTGAAACATGTAATATTACATTAGTACTACGATCTATAAGCATTAGTTAGCCCAGAACATGTATGGATTGGAAATATGAATCGGTCAAACGACCCACCTTGATATCTGACATGAAGATCTGTGCTTGATCAAGAACAGGCCAAGAACACCATTAGCGACACTAAATTTCGGAAATTGATTATTTTAATTAAATAAATAGAAAAAATGGTTTTTAATTATTAAAAATACATAATAAATTCTGAAAAATTATTTTAAAGTCCAAAAAATAGTTTTTTAATTATTTAGAGTATATTTCATAAATATTTAATATTTTTGGAATATAAATGTTATTTAATTTATTTAATTATAATATTAAATAAATTATTTAAAAATGATTTTAATATATAAAAAATAAAAAAAAAATAATATTATGGTATAAGAAAATATTTTAAGTTATTTTTAGTGACTTTTAATATTTTGTGATGAATTTCATTAATTAATCAATATTAATGGTAATTAAGTTATTTAATAAATATATTAAATAAATTATGGAAAAATAGAATTAATGTTTTATAAATCATATAAAAATGATTTAAGGGTTAGAAAAATATTTTGAGTTATAAAATATAACTTTTGATATTTTGTCATGAAAATATTAATATTTTAATATTAAAACCAATTATCGGATAATGGATTTAAGTATTTAAAAATCATATAAATATAATTTTAAGGTATTAAAAATACTTTGATATATTATAATTATATTATAATATTATGCAATGATTTTCATTAATATTTAATATTAAATAAATATTAATGATAAAGAAAATAATTTGGTATTTATATTAATAACAGTTATTGAATAATGTTTTTAATTACTTTAAAAATATTTAAAGAAAATAGTAAAGTATTAAAAATACTTTGATATATTATAAATATATTATAGTATTATGACATGTATTTCATTAATATTTGATAATAAATAAAAATTAATGATAATAGAATTATGTGGTATTTAATTCATTTAAATACAATATTAATGATTGAAAAATTATGATAAATGATATTAATTATCTGAAAATTATTACAAGCCTATGAAAAATAATTAGACTGTTAATAAATTATCTTAGATAATGGTAAGTGTTTAGACAAAGTTTAATTGAACATAAACTCGAAATATTGTCTGACTAAACCGTCGGGATGTTAGAATTTTATTGGATTCAACTCGGACTTAAATAGTCTGACTTGATTCTGATTTATATTTGCTGAATAGACTAATAGGGTTATGTGTTATATGTTTAGGTTATTCTATGTATATCTATATATATAATAGTATTATATTTTGATGATATTATTCTAATATTGGAGATCTATATTACTAATATTAGGTCTTCGGATAAAGCGATATAAATTGTGTAGCGGTAATCAACGGTTCAGGCAAGTTTGTTTTTACTTAACTCTATTAAGAGTTATTTCATTCAGATATGCTTATGGTTAATCATTACTCGTTGCCATGAATTATACTCTGTACATATTCCATGTATAAGTCAGGTATGGAAGGATGATCACATTCATTACCAGTTGGTTCAGATATATTTGTTCATGTTCAATACTTGTTCAGTCAAAGTTTTGTTCCTGCTATTTCACAATTATATTGTTGAATTATATCTAGCTTATTATTCAGATTCTTTTAATCATGATATATCGTTATATTATTGAACTTAAACTTGCTGGGCAATCCTTATGCTCACCCTTGCTATATGATAATAAATATTGCAGATTAAGACGAATACGTCGGATACAAGGAAAGGTCAAAGACGGTTCCAGCTTTAGTTTACGTGTGCGATTAGATTTGTAATAGTGTTGTATAATAATAAAGTTATGTGTTAAATAAGTTATGTATTGTGTATTAAGTTAAGGTTACTCGACCTTGGGGAAAAGTATTAAGTTTAATGTATAAACAATTTATGTTTATATCTTCCACAAATATAGTAATAGTGTTAGAATGATCGAACCGGATCCGCGGTGATTCGGGACCTAGAATTCGGGGCCCACACAGAATGTTTAAGTTATTGTTTAAAATTGAATAATAATAAACTAATAGGGAATGAATAATAACGACATGTGTTGTTTATTGTAACAGCAAAATGCCGCCAAGAAGAGTACCACGTAATCAAGGTGCGAACGTAAATCAACCGGAGGGAGGTCCGGTTAACCCCATGCAAGAGTTTCTAAATCTTTTAAACGCAATATTTAATAGAACTGGGGCTAACATCTCCGTAAATCCTGGTGTAGTATGAGCTAATACGTTTAAGGATTTAAAAAACGTGGGTCTGCCAGAGTTCAAAGGAACTACGGACCCTATCGAAGCCCAAACGTGGGTAAAGGAAATCGAGAAGGCATTTTTGATAGCAAATGTCAATGAGGCCCAGAAGGTTGCCTTTACAACCTACATTATGAATGGAGAGGCCAACTTTTGGTGGGAGGCCAATCAAGCTAGGGTAGAAATAGAGGATCTAATGTGGGTGAAGTTCAAAGAGATATTCTTCAAGAACTAATTTCCCACTAGTATGCAAGGAAGGATGAAGATGCAGTTTCTGGAATTGAAACAGGGGTACATGACGGTTAATTCAAACAGGAACTATGCCACCATGTTTAATGAACTGGTGAGGTTCGCTCCGCACCAAGTGGACACCGATGCGAGAAAAGTTTGACGATTTGAGCAGGTCTTGAAACCCTGGCTCTATAACCGCATATCCGTATTCCAAAGTACTTCCTTTACAATCATTTTAGAGAAGGCGTTAATCGCCGAAGGTGGTAGCGAGGCGTTGAACGAGTACCACAAAAACAAGAAGAATAAGGGGAAAGTGGACGGGGGAGTGAAGATCGAGGGAGCCAACAGGAGTGGCGAAGGGTACAAATGAAAAGTGGTTAGCTCTTGGAATACTAGAGTGAAACAAGGAGACTGTGACGAACGAGATTTTTGTAATTAATTTTAAATATTTATTGGATTAAATAAATATTTTTGATGATTTAATTATTAAATAAAATAATTAATTGATGCAATTGTCGTAGATTAATTTAATTATATTTGTTACATTTATTAAATTAATGTGGAAAATTTTTATTATCGAAGTATGTGATTATGCGAGCTTATGGTATTAAAAGAAATATTTAATAAGCCTATTGATATTTTAATTAATTTAATTATTAATTAGAGAGTTAATAATTTGACATTATTTATTAATGGGAAATTTATTTATGTGACTATGTGAATTTATGAGAATTTATTATATTTTATTTATAGTAAATTAAATAAAATATTGATTTATTTTATGAAGGAGTGTGACATTAATTAAACTATATGATAAAGTTTTATTAAATTAAATGGTTTTTAAATCTATTTTGCTAGCCAAATAAGGCCCTATAGGGAGTTAAAACAGTTACCCATTATTGGGTTAACTGACCACTTCTGCGTCAGTTCTTCTCCTTTATTATCAAAAGTCTTCTTTTTATTATTATTATTCTAAGTCTGGAAGAGCAGAGAGGGAGAGATTTTGAGAATTGTCAGACAAAATTTAGAAATTTTGAGAGAGATTGTGAGTACTGTGATTGAAGTAGATAGAAATTGTCATCCTTGTTCATCTACGCTTTGGGTATTTTTCTCCAACCCAATTCTCATATTTTACGTCAGTTAGTTTTTATGAAAATGGCTTTCATTCAAGTTCTATTGAAATTCTGTAATTTGGAAATTGGGTTAGGGATATATGTAATAATTCGAGTAGCATAGCATGTTTTATATATATTTTAAATGATTCCATATCATACGTTTTAGAATATGATGACTTGTTATTTCAAAATTTACAGAGTACATCATATGGCCATATGGCCCTTATACGTAACTTTAATATGTCAAACATAAATAATTTTGTAAAATTTATACTTGTATATTATTATGCATGTTATTACAAAGAGACCAAACCTTAAACGAATGGATTCTGTGTTATAACGATACCGTGGTATTATTTTTTATGATTTATGTTCAAAACCTTCAAGAACATCAAGAACAGTGAAAATTATAGATTTTAATTCTGTAATTATGTGTTTTAATGGGTTAAAATCATTCTATAGATGTTGAGTAATGTTTTTATACGAATTCTAACATGTGGGTATGATTAAATTCGTGTAGTAAAATTTAATTAGAGTTTTTTAGCTGTGTTCTGCAATTTTTGTGAATTGCAGAACAATTTTTGGTTCTCCGCGTCGCGGTGCCAGTCTTATGCCGCAACCCCAGGTCTCAAGCCGAAGTGCCATGGCGCCGCAGTGCGAAGACCAAGTATAAAAGTGGCGCCGCAGCGCCACTCTGCAGAATGTCTAGAAATGAAATATTTTTAAATGCCCAAGTCTAGCAATGTGATAACAACTTGATTTAATGAACATAAAATTATGTTATAAGTTTAATGAGATGTTAAAATAGATACTTATCATGTAAATAACATAATTACATGTTGATTGAATTATTGAATACATAATTAGCTTGTTATTCATGATGTGTAAATTATGTGACAAAGTGATAATTTGACTAAGTATATTCAATATTCGAATTAGACAAAAAGAATGAGTTTATGATGATTAGTTAAGTTACAATTAACTGGTATTGTGAATCTGAATGGCATGTAGGATTAAATTCAAAGAACGTGCTTAGTTAAAGTGTAATCTACGCACGAGGCAAGTTTCCTAACCCTACTTGTCATTATTGTTCAATTTTATTAGTTACCTCGAGTAAATTATCATTACTATTATTCAAGTTCAAATGTTATATTAAAGATTGATTATCTTTTCAAAGCATGATTCAGTTATACAATACTTGTCCTATTGTATACTTCTTGAGATTATTATTCAAATCGAATATTATTATTGTTGAACCTGATTAGACTAGTGAACTTTATTGATTCAACTAGTCCTTAGTTGATGAACGTTCTAAATTTTAGAACCCTTGTTGAATTATCAAAGCCAAACTTCCTTTGGTACAAACTCGAATGTCAAACTGAGATGAACAACCTTGCAAAAGGATTTACTTATGCGTTAGCGTTAAGATATTGTGCACAGTATGGTATTAAGGGCTCATCCCCCTAAGTACGAGTAGAAAGGTCCATAGTCTTATGACTGTTAAAGGTTTCAAGTATAACCCTTGATAACCTAGGACATAGTTCAAGGTCTTATGACCCTCAGAAATCTTTTGATTCTTGTTATTCATTCTTGATTTAAAAGTTGAGTTTTTATTTCAGAAGTCTTTGATTTATTCGAATGTTATTATTTCATTATTATATTGTTATACTTATGGGAAATCGTGCTCACTCTTGCGTAATATTAACATTGCAATTAAGAAAGAAAGTGCAGACGAAACTTCCACTAGTAAAGGCAAGGGCAATCTTAGCAAGTAATGAAGATTGATTACTTATGTGGTTATATAATGATAATTAGAATTGATGTTACTTAAGACTTATTTGTTTATATTCCGCACAGATGATTTAAGGTTAGAGTAACCTGGGATTGTATTTATTATGTAGTTGATGTAACCTCATAAGGGGAGATTTATTATTATTTCTATCTATTGCATGATTTGCATTTATTATGGGTAGATAGATAGATGATATTTGTACAGTGAACACCAAATCCCATGGAATTGAAGTACCCAGATTTGGGGGTGTCACAAGTTGGTATGAGAGCTGTAGGTTATGAACCTTAGGTGGGAGAACAACCTTAGGTAGTAGCCTTATAGAAAGAACATAGTGATGGAAAACTCTTTTCGAGTTCTAGGAAATGAATTTTTGTAATTCATTAAAGATAATAAAAAACTTTATGTGCTTATGTGTTAAATTATGTGCTAACTAGTACGACTTAGTAACTAAAACTAGAAATTTTGTTGTCTGAATGTCTGACGTTGGAGGAACTAGTCGAACAGGGGAGGAGGAACCCCCGAGTACCTATAGTACCTACAGAGGAGGAGCATAGAGACATTCATGTTGTTATGGAACAGTTGGTACATAGGGAGTCATCTCCATTGATCACCGTTGTTGGTCAGGAGCATGAACCTGAGACAGATCCTGAGGAGGAATTTGACGAGGAAGAGGAAGAAAAGGAGTTTCCATAGCATTCCATCGATGCTGAGATGTTTGACACATTATACGACTATAACGTGGAGTTACGAGATGAGGTGCAGGATCTGACTGAGCGAGCTATTATTCAGCAGATTACTCTCGAGAAGAAGGAGAGGTGGATTTTGACTCTTCACTTACGAGTGGGAAATGTGGAATGGGATTTGGTCCACGAGAAGGGTCTAACCGAAGATAATACCGCAAAGATAGAAAAGTTGAAGAAGGAACTGAAGGATAGCTCCGAAAGGATGATCATAGCAGAGGAAGGTTGGGTAAGAGAGTCACGTCGTGCCGATCTTGTAGAAAAGGATGGTCGTGCAAAGAAGTCAAAGCTTGGAGAGACATACTCTACACTTAATCATGCAATGGATGAGGCCCATGATCGAGTTTTGAGGTACCTCATCCAGTTCGAAGGACTTCCATCGTACATGCTGGATCGCAGGACGATGTCTCGTATCATGGAAGAGGAGCGTGGCAAGGCTATTCATCACCTTGACAGGCAATGATATAATCTGTTTAATTATGTGAAAGACTTAGTTAGTTTTTATGTAAATTCCGATATGTTTATGAACGAAGGAATATTTTAATATTTAAATCCTATGGATTCTTTATCTCAGGATGGTGGATGTAAATAGCAGTTATGCTATCGTTTGATGTAAAACTTTTAGTTTGAATTAAATATATTAAGTTGTTTGAGATGATGTGTTAAATAATTAAATTAAATTGTTGAGTTAAGTCTTAACTATTTAGAGAATTTAATAGAGATTTAATAAACATATATTATTCTTAACAGAAATATGCCGCCTAGAAGAAGACAACAACGTCAACCAGCTCAGGAAGAGTCAACAAATAACAACAATAATGTCAATGCTAATCCCGTGCAGCAGTTGGTTAACTTACTGACTTGAGCAATGAATAATCAACCTCAAACTCCACCAAATACTACGTTTAAAGATTTCAAGGCAGTGGGACCGCCAGAATTTTAAGGTTCCATGAACCCGATCGAGGCTCAAACGTGGGTTATGGAAATAGAGAAGGTTTTCGACGTTGCTAGGGTTAGAGAAGACCAGAAGACCGCTTTTGCAACATTTATGCTGAAGTCTGAGGCTAGCTATTGGTGGTAAGCAAACAAAGTGCGAGGAGGTGAAGGTGTAATTACTTGGGAGAGATTTAAAAAAATGTTTTTCGAGATGTAGTTCCCAACTAGCTCGCAGAACCAGATGGAGGTTCAATTTCTGGAATTGAAGTAGGGAAATATGAGCGTACCTGATTATGCGGCAAAATTCAACGACTTAGCGAGGTTCGCCCCGTATCAAGTTCACATGGATGAGAGTAAGGCGAGACGGTTTGAGCAAGGACTAAAACCTTGGGTGTACAACAAAGTATCAATGTTTCAGATAAACACATTTGCCGGAGTATTGGAAAAGGCCATCCTCGCTAAAGGTGGAAGCGATGCGGTGACCAAATACAATCAAGATCAGAAGAAGAAGAAAAGTAAAGCTGAAGGAAATAACAAGGGTAGTGGAAGTGGCACAGGAGGTGGAAATTTTAATCAGAAGAAAAGGTGGAATGACAACTCATCATTGGGGAATCAACAAGGTAGTCAGAAGAAAAAAATCGAAGCATGTCCGAACTGCGAGAAAGCCCGTTTGGGAGTTTGTATGAAAGGAAAAAGAGTATGCTATAATTGTGGTCAGGAAGGCCACATAGCACCTAACTGTCCTAACCCAAAGAAAGGTGCTTGCTTTACTTGTGGTTCAGAGGACCATCTGGCAAGAGACTGTCCTAAGAAGGGATCGGGAGGGTCAGGATCAGGAGGAAATCGGGGAAACAACATTGGAAATGCCTTAACTATCACCGGACCAACCGCAATAAACCGACCGACAGCCAGGACTTTCAACATGACGGTGCAGGATGCAGTTCAGTCTCGAGATGTGGTGTCATGTATCATTCCGATCAATAAAATTAATGCTTATGTTTTATTTGATTCGGTTGCTACTTGTTCCTTTATATCCGATGACTTTGCTAATAGTTTAGATATGCTTAAGGATGAGTTGGAATATCCCATGAACATAGAAATTGCGAATAAAGAGATAATCCCTGTTAAGTACGTGTATAAGAATTGTAGAGTAGATATTAAGGGTAATATCATGAACGTAGATCTTATCCCTATTCGACTTGGGGAATTTGACGTTATATTGGGAATGGACTGGTTATTCAATTACGGGGCTGTAATTGATTGCCAAAAGAAGCGTATTAACCTTATGACTCCGTCAAAGTTTGTGTTTTATGGTAGTAAGTCGCCTAGACAAGCGAGTTGTTTGATGATGATGCAGGCCAAGAAGTTATTAAGACAAGGCTGTGTAGGATACTTAGCTTACACAGTCGACATTCGAAAAGAGAATCCGAAGATAGAAGAAATACTAATTGTAAGAGACCTCGTCGACGTATTTCCAGACGATTTTCCAGGACTTCCACCAGATAAAGAGGTTGACTTCGTGATCGATTTGGCGCCCAGAACTGCTCCAATATCGAAGGCATCATACCGAATGGCATCAGTAGAGATGAAAGAACTAATGGTACAACTACAAGACTTACTGGACAGGAAGTACATTCAACTGAGCGCATCGTCGTGAGGAGCGCCGGTGTTATTTGTGAAAAAGAAGGACAGATCGATGCAGCTCTGCATTGACTACAAAGAACTGAATAAGGTCACGATTAAGAACAAATATCCATTATCGAGGATCGACAACCTGTTTGATAAATTGAAGGGAGCGAGATTTTTTTCCAAGATTGACTTGAGAAGCGGTTATCATCAAATGAAGGTGAGGCCAGAGGATGTACCGAAGACAACATTCAGAACACGATATGGTCTCTACGAATTAATAATGTCGTTTGGTCTTATGAATGCTCCTGCAACATTTATGGGACTAATGAATGGTGTGTTCAAACCATTTTTGGATAAGTTCGTGGTGGTATTTACAGACGACAATTTGGTATATTCGAAAACCAAAGAAGAACATGAGGAGCATTTGAGATTAACATCGGAAGTATTGAGAAGGGAAAAGTTGTATGTCAAGTTTTCAAAATGTGAATTTTGGATTGAACGAGTACAATTTCTTGGTCACGTGATCGATAAAAACAGAATTTAAGTAGATCCATCTAAAGTCGAAGCCGTGATTAACTGGGATCAGCCGAGAACACCGTTAGAAGTAAGAAGTTTTCTTGCATTGGCGGGATATTATAGAAGGTTCATACAAAACTTTTCCAAGATCGCAACTCCGTTAACGAATTTAACTCTAAAAGCTGTAAAATTTGTTTGGACGGATAACTGTGAGGAAAGTTTTCAAGAATTGAAGAAGAGGTTGAGTACGGCCCCTATGTTATCTCTTCTAGATGATACAGGAAATTTTGTTGTTTATAGTGATGCGTCGCATAAAGGACTTGGCTGTGTGCAGATGCAAAACGGCAAAGTCATTACGTATGCATCACGACAATTGAAGGATTACGATAAGGGATACCCGACCCACGACTTGGAGTTAGCTGCAGTTGTTTTCGCTTTGAAAATTTTGAGGCATTATCTCTATGGGGAGAAGTGTGAAATATATACGAACCACAATAGTCTGAAATATATTTTCATGCAGAAGGATTTGAATATGCGTCAAAGAAGATGGTTGGAATTAATTAAGGATTATGACTGTGAGATTTTATACCATCCAGGTAAAGCAAATGTGGTTGCCGACGCCTTAAGTAGAAAGGGTCATGAGAAATTGATGATGTTGACTGCTCAGGAGGAGCTAATTGCAGAAATAGAGAAACTGGAGTTGGAAATGAAGTATCCTATGGAGATTGATGAGAAGCTATTTCAGATGCAATCTGGTACAACTCTACTAGATAAAGTAAAGGAGGCTCAGCTTCAAGACGAAGAATATAAAAAGGTGACAAAGAAGATATATGAAGGAACTGAACCAAGATTCAAGCTTGATAAGGAAGGAATACTGAGATTCGAGAGTAGAATTTGGGTACCACCAGTCACAGAGATTAAGGAAGACATTTTGAGCGAGGCTCATTGTTCACGATATTCGATTCATCCTGGTAGTACCAAAATATACCAAGATCTTCGACAACATTTTTGGTGGCCGAATTTAAAACGTGATGTTGCAGAATGTTTTGCCAAGTGTCTGACCTGTCAAAAAGTGAAGGCATAACATCAGAGACCGAGTGGATTGCTACAACTGTTAGAGATCCTAGAATAGAAATGGGAACATATTATAATGGACTTTGTGGTTGGCCTTCCAACGACCCAGAAAGGCTACGACGCAGTATGGGTTATCGTTGACCGACTGACGAAATCCGCACACTTCATTTCGGTCAAAATCAGATTCAATTTAGATCAGTTGGCAAGGTTATATATAAAAGAAGTTGTTTCAAGACACGGAGTGCCGGTGTCAATTGTTTCCGATAGTGATCCGCGCTTCACATTAAATTTCTGGAAACATCTACAAGAATGTATGGGTACACAGTTGCGAATGAGTGCGACATATCACCCTCAAACAGATGGACAGAGTGAAAGAACAATTCAGACATTGGAAGATATGTTAAGATCTTGTATAATGGACTTTAAAGGAAATTGGGATGATCATCTACCGCTCGTAGAGTTCGGTTACAACAACAGTTACCACGCTAGTATTGGTATTCCGCCTTACGACGCGTTATACGGTAGAAAATGAAGAACTCCGCTTTACTGGGATGAAGTTGGTGAGAGACAATTGCTAGGGCCAAAATTGGTACAGCAGACAGCAGAAATAGTCAAAGTGATCCAAACACGACTGGTAGCGGCTCAAGATCGACAGAAGAAATACGCTGATCCACATCATAAAAATATAGAATTTGAATCAGGTAGTTACGTTTTCTTGAAGGTCTCTCCCTGGAAGGGAAAGATCAGGTTCGGAAAGAAAGGGAGATTAAGCCCAAGATTCATTGGACCCTTTGAAGTACTACGAAGAATCTAAGAAGTCGTGTATGAGGTAACTTTACCTCCATCACTCGAGAATGTCAAAAACGTCTTCAATGTTTCTGTGTTACGACCCAACAAAACCAGTTATAAGCATGTAATTGAATACGAACCCCTGCATTTTAAAAAAGACTTATCTTACGAAGAAATTCCTGTTCAAATTGTTGACAGAAAAGAACAAGTTCTCAGAAATAAAGTAATACCTTCTGTTAAGGTAATTTGGAGGAACCACGACACTGAAGAAGCTACGTAGGAACTCGAAGAGAATATGATGAAGAATTACCCTCATTTATTTACTTAATTATGTGTAAGCGATTCTGGGGATAGAATCTTTGTAAGGGGGAGAATGTAGTGGGTAGAAATTATTGAGTCGTGATTCTGGGGACAAAATCCTTTTAAGGGGGGAAAGATGTGACGAACGAGATTTTATAATTAATTTTAAATATTTATTGGATTAAATAAATATTTTTGATGATTTAATTATTAGACTAAATAATTAATTGATGCAATTGTGGTAGATTAGTTTAATTATATGTGTTACATTTATTAAATTAATGTGGAGAATTTTTATTATCGAAGTATGTGATTATGTGAGCTTATGGTATTAAAAGAAATATTTAATAAGCCTATTGATATTTTAATTAATTTTATTATTAATTAGAGAGTTAATAATTTGACATTATTTATTAATGAGAAATTTAATTATGTGACTATGTGAATTTATGAGAATTTAATATATTTTATTTAAAGTAAATTAAATAAAATATTGATATATTTTATGAAGGAGTGTGACATTAATTAAACTATATGATAAAACCTTATTAAATTAAATGGTTTTTAAATCTATTTTTCTAGCCAAACAAGGCCCTATGGTAGTTGGAAGCAGTTACCCATTATTGGGCTAATTGACCACTTCTGCGTCAGTTATTCTCTTTTATTATCAGACGTCTTCTTTTTATTATTATTATTCTAAGTCTGAAAGAGCAGAGAGGGAGAGAGTTTGAGAATTGTCAGATAAAATTGAGATATTTTGAGAGAGATTGTTAGTACTGTGATTGAAGTAGATAAAAATTGTCATCCTTGTTCATCTACGCTTTGGGTATTTCTCTTCAACCCAATTCTCATAATTTACGTCAGTTAGTTTTTATGAAAATGACTTTCATTCAAGTTCTGTTGAAATTCTGTAAATTGGGAAATTTGGTTAGGGATATATGTAATAATTCGAGTAGTATATCATGTTTTATATATATTTTATATGATTCCATGTCATAAGTTTCAGAATATGATGACTTGTTATTTCAAAATTTATAGAGTACGTCATATGGCCATATAGCCCTTATACGTAACTTTAATATGTCAAACATAAATGATTTTGTAAAATTTATACTTGTATATTATTATGCATGTTATTACGAAGAGACCAAATCTTAAACGAACGGATTCGGTGTTATAACGAATCTGTGGTATTAATTTTTATGATTTATGTTTAAAACCTTCAAGAACATCAAGAAAATTGAAAATTATAGATTTTAATTTTGCAATTATGTGTTTTAATGGGTTAAAATCATTCTATAGATGTTGAGTAATGTTTATATACGAATTGTAACATGTGGGTATGATTAAATTCGTGTAGTAAAATTTAATTGGAGTGTTTTGGCTGTTGCAATTTTCGCGAATTGCAGAATGGTTCGCCGCGGCGCGGCGCCAGTCTCATGCCTTATGTCCCGCGCCACAGCACTGCAACGCCAGGTCTCAAACCGCAGTGCCACGGTGCCGCAGCATGAAAACCAAGTACAAAAGTGGCGCCGCAGCGCCACTCTGCAGAATGTACAGAAATAAAATATTTGTAAATGTTCCAGTCTAGCAATGTGATAGCAACTTGATTTAATGAACATAAAATTATGTTATAAGTATAATGAGATGTTAAAATAGATACTTAACATGTAAATAACATAATTATATGTGGATTTAATTATTGAATAAATAATTAGCTTGTTACTCATGATGTCTAAATTATCTGACAAAGTGGTAATTTGACTAAGTATAGTAAATATTCGAATTAGACAAAAGAATGAGTTTATGATGATTAGTTAATTTATAATTAACTGGTATTGTGAATGTGAATGGTATGTACGATTAAATTCAAAGAACGTGATTAGTTAAAGTGTAATCTACGCACGAGGCAAGTTTCCTAACCCTACTTCTCATTATTGTTCAAGTTTATTAGTTACCTCGAGTAAATTATCATTACTATTATTTAAGTTCAAATGTTATATTAAAAATTGATTATCATTTCAAAGCATGATTCAGTTATATAATAATTGTCATATTGTATACTTCTTGAGATTATTATTCAAATCGAATATCATTATTGTTGAACCTTGTTAGACTAGTGAACTTTATTGATTTAACTAGTCCTTAGTTGATGAACGTTCTAAATTTCAGAACCCTTATTGAATTATCCAAACCAAACTTCCTTTGGTGCGGAATCGAATGTCAAACTGAGATGAACAACCCTGCAAAGGGATTTACTTATGCGTTAGCGTTAAGATATTGTGCACAATATGGTACTAAGGGCTAATCCCCCTAAGTACGAGTAGAAAGGTCCATAGTCTTATGACTGTTAAAGGTTTTAAGTATAACCCTTGATAACCTAAGACATAGTTCAAGGTCTTATAACCATTAGAAATCTTCTGATTCTTATTATTCATTCTTGATTCAAAAGTTGAGCTTTTATTTCAGAAGTCTTTGATTTATTTGTATGTTATTATTTCATTATTATATTGTTATACTTGTGGGCAGTCGTGCTCACTCTTGCGTAATAATAACATTGCAGTTAAGAACGAAAGAGCAGACGAACCTTCCACTAGTAAAGGCAAGGGCAAGCTTAGCAAGTAATGAATATTGATTACTTATGTGGTTATGTAATGATAATTAGAATTGATGTTACTTAAGACTTATTTGTTTATGTTCTGGACATATGATTTAAGGTTAGAGTAACCTGTGATTGTATTTATTATGTGGTTGATGTAACCCCATAAGGGGAGATTTATTATTATTTCTATCTATTGCATGGTTTGCATTTATTATGGGTAGATAGATAGATGATATTTGTACAGTTAACACAAAATCCCGTGGAATTGATGTACCTGGATTTGGGGGGTGTCACAGAGACCCAAAGAGGAGGATGGAGGCCTGCAAGACCTGTGGGAAGACTCACTTAGGAGTCTATCTCAATGGTAAGGTTGTGTGTTACAATTATGGACAGGAGGGGCATATTGCACCTAACTGTACAATTATGGTGTTAATTTGATATAATGTTATAGTTGTGGGTAATATTTACAAATTTTGGAAAGTAATCAAGTGGTTATATAATATTCGATTGGTCGGGGAATATTCTTTTTGTCAGGGAATATTCGTACGACGATATAATCATTAGTGGACCCCACAACGGAAGTATTGTCGTTGTTACAAAATGACAAAATTATCTTTCGATTGGTGCAGGGGTGATTCGATGATGTGGATTATTTATTAAGAATAGTCCCAGCGATAAAATTGATGAAAAACCTTTTAAATCATAAAAGATAGTAGATTTTATTCTCTACTTAACTCTTTTAATGGATTGCTTGTTCCGCTGCAGTTAAACTTGATGTTTATTATATTGTATCAGTTTAACACTGTTTAAGGTTAATGATAATTTATTCTGCATTATCTTAGTCATAATATTTTTTACTGGGCTAGTTAAGCTCACCCTTTCTTTCACTGTTATCTTCAGGAAATGAGAATATAGCTGGGACGAGTCGGGGAACGGAGTGATGGTCCTAGATGGTGCATTAGTAGTCCTCAATAATTCTGTGATATAGTGTGATAATAATTGTAATGAGGACTCCTTTTGAGTTTGTATACTCTCTAGTAGACAATATTTGTATTTGGCGACTCAAGTTGGGTGATGTATACCTAATTTTGGGGGCATCACATTACTAGTGGAAGGTTCGTCTGCTCTTTCGTTCTTAACTGCAATGTTATTATTACAAGAGTGAGCACGATTGCCTATAAGTATAACAATATAATAATGAAATAATAACATTCGAAAAAATCAAAGACTACTAAAATAAAAGCTCAACTTTTGAATCAAGAATGAATAACAAGAATCAAAAGATTTGTGAGGGTCATAAGACCTTGAACTATGTCCTAGGTTATCAAGGGTTATACTTGAAACCTTTAACAGTCATAAGACTATGGACCTTTCTACTCGTACTTAGGGGGATCAACCCTTAGTACCATACTGTGTACAATATCTTAACGCTAACACATAAGTAAATTCCTTTGCAGAGTTGTTCATCTCAGTTTGACATTCAAGTCCGCACCAAAGGAAGTTTGGTTTGGATAATTCAAGAAGGGGTCTGAAATTTAGAAAGTTCATCAACTAAGGACTAGTTGAATCAATAAAGTTCACTAGTCTAATAAGGTTCAATAATAATGATATTTGATTTGAATAATAATCTCAAGAAGTATACAATAGGACAATTATTGTAACTGAATCATGCTTTGAAAAGATAATCAATCTTTAATATAACATTTGAACTTGAATAATAGTAATGATAATTTACTCGAGGTAACTAATAAACTTGAACAATAATGACAAGTAGGGTTAGGAAACTTGCCTCGTGCGTAGATTACACTTTAACTAAGCACGTTCTTTGAATTTAATCCTATATACCATTCATATTTACAATACCAGTTAATTATAACTTAACTAATGATCATAAACTCATTCTTTTGTCTAATTCGAATATTGACTATACTTAGTCAAATTACCACTTTGTCACATAATTTACACATCATGAATAACAAGTTAATTATGTATTCAATAATTCAATCCACATGTAATTATGTTATTTACATGCTAAGTATCTATTTTAATATCTCATTATACTTATAACATAATTTTATGTTCATTAAATTAAGTTGATATCACATTGCTAGAAATGAGCATTTAAAAATATTTCATTTCTGGACATTATGCAGAGTGGCGCTGCGGCGCCACTTTTGTACTTGGTCTTCGCCCTGCAGCGCCGTGGCACTGCGGCTTGAGACCTGGCGCTGTGACGTGGGACATAAGGCATGAGACTGGTGCCGCGGCACGGTGAACCAGAAACTATTATTTAATTCACAAAAATTGCAGAACACGGCCAAAAAACTCCAATTAAATTTTACTACACGAATTTAATCATACCCACATGTTAGAATTTGTATATAAACATTACTCAACATCTACAGAATGATTTTAACCCATTAAAACACATAATTACAAAATTAAAATCTATAATTTTCATTGTTCTTGATGTTCTTGAAGGTTTTGAACATAAATCATAAAAATTAATACCACGGATTCGTTATAACACCGAATCTGTTCGTTTAAGGTTTGTTCTCTTTGTAATAACATGCATGATAATATACAAGTATCAATTTTACAAAATTATTAATGTTTAACATATTAAAGTTACATATAAGGGCCATATGGAATCATATAAAATATATATAAAACATGTTATGCTACTCGAATTATTACATAT
This sequence comes from Panax japonicus, assembly GCA_020205505.1. Classification (NCBI taxonomy): domain Eukaryota; kingdom Viridiplantae; phylum Streptophyta; class Magnoliopsida; order Apiales; family Araliaceae; genus Panax; species Panax japonicus. The sequence continues at coordinate 37,772,181 of CM035101.1, read as the reverse complement.
ATCCAAAACCCGATTTCCAAATTTACAGAATTTCAACATAACTTGAATTAAAGCCATTTTCATAAAAAGTAACTGACGTAAAATATGAGAATTGGGTTGGAGAGAAATACTCAAAGCGTAGATGGACAAGGATGGCAATTTCTATCTACTTCAATCACAGTATTCACAATCTCTCTCCAAATTTCTCAATTTTATCTGACAATTCTCAAACTATATCCCTTTCTGCTCTTTCAGACTTAGAATAATAATAATAAAAAGAAGACGTCTGATAATAAAGGAGAAGAACTGATGCAGAAGTGGAAAGTTAACCCAATAATGGGTAACTGCTTCCAACTCCCCATAGGGCCTTGTTTGGCTAGTAAAATAGATTTAAAACCCATTTAATTTAATAAAGCTTTATCATATAGTTTAATTAATGTCACACTCCTTCATAAAATAAATCAATATTTTATTTAATTTACTTTAAATAAAATATAATAAATTATCATAAATTCACATAGTCACATAATTAAATTTCTCATTAATAAATAATGTCAAATTATTAACTCTCTAATTAATAATTAAATTAATTAAAATACCAATAGGCTTATTAAATATTTCTTTGAATACCATAAGCTCACATAATCACATACTTCGATAATAAAAATTCTCCACATTAATGTAATAAATGTAACACATATAGTTAAATTAATCTACCACAATTTCATCAATTAATTATTTAATCTAATAATTAAATCATCGAAAATATTTATTTAATCCAATAAATATTTAAAATTAATTACAAAAATCTCGTTCGTCACATCTTTCCCCTCTTAAAAGGATTTTGTCCCCAGAATCACGACTAAATAATTTTGACTCGTTACATTCCCCCCCCCCCTTACAAAGATTCTGTCCCCAGAATCGCTTACACATAATTAAGTAAATAAATGAGGGTAATTCTTCATCATATTCTCTTTGATTTCCCACGTAGCTTCTTCAGCGTTGTGGTTCCTCTAAATTACCTTAACAGAAGGTATTACTTTATTTCTGAGAACTTATTCTTTTATGTCGACAATTTGAACAAGAATTTCTTTGTAAGATATGTCTTTTTCAAAATGCAGGGGTTCGTATTCAATTACATGCTTGTAATCGGCTTTGTATGGTCGTAACACAGAAACATGGAAGACGTTGTGGACATTCTCGAGTCATAGAGGTAAAGCTACCTCATACGCGACTTCTCCGATTCTTCGTAGTACTTCAAAGGGTCCAATGAATCTTCGGCTCAATTTCCCTTTCTTTTCGAACCTGATCTTTCCCTTCCAGGGAGAGACCTTCAAGAAAACATAACTACCTGATTCAAACTTGATATTTTAACAATGTGGATCAAAGTATTTCTTCTGTCGATCTTGAGCCGCTACCAGTCGTGTTCGGATCACTTTAACTATTTCTACTGTCTGCTTTACTAATTCTAGCCCTAGCAATTGTTTCTCACCAACTTTATCCCAGTAAAGCAGAGTTCTGCATTTTCTGCTGTATAACGCTTCGTAAGGCGGCATACCAATACTACCATGGTAACTGTTGTTGTAACCGAACTCTATGAACGGTAGATGATCATCCCAATTTCCTTTAAAGTAAATCACATAGGCTCTTAGCATATCTTCTAATGTCTGAATCGTTCTCTGGCTCTGTCCGTCTGTTTGAGGGTGGTATGCTATACTCATTCGCAATTACGTACCCATGCATTCCTGAAGACGTTTCCAGAAATTTGTTGTGAAGCGCGGATCTCTATCAGAAATAATTGAAACCGGAACTCCGTGCCTCGAAACAATCTCTTTTACGTATAACATCACCAACTAATCTAAGTTGAATCTAATTTTGATCGGAAGGAAGTGTGCGGATTTCGTCAGTCGGTCAACGATAACCCATACTGCGTCGTAGCCTTTCTGAGTCGTCGGAAGGCCAACCACGAAATCCATTGTAATATGTTCCCATTTCCATCTTGGGATCTCTAATGGTTGTAGCAATCCACTTGGTCTCCGATGTTCTGCTTTCATTTTCTGACAGGTAAGAAACTTGACAACACATTCTACGACATCTCGTTTTAAATTTGGCCACCAGAAATGTTGTCAAAGATCTTGGTACATTTTGGTACTACCAGGGTGAATCGAATATCGTGAACTATGAGCCTCGCTCAAAATTTCTTCCTTAATATCTTGTACTGGTGGAACCCAAATTCTACTTTCAAATCTCAGTATTCCTTCCTTATCCATCTTAAATTTCTGTTCAGTTCCATCAGATATCTTCTTTGTCACCTTTTTACATTCTTCGTGCTGAAGCTGAGCCTCCTTTACTTTATCTAGTAGAGTTGTACCAGATTGAATCTTAAATAGCTTCTCATCAATCTCCATAGGATACTTCACTTCCAACTCTAGTTTCTCTATTTCTGCAATTAGCTCCTCCTGAGCAGTCAACATCATCAATTTCTCACGACCTTTTCTACTTAAGGCATCGGCAACCACATTTGCTTTACCCGGATGGTATAAAATCTCACAGTCATAATCCTTAATTAATTCCAACCATCTTCTTTGACGCATATTTAAATCCTTCTGTGTGAAAATATATTTCAGACTTTTATGGTCCGTATATATTTCACACTTCTCCCAATAGAGGTAGTGCCTCCAAATTTTCAAAGTAAAAACAACTGCAGCTAACTCTAAGTCATGAGTCAGATATCCCTTCTCATAATCCTTCAATTGTCGTGATGCATACGCAATAACTTTGCCGTTTTGCATCAGCACACAGCCAAGTCCTTTATGCGACGCATCACTATAAACAACAACATTTCCTGTATCATCCAGAAGAGATAACACAGGTGTCGTACTCAACCTCTTCTTCAATTCTTGAAAACTTTCCTCACACTTATCCATCCAAACAAATTTCACATCTTTTCGAGTTAAATTCGTTAACAGAGTTGCAATCTTGGAAAAGTCTTGTATGAACCTTCTATAATATCCTGCCAATCCAAGAAAAATTCTTACTTTCGATGGCGTTCTCGGTTGATCCCAGTTAATCACGGCTTCGACTTTAGATGGATCTACTGAAATTCCATTTTTATCGATCACGTGACCAAAAAATTGTACTCGTTCGATCCAAAATTTGCATTTTGAAAACTTAGCATACAACTTTTCCCTTCTCAATACTTCCAATGTTAATCTCAAATGCTCTTCATGTTCTTCCTTGGTTTTCGAAGAAACCAAAATGTCATCTATAAATACCACTACGAACTTGTCCAAAAACGGCTTGAACACACCATTCATTAGTCCCATAAATGTTGTAGGAGCATTCGTAAGACCAAACGACATTACTAAAAATTCGTAGTGACCATATCGCATTCTGAACGCTGTCTTCGATACATCCTCTGGCCTCACCTTCAGTTGATGATAACCGCTTCTCAAGTCTATCTTGAAAAAATATCTCGCTCCTTTCAATTGATCAAATAGGTCGTCGATCCTCGGTAATGGATATCTGTTCTTAATCATGACCTTATTCAGTTCTTTGTAGTCAATGCAGAGCCGCATCGATTCCATCTTCTTTTTCACAAATAACACTGACGCTCCCCACGGCAATACGCTCGGCTGAATGTACTTCTTGTCCAGTAATTCTTATAGTTGTACCATTAGTTCTTTCATCACTACTGGTGCCATTCGGTATGGTGCCTTCGATATTGGAGCAGTTCCGGGTGCCAAATCGATCACGAAGTATACCTCTCTATCTAGTGGAAGTCTTGGCAAATCGTCTGGAAATACATCGACGAAATCCCTTACAATCGATATTTCTTCTACCTTCGGATTCTCTTTTCGACTGTCGACTATGTAAGCTAAGTATCCTACACATCCTTGTCGTAATAACTTCTTGGCCTGTGTCATCGTCAGACAACTCGCTTATCTAGGCGACTTGCTACCATAAAATACAACCTTTAACAAAGTCATAAGGTTAATACGCTTCTTTTGGCAATCAATTACAACCCCGTAATTGAATAACTAGTCCATTCCTAATATAACGTCAAATTCCCCAAGTCGAATAGGTATAAGATCTACATTAATGATATTACCCTTAATATCTACTCTACAGTTCTTATACACGTACTTAACAGGGATTATCTCTTTATTCGCAATTTCTATATCCATGGGATATTCCAACTCATCCTTAATCATATGTAAACTATTAGTAAAGTCATCGGATATAAAGGAACAAGTAGCACCCGAATCAAATAAAACATAAGCATTAATTTTATTGATCGGTATGATACCTGATACCACATCCCGAGACTGAACTGCATCCTGCACCGTCATATTGAAAGTCCTGGCGGTCGGTCTGTTTGTTGGGGTTGGTCCGATGATAGTTAAGGCTTTTCCACTGTTGTTTCCCCGGTTTCCTCAAGATCATAATCCTGACCCTCCCGATCCCTTCTTAGGATATTCTCTTACCAGATGGTCCTTTGAACCACAAGTAAAGAAAGAACCCTTCTTTGGGTTAGGACAGTTAGGTGCTATGTGGCCTTCCTAACCATAATTATAGCACACTCTTTTTCCTTTCATACAAACTCCCAGATGGGCTTTCCCGCAGGTCAGACATGCTTCGATTCTTTTCTTCTGACTACCTTGTTGATTCCCCAATGATGAGTTGTCATTCCACCTTTTCTTCTATTTAAAATTTCCACCTCCTGTGCCACTTCCACTAACCTTGTTATTTCCTTCACCTTCACTCTTCTTCTTCTTCTGATCTTGATTGTATTTGGTCACCGCATCGCTTCCACCTTCAGCGAGGATGGCCTTTTCCAATACTCCGGCAAATGTGTTTATCTGAAACATTGATACTTTGCTGTACACCCAAGGTTTTAGTCCTTGATCAAACCGTCCCGCCTTCCTCTCATCCGTGTGAACTTGATATGGGGCGAACCTCGCTAACTCTTTGAATTTTTCCGCATAATCAGGTACGCTCATATTTCCCTACTTCAATTCCAGAAATTGAACCTCCATCTGGTTCTGCGAGCTAGTTGGGAATTACATCTCCAAAAACATTTCTTTAAATCTCTCCCAAGTAATTACACCTTCACCTCCTCGCACTTTGTTTGCTTGCCACCAATAGCTAGCCTTAACTTCAGCATAAATATTGCAAAAGCGGTCTTCTGTAACCCTAGCAACGTCGAAAACCTTCTCAATTTCCATAACCCATGTTTGAGCCTCGATCGGGTTCATGGAACCTTTAAATTCTGGTGGTCCCACCGCCTTGAAATCTTTAAACGTAGTATTTGATGGAGCTTGAGGTTGATTATTCATTGCTCCAGTCAGTAAGTTAACCAACTGCTGCACGGGATTAGTATTGGCATTATAGTTGTTATTTGTTGACTCTTCCTGAGCTGGTTGACGTTGTTGTCTTCTTCTAGGCGGCATTTTTCTGTTAAGAATAATATATGCTTATTAAATCTCTATTAAATTCTCTAAATAGTTAAGACTTAATTCAACAATTTAATATAATCATTTAACACATCATCTCAAATAACTTAATATGTTTAATTCAAACTAAAAGTATTACATTAAATGATAGCACAACTGCTATTTACATCCACCATCCTGAGATAAAGAATCCATATGATTTAAATATTAAAATATTCCTTTGTTCATAAACATATCAGAATTTACATATAAAACTAACTAAGTCTTTCACATAATTAAACAGATTATATCACTGTCTGTCAAGGTGCTGAATTGCCTTGCCACGCTCCTCTTCCATGATACGAGACATCGTCCTGCGATTCAGCATGTACGATGGAAGTCCTTCGAACTGGATGGGGTACCTCAAAACTCGATCATGGGCCTCATTCATTGCATGATTAAGTGTAGAGTATGTCTCTCCAAGTTTTGCCTTCTTTGCATGACCATCCTCTTCCGTAAGATCAGCACGACGTGACTCTCTTACCCAGCCCTCCTCTGCTATGGCAAGCCTCTCTGAACTCTCTTTCAGATCGTTCTTCAACTTTTTTATCTCTGCGGTCTTATCTTCGATTTGACATTTCTCATGGACCAAATCTCATTCACATTTCCCAGTCGTGATTGAATGTGACATCCCATATTTTTAGAAATTATAAAATAAGAATTTTATATATAAAAGTATTATTTATGAGATATGTTGGGTGTGAGTATATGTATGTCATATATTGTAGGATACGTGAATTGATGTGAAGAGAATGTTTTATATTAATTTTAATATATACAAATATTTAGTTGAATTATTTATTGAGTTAAATAAATAAATTTTGTTTTGATTATAGAGTAATGTAATTAAGTGTAGCAGATTAATTATAAGAATATTTAGTATTTAATTTAATTAATATAATAATTTTATGTTATAGTTCTAATTTAATTGAGATAATTAAATTAGATGAGTTAAGTGATGATTTTAACACAAAATTATAATTAACAAGTAAATATAATTATATGACAATTTGATGAGATTAATTGATGTTTAGCTATTGATTAATTAAAATAATGAGCATTTGCCAAACATGGTCTTAGTCTTTTCAAGTTCAAATTGGTGTAACCTATGTATTAACTAGTAATAGGAGATACATATTGTGACGCCCCCAAAATTAGGTATACATCACCCATCTTGGGTCGTCAGATACATGGTACAAAATTCAAATACAACTGTCGTGTACAATACGACAAAACATAACTGTGAGTTTGAATACAATTATTGTCTACTAGAGATTATACAAACTCAAAACGAGACCTCATTACAATTATTAACACATTATTTCACAGAATAGTGAGGACTACTAATGTTATCCTCTGGACCATCACTCCGTTCCCCGACTAGTCCCTGCTATGTTCTCATTTCCTGAAGAGAACAGTGAAAGAAAGGATGAGCTCAACTAGCCCAGTAAGAAATATTATGACTAAGACAATAAAGAATAAATTATCATTAGTCTCCAACAATGTTAAACTGATAAAATATAATAGACATCAAGTTTAACTGCAGCAGAACAAGCAATCCATTAAAAGAGTCAAGTAGAAAATAAAATCTACTATCTTTTATGATTAAAAAGGTTTTTCATCACTGTTATCGCTGAGACTCATCTTAATAAATATTCCATATCATCGAATCACCCCTGCACTACGACCAAGGATATTCTTTAGTATCACGACCACAATTATACATGCACTACGGGACAAGAATATTTGTGTATTCATTAATGGTCATGATCATGCCAACAATTGTCCATCAATGCACTACGGGCCAATGAGAAGTTTTACCACAACATTTATAACATTACGGTCATGATTACACCGAATAATCCCTGCTCATAATCATACCAAGTCCATCTATGCACTACAGGCCACAGATGACTTTCAACAAAATATAAACATGAGGATGATGACAATGATATAAGAATTCAATAAAACAAGTTCAAGAATTATTTTTTCCAGGAATTATTAACGTCCAAATTATCAACATGATACTATTTTGTAGAGTAAAATTCAAGAATGATCAGAAGAATATTTCCATGAAAAGATACTGGATGAAGGGCAAATATCAAGGATATTCAACTAATTTCATGGAGTATAGAAGTCAAAACTTTAACAAACTGAGTATAACAAAGAATGGAATAACAAAAGAAATCACCATGCATGTGGTACTTCGCATAGACAGGTTATTCCAACAAAATAATAATAACAGAACCAGGTCAGGCAAAATTTGCACCGACAGGATGTTCCAACAGAATAATAAAGACAGAACCAGGTCCGGTGTATAACACACAGACAAGATGTTCCAACGGAATAATAATAAAGACGGAACCAGGTCCGGTGTAAAACACACAGATAGGATGTTCCAATAGAATAATAGAAGAATGTGACCAAGTATAGGGTAGATCGCGTATACAGGTTATTCCAACAGATTAATAAGAAATGGAATAACAACAGTTCTCTTCATGAATAAGAAAGAATAACACCCTTTACCGTAAAAGAAACTGAATATAAAAGTAGTTAAGTAGCAGAATACTTTTCTTCTATCTCTCTATAGTCTCTCTCTATAGTTTCTCTCTCTAGAGTTCAATGAATTCATAAGAAAATAATGAAGGAATGAGCTTCTATTTATAGGAAAATGGAATGCATAGTAACTAATCCATGAACAGTCCAGATTGATTTACTTTAATCTGACGGTCCATATTTAAAGCAAAATATTTTAAATAAAATACAATATATTCTATTTATAATCTAATAAAACGAATAACTTTATAAAAGATTTTACTATTCAAATACTATGCAGGCACTATGCAAATACTATGCATAATAAAATATAATATATTCTAATTATTGTCTAATAAAACAGATAGCTTTATAAAAGTATTATATTTTATATAAAAAGTTTTACTATACAAAATACTATGCAGACACTATGCATAATAGAATATAATATATTCTATTTATAGAATAACTTTATAAAAGTATTATGTTTTATATAAAAAGATTTTTTGTATTATTACATTAATAATACCAACAAAACAGAGTGACTTACAACATAAGCATTAATAATCAATACCGTGTGCTACTATGCAACCACGCGTATTACTGTACTTTTGACACCGGGTGTTTCAACAGTTAACGGTAAAACTTCCGCCGTTATTTTTATAAAATATTTTTGTCGTTTTCTCAATCCGACAATAATTCCGTTGTGGGGTCCACCAATGATTGTGCCGTTGTATTAATATTCCCTGTTAAAATGAATATTCCCCGACCAATCGAATATTATCTAAAAACTTACGTACTTTGCAAAATTTATAAATATTACCCACAACTATTATATTAATTTCACTCCATAATATTCAAAATTAATATTTATAGAAAATTCATCTTTATTCAAAAAGTTGGGGTTTTTCAATCTTTCCTTCTTATGAAATTTTGCCCTCGAAATTAGGGTACGTACCTGGTATATCGAAGAGGTAAGGATACCTTGATTTCATTTTAGATTCTATGTCCCAAGTCATTTCCTCAACATCGAGGTTTCTCCACAAAACTTTGACTTGAGGTATAACCTTGGTGCGTAGAATATGTTCCTTCTTATCCAAGATTTGAATAGGAACCTCTTCATACGTCAAATCTTCCGCTATTTTGTCTGGTTCCAACTCAATAATGTGGTTCGGGTCTTCCACATATTTATTTAACATGGATATGTAAAAAATGTTATGAATACGAGACATACTTGACGGTAAAGCGAGTCTATAGGCCACAGTTCCCACTCGATCAAGGATTAAAAATGGGCCGATGAATCGAGGATTGAGCATTCCTCTCTTTCCAAATATGGTAACTCCTTTCCATGGAGCGACACGTAACAACACATGATATCCTATATCAAATTCCACGTCCTTTCGATGAAGATCAACATAACTCTTTTGTTGATCTTGTGAGGTTTTTATATGTTGCCAGATCGTTTGAATCTTTTCCGTAGTCATGCGTACCAACTATGGTCCCAACAATTTTGCTTCACCCACCTCATCCAAGCATACTGGAGAACGACACTTTCTTCCATACAATGCTTGTAATGGAGCCATGCCAATACTTGCTTGATAACTGTTGTTGTAGGAAAACTCCACTAATGGTAAGAACTTGTCCCAACTTCCCTTGAAATCAAGGACATAGAGTCTTAATAGATCTTCAAGAGTTTGAATAGTCCTCTCCGACTGTCCGTCCGTCTGGGGATGATATGCCGAGCTAAATAGTAAATCTGTGCCCATAGCTTTTTCCAAACTAACCCAAAATCGCGAAGTGAATCTTGGGTCTCGATCAGAAACTATGGATACTGGAATACCATGCAATCTTACAACCTCGTTTATGTACATACGAGCAAGACTTTCAAGTGTATAAGTTTCTTGTATCGGTAATAAATGAGCAGACTTGGTCAATCTATCAACAATGACCCAAATCTCATCTATGCCTTGAGAAACTTTGGGAAGACCAGTAATGAAATCCATGGTAATGTGTTCCCACTTCCATTTTGGAATTTCAAGTGGTTGCAATGGACCTTTTGGTACTTGATGTTTTGCCTTGACTCGTTGACATGTTAGACACCTTGAGATAAATAGCGCTATCTTTCTCTTCATATTGCCCCACCAAAATGTATGTCGAAGATCATGATACATATTGGTACTCCCAAGATGGATTATAAATGGTGTGTTGTGCGCCTCCATCATGATTTTATACTTTAAATCAGGGTCGTTAGGAACACAAAGTCTGGAGTTGACTCGAAGTATTCCTTCTTCATCGATTCTTGCTTCCGGCATCGCACCTTCTTGCACTTTCTTCCTCATATGCATCAGCTCCAGATCTGTAACTTGAGCAGCTTTAATTTTATCAATTAAATTCGGTTCTACTCGTATATTTTCCATCAATCCATGGGTCCCTGGAGTCTTTATCTCTATCTCCATCCTTTGCAAGTCATACAAAATGGGCCTTTACATTGATAATATTGCACTCGTACCCGCATATGATCTTCTACTCAATGTGTCAGCTACCACGTTCACTTTTCCGGGATGGTATTGGATAGTATGATCATAATCTTTCAACAATTCAAGCCATCATCGTTGTCGCATGTTGAGTTCCTTTTGAGTGAAGAAATATTTGAGGCTTTTATGAACCGTAAAGATCTCCACTTTCTCCCCATATAAGTAATGCCTCCAAATCTTTAGTGCGAAGACAATAGCTGCCAACTCTAGATCATGAGTAGGATAATTCCTCTCATATCTTTGAGTTGTCATGAGGCATAAGCTATGACTTTCCCATGTTACATGAGAACACATCCTAACCCTTTGCTCGAAGCATCACTGTAGATGACAAATTCCTCCGAACCCGATGGTATTGTCAGAACAGGTGCTGAAATGAGTCTCCTCTTGAGTTCTTGAAAACTCTTCTCACATTCCTCGCTCTAACCGAACTTTGTATCTTTCTGAGTCAGCTGAGTTAGTGGAGTAGCGATTCAAGAAAACCCTTCTACGAATCTCTGATAATAATCAGCTAAGCCGAGAAAGCTACGTACTTCGGTTACTGATTTAGGTTGCTCCCAACTTTGAATAGCTTCAATCTTTGCTGGGTCAACAGATATTCCATGACTTGATACCACGTGCCCAAGGAATGCTACTTCCTCAAGCCAGAACTCACATTTCTTTAACTTGGCATAAAGCTTATATTCACGAAGCTTTTGGAGTATCAGCCTCAAGTGTTGCTCATGATCTTCACGGGTTTTGGAATATATAAGGATGTCATCAATAAAGACGACCACAAATTGATCCAAATATTCCTTGAATACTCGGTTCATCATATCCATGAAGGCAACAGGAGCATTAGTCAATCCAAAGGACATGACTAGGAATTCATAATGCCCGTACCGAGTTCTGAAAGTCGTCTTTGGAATGTCATCGGTTCTAATCTTCAATTGGTGATATCTGGAACAAAGATCAATCTTTGAAAAGAATTTGGCTCCTTGCAACTGGTCAAACAGGTCACCAATACGTGGCAATGGGTACCTATTTTTGATGGTGACATGATTCAACTCTCGATAATCAATACAAAGTTGCATACTCCCATCTTTCTTCTTCACGAATAGAACAGGAGCACCCCAAGGAGAAGTACTAGGACGAATAAAGCCAATGTCTAACAATTCCTACAGTTGATTTTTTAACTCCTGAAGTTCAATAGGAGCCATTCATATGGGGATTTAGAAATGGGTTTTGTACCGGGTTCAAGGTCGATACAAAATTCAATTTCATGCTCTGGGGGTAGGCCAGGAAGTTATTCAGGGAATACGTTAGGAAATTCATTAACAATAGAAATATTATTTAAAACTGACGTATTTTGGTTTAGATCTGTGACATGAGCTAAGAAAGCTTGACATTCGGTTTTTAATAAACGAATAACTTTATGGCTTGAGATGACAGTCGTTGATTTTATTGGTTTGGTTGCTTGATTTCGCATAATAGGTCGGTTAGGAATATGAAAGCTAACAACCTTACAAAAATAATTAATTTTTGCATGATGAGTAGTTAACCAATCAATCCCTAGAATTACATCAAATGCAAGTATTTTTAATGCAATAAGATCGACAGGTAATGTGTGGGTACCAACTTGAACCAAACAAGACTTATAAACCGTGGATGTAATGAAGGTTTCTCCCAACAGAGTTTCCACAGATAAGTCAAAGTTTAATTACTCCGGAGTCAAATTTAATCGTTGAGCGCAAGTAGGAGAAATAAAAGAATGGGTAGAACCGGTATCAAATAAAGTGTAGACTTCGTTAGAGTTTATGATAAGCTTACCCGTGATGACCTCATTTGGGTTCCTTACTTTCTGGGAGGTCACAACAAACGCTCTCCCTTGCGCTACCGACTTTGAATTTTCTGGGATAGCCTTTGGTGCCTCCATCCTAGCTGAATTTGTCTTCGGTGAACGACAAAATCGGGCTAAGTGCCCTTCTCTTCCACAATTATAACATGCTTTGGACGACATCGCGCAATTTGGACTGATGTGTCCCTCCCCTCCGCATTTGAAGTATATGATACGTGGTCTTTCTCCTTCCTTAACAACGGCTGCTGGTGCTGACGTCTTTCCATCATTGTTGAATCTCCTCTTCTTGAAATGTCCATTCTTATTATTTTGGCCCTGATTACCACCGAAGTGGTTACCATTTCTGGCATGTTGATTCCCTCCATGCTTGTTGTCACCGCTTTGATGATTGCTCTCACTGGTATTATCATTTTGCTGGCTGCTCTCTTTTGGTTGCGTTAACTCGTTATCACGCTCTACCAACTAAACCCTATTTACAACATCTGAATACAAACACAGTTTATGAGAAATAAGATGTTGACGTATCTCCGACTTCAAACCTCTTAAAAATATTCGCGTTATTCTCTCTTCATTATCAACCAAGTGGGACGCAAACCGGGATAACTCCGCAAATTTAGCCTCATATTGCGTCACGGTCATATTGTTTTGCTCCAATATGATAAAATCCACCTCCTTAATGTGACGAATACTTTCGGGAAAGTATTTATCGTTGAAAAGCTCTTGGAACTTCTCTAAAGACATCTTCAGTACGGCAGGTTGAGTACGTTTTACCGATTCCCACCAATAATCTGCCTCTCCGCGTAACATAAAGGCGACAAAGGTAACCTTTTGCTCCTCGCAGCATCCAAAGACATCAAATATCTTGGTGATCTTCTTTATCCATGCTTCCTCCATAAGTGGTTTTGGCTCTCCCTTAAACTCCGGTGGACCCAGCTCCTTGAACTGTTTAGCCGTGGCCGCCCGAGAGTTTCCAGAATTTCCACCTACATTTTGGACAGGAGCATCTCTCGCCTGCTGTTGTATGAATTCCATAAAGCCTCTGAACAATCCATCATTCATCATTTGGTCAGTGTTGTTGTTTTCATGAGGATTGTCGCCTTCTTGATGCACATTCTCCTGATTATTTATATGTGGAGACTCAACGGTCTCTTGTGCTCCATTGCTATTCTCAACATTTTCGGATGTCATTTTCAGATACTGCCACAAAACATAGGTTAATTGACATGTAACATAATATCTCTAAACTCTGACCAACCAATTTAAATACAAAGAAAAAAATTTAAGTAGGTCCTACTAGCGAAGGAATTCCTCGTCTCTCCCCTCATAGTTCTAGTCTTACATCTTAGCCAGGGATCATATCCCTAAGCTTTGATACCAACTGTGACGCCCCGAAAATTAGGTATACATCACCCATCTTGGGTCGTCAGGTACAAAATTCAAATACAACTGTCGTGTACAATACGAAAAAACATAACTGTGAGTTTGAATACAATTATTGTCTACTAGAGATTATACAAACTCAAAAGGAGTCCTCATTACAATTATTAACACACTATTTCACAGAATAATGAGGACTACTAATGCTATCCTCTGGACCGTCACTCCGTTCCCCGACTAGTCCCTGCTATGTTCTCATTTCCTGAAGAGAACAGTGAAAGAAAGGGTGAGCTCAACTAGCCCAGTAAGAAATATTATGACTAAGATAATGCGAAATAAATTATCATTAGTCTCCAACAATGTAAAACTGATAAAATATAATAAACATCAAGTTTAACTGCAGCGGAACAAGCAATCCATTAAAAGAGTCAAGTAGAAAATAAAATCTACTATCTTTTATGATTAAAAAGGTTTTTCATCACTGTTATCGCTAAGACTCGGCTTAATAAATATTCCACATAATCGAATCACCGGCCAAGGATATTCTTTAGTATCACGACCACAATTATCTATGCACTACGGTCCAAGAATATTTGTGTATTCATTAATTGTCACGATTATGCCAACAACTGTCCATCAATGCACTACGGGCCAATGAGAACTTTTACCACAACATTTATAACATTACGGTCATGATTACACCGAATAATCCCTGGTCATAATCATACCAAGTCCATCTATGCACTACATGCCACAGATGACTTTCAAAAAAATATAAACATGAGGATGATGGCAATGATATAAGAATTCAATAAAACAAGTTCAAGAATTATTTTATACAGGAATTATTATCGTCCAAATTGTCAACATGATACTGTTTTGTAGAGTAAAATTCAAGAATGATCAGAAGAATATTTCCATGAAAAGATACTGGATGAAGCGCAAATATCAAGGATATTCAACTAATTTCATGGATTATAGAAGTTAAAACTTTAACCAACTGAGTATAATAAAGAATGGAATAACAAAAGAAATCACCATGCATGCGGTACTTCGCATAGACAGGTTATTCCAACAGAATAATAATAACGGAACCAGGTCAGGCCAAATTTTCACTGACAGGATGTTCCAACAGAATAATAAAGACGGAACCAGGTCCGGTGTAAAACACACCGACAGGATGTTCCAATGAAATAATAATAAAGACGGAACCAGGTCCGGTGTAAAACACACAGACAGGATGTTCCAACAGAATAATAGAAGAATGTCACCAAGTATAGGGTAGACCGCGTATACAGGTTATTCCAACAGAATAAAAAGAAATGGAATAACAACAGTTCTCTTCATGAATAAGAAAGAATAACACCACTTACAGTAAAAGAAACTGAATATAAAAGTAGTTAAGTAGCAGAATACTTTTCTTTTATCTCTCTATAGTCTCTCTCTAGAGTTTCTCTCTCTAGAGTTCAGTGAATTCGTAAGAAAATAATGAAGGAATGAGCTTCTATTTATAGGAAAATGGAATGCATAGTAACTAATCCATGAACGGTCCAGATTGATTTACTTTAATCTGACGGTCCATATTTAAAGAAAAATCTTTTAAATAAAATATAATATATTCTATTTATAATCTAATAAAACGAATAAATTTATAAAAGATTTTACTATTCAAACACTATGCAGGCACTATGCAAACACTATGCATAATAAAATATAATATATTCTAATTATTTTCTAATAAAACAGATAGCTTTATAAAAGTATTCTATTTTATATAAAAAGTTTTTACTATGCAAATCACTATGCATAATATAATATAATATATTCTATTTATAGAATAACTTTATAAAAGTATTATGTTTATATAAAAAGATTTTCTGTATTATTACATTAATAATACCAACAAAACTGAGTGACTTATCACGTAAGGATCAATAATCAATACCGTGTGTGCTACTATGCAACCACGCGTATTACTGTACTTTTAACACCGGGTGTTTCAATAGTTAACAGTAAAACTTCCGTCATTATTTTCATAAAGTATTTTTGTTGTTTTCTCAATCCGACAATAATTTCGTGGTGGGGTCCACCAATAATTGTGTCGTTGTACTAATATTCCCTGTTAAAACGAATATTCCCCGACCAATCGAATATTATATAACAACTAGCGTACTTTGCAAAATTTATAAATATTACCCACAATTATTATATCAATTTCACTCCATAATATTCAAAATTAATATTTATAGAAAATTCATCTTTACTCAAAAAGTTGGGGTTTTACACATATTTTATATATTATTATTATTGTATGTTATATGTATATACTACAAGTTAGTATGTTAGTTTTAGATAACAAACCAAAGAAAGAAGAAGAGAGTTAGAGAGAGTTGTAGGAGAAGAAGAAGAGGAAGAAAAAGAAGAAGGGAAAGCTTTGAGAAGACAAGACAAGCCCTATCATCATCATCTCCATCTCTCTCTTAAATTCATACTAATAAAGTTATAATCTAAATTCCTTGTTTTAATTATATTTTTATGTTCTTCATAATGTAGATAATTGTTGTGTAGAATTTGTATTGAGAAATTGAGAGAGATAGAGAGAAATAGAGGAATTGAGATGAGCTAGAAGAAGAAAAAAAAAAGCTAGAAGAAGGTAACTTCTAAACTCTTATTTAATCCTTGATTTTTTTGGGTAGATTTATGTTCTAGGGTTGTAGATCATGCTTAATCTGTTTGTATTGGATTAATCTTAGATTATCAAGAATCAAACAAGAGGATTCAAGAAAGAAAATGAAATGGAAAGAAAATTTGAAGAACAAAATTTGTAGGTTTTTAGTAATTGTGGACATATCTTCTGAAATTCATACCTCTTTGGGTATAACAAGTTAGAAATGGAGATTTATATCAAATCGAAGATGTGGAAGTAAGCTATATTCTGAAATTAGAATCACATGAAAACACTTTGTAGATTTCTTGCAATGTCTTTTTTAGTAAGGCTGGTCCGAAGGGAAAATAATTTGTCCAGAAAATCAAAACTGTTACGGTTTCTGACTATGAAAAATTAATATAAATTCGTGTGTTTTGAATCTGAAGAAACTTAAAACTGAAAAGTTGTAGATATGGAAGTTTACTAGCTAGAATCGCAAGATTGAGCCATTTTATGGACTGGATCATGTCCGAATTAAATTGTTTAGTAAGGATGTCCAGAAAATGAAAATTTCTAGACTAGTTGATGAATTACAGAATCTGGTTTAGATGGATAAGGGTCTGACTTTAAGGGCTAGATGAGGTTTTAGTACACTGAGTAAGGGTTAATTCTATATAAGAAGGAACAAAAACGGACATGTAACGAATGTGTTACGTTAAAAACGAAAACAACGTTTTGTTAAAGAAATTGTGAAGATGAGTTTTATAATTCTGTTTGAATTAAGAATTTGGGTGATGATATATTTTGATGATTAAAAATTTGTTTTTGATATATGTAATGAGTATAGATATATTTTATCATATTATATGCATAATTAACCATTTAAGATCAAGAGTTAATATAAGTTAATGTGTGCACATAACGTGCTTGATAAAATGCCTAAGAGTAATAGTGTTCTCTATACTTTGGTATACAAAGTGTCTAACTAATGGTTAATATTGGATATCTAAGTATGAAAAGATGATAATACAAGAATAATAATGGAAACAAATCGAAAAGTGTAATTTTTGATTTATGAAGGAAAATTAAACATGTAAACAATGTGTTGAATATGCATTTTTGAAACCAAAGTGGTATAATAAATTGGTGTGATATACGCACATTAAACTACAAGTGTGATAGTCTAGCATGTGTGGTGATGAAAATGAAAAATAAAACTGAGTTGCATATAAAATAGTTAGATGTATATAAAGACATTATAAAGAATAATAAGATAAAGTAAGGTCTTAGAATAAATTTGACCATGAGATTGAGTATTGATTTTATTTATTATCAATCTCACATACAGTATAGGTTGTGCAAGGACGCGAAGTATTAGCCTGTTGGTAAAAAATCGGTAAGGGCAAGTCTTTCAGTTCCTTTTTGCTATGTGAACTTGATGATGAACTGCTTTAAAATTTTAGTGTATGATGTATTATATATATCAAAATTATGAAATGTGAAAGTCAACCTATGACTATGATGATTGAACTATGAATGTTGATTGAGTAAGGAACTCAATCTTTATAGTTGTTATGTGAACTACAACATGTATGCTTTGTTTGTTTATGATTATTCTTATATATTGAGCATGTTATTATGGACTACGTGATGCATGAAAACTGTTAGATTTTGCTGAGCTGTCGAGCTCATTCTTGCAAATAACCATTTTTGCAGATTCAAGAATTGAAGGTAACGCTATGTGCTACTTGATTGTTATGGATCAAAAGTGATATATGAAGATTTAATATCCTAGCTAAGTTGTTATTCTTGTAAACCATGTCTAATGTTTTGAATAATATATTAATGTTGAATTGTAAATTGTTTTCCGAATGTAAACTATTGTAGTATTAAAATGATTCTGAGATATTTAGACGTAAATATTGAAGGTTTTGGGAATGAGGATTGTTTGTAATAGAAAATTTTAATTATTCTGCAAATTTCAATGGGTTGTTTTATCGTTTAACGATATAAAATTAGAGGTTGAATGTATTATTAACGATCGAAGTCGAGAATTAAATTGTATGAATTGTGGGGTCGTTACAGTGAAGAGTCGAAATCTCCCTCTTTTCTGCTCGAGAGTAATCTGCTGAATAATAGCTCGCTCAGTCAAATCATGCACCTCATCTCATAACTCCACGTTACGATCGTATAATTTGTCGTACATCTCAGCATCGATGGAATGCTGTGGAAACTCCTCTTCTACCTCTTCCTCGCCAAATTCCTCCTCGGGATCCTCCTCAGGATCTGTCTCAGGTTCATGCTCCTGACCAACAACGGTGATCAATGGAGATGACTCCTTCTGTACCAACTATTCTCTAAGGACATGAATGTCTCTGGGCTCCACCTCTGTAGGTACTGTAAGTACTCGGGGTTCCTTGTGACAACCCGATATTTTCTATATAAATAAATCTGAAATTTTGCGTATAAATTTTTTTTTTATTTTAAGGATGAGGATTTGTACAAGATTATGTGTATATGTATTTATGTGGTAAATAAAAATATATTTATTACATGAAAATTTACAAGCAAAATTATTTTAGAATTATTGATTATTATAAAGTATATTTTTATAATAATTAATTTTAAGATAGAAATGTTTTTATTAAATATTTTCCCTGAATATATAATCATATATTATTTAAATAATAAATAAAGTGATTTTTAGAATAAATATAATAATTATTTTATTATGTGAAATTTTGTACAGATTATTATGTTAATTATTTTACCTTAATTATTAAGGTTAAATATGAAAGAATAATCAGATATGGAATCCAAACCCTAATTTTGGATTATTATCAAGGTATTAGAATAATAATATAATATTACTTATATTTTGATTTTTCGGTGCTATGTATATGTACGGTATGTCCGTATTGATAATGGTTGGTCAATTACGGTATATTTTGACCAAACCCTAGTAATGATGTTAAACTCTAATTTGAGATCCAAATTAGAGTACAAGATTATTTTATAAGTGTATAATATTAATTATATCGTGTATTAATGTATTAATTAGGTAAACCGTAATTAAAATTCTGGAAACCCTAATTGCTATAATTAGTAACCCTAATTTAAAATTAGAGTTTGAAATTGTTGGTTATTGTATTAATGTGATTAATTCACAAGTATTACGATTATAATTGTTAATTTTAGCAACCCTAAATTATTAAACCCTAATTTATTAATTGGAACCCTAATAGTAATTTGGTAACCCTAATTACCGAAAGAGTAAACCCTAATTGCTAAATTAGCAAAGTCAACAATAATTATATGATCTAAACCCTAATGTCCATTTGTTAGATAATTACAAACTTACTTTAATTAATAAAGTAATTATTTCAAAATTTAGAAACTAAAATTTAGTTATTTTATTTTATTTTATTTAATTTATTGTGCAAACCCTAGTTGAAAAATCCTACATTTTGTGCTAAACCTTAGGGTTAAACCCTAAGGGTTTGCAAGAATGACAATTTAGCCATTAAATTAGAAAATAAATGACCATTATGTCCCTTTTTAGCATTTATGAAGCTAGTTATAGGTTTTGACAAAATTGGTGAAGTTGGCCACCAAACCAACAACCCTATGTGCTCTCTAATGACAACAACAAGTAACAACTCAGCCAATTCATGCACCTTGATGGCCTATAAATAAGTTGAGAGAGAGAAAAAGTGGTTTTTGCTAGTTATTTTTATCAATACTCAACCAACTCTCATTTTCTCTCAAACCAACGAAAAATGCAAGTATTTCAGTCCCTAAAGACAGCCCCACGTCCATCCCTAACAAATCAGAAGCATAGAAATCAAAATCGGCCAAGAAGGTATAAAACCCTACCTTGAATTTCTGTCCAAAATTTGTTGTTAGATGTTGTGTTTAAGTGTTAGAATATATTGTTTATGTTGTCTAGAGATGATCTGGGTTGCTAGATGTTAGATCCATAACATCTAGAGGCTCGGATTTTATGTTTTCAAAAATCTGTAAAATTATTTTTTTGTTCTCTGACATCAAATGTAAGAGGCTGTAGATCGTTGTGTGTTTAGTATTTTTGTTGTTTTAAAGTGTTAATATATAGCCTGATATGTTTTCTTTAATCTGGAAGTGGTAGAATAGCTATTTGATGTCTGGACTTAAAGTTATTTAAGGTCAAACACCATTGACCGACGTTGACTGCACAGAAATCTGGGTAACCCAGAAAATTATTTCAGTGTCTGACAACATGTTCAAGCAGCTAGATCTGACTGTTTGTTTGATGTTTTGTTATTATTCTTGATTCTAGATTATAGTATGTTAGATGGACTTTATTTTTGGACCCTTAGTTCACAAAAATCTCAAGCAGGTTGTATTTGGTGTATGGTCAAACTAGGCAGGATATTCACAAAATATGTTTTCTGGGTAACCCAGAAAAACATATGAGTATTACTTCTGACATGGTTTGACCGGCGTGGATCGGATTGATCTTTTGATGTTATGGTTTTGTTTTGTGATATATTTGTAGTGTTGCATGTGGACTAGAACTCAGAAGTCTTAAATCACACGAACAGTTAATATGTTGTACGCTATAGTCGATCAAAAGTGGTAAGTCGAACTGTTCTTCATTTCTAGGTAACCCAGAAAATGAAGAACAGCTCTGACAGCATCTTGGGACGCTTAGATCTAGCTTGTGTTAGGTTGTTTGATCATGTTGTTTGTTAGAACATGTAGTATTGAACTTTGTTTACAAGATCTAGTTCATAGTTGGTCCAGAAACACTCTGTGTGATGAAAGATTGTTGGTCAAACAGGACCACTCGGCAGCTGTGTATGCAGATCTGGGTTGCTTGAAGAACACCAAGAACACCTATAGCGACGGTTCTGTCGCTATAGGTGGTCTTTAGCGACAGATTTTTTTTAAATTTCCGGAAATTAATAAAAAAATAGAAAAAAATAATTTTTAATTATTAAAAATACAAAATAAATTATTAAAAATTATTTTAAATTCTGAAAATTAGTTTTTAATTATTTTAAATATATTTCATAAATATTTAATATTTTTGGAATATTAAAAGTAATTAATTAATTTAATTATAATATTAAATAAATTATTTAAAAATGATTTTAATTCATGAAAAATCATTTAAAATTATATTATGATATAAGAAAATAATTTAAGTTATTTTTGATAACTTTTAATATTATGTGATAATTTTCATTAATAAATTAATATTAATGATAATTAAGTTATTTATTAAATGAATTAAATAAATGAATTAAAAAAATGATTTTATTATATTAAAAATCATTTTAAATAATAATAAGGTATTTAAAAATATTTTAAGTTATAAAATATAACTTTTAGTATTTAAAGGTAAATTTCATTAATTAATTATTATTAATGATATTAAAGTTATTTAATAATTATATTAAATAATTTAGTTTAAAAATGATTTTAATATTATAATAATCATTTTAAATGAAAATAAAGTGCTTAAAGATATTTTAAGTTATAAAATATAAATTTTAATATTTAAAGGATATTTCATTAATAATTTAATATTAATGATATTTAATGATTAATGATATTAAATTTATTTAATAATTATATTAAATAAATAGTTTAAAAATGGTTTTATTTATTTAAAAATCATTTAAAAAGGATGTTAATGATTTAAAAATATTTTAAGTTATAATTATTGACTTTTAATATTTGGATAAATAGTTCATTAATATTTAAATATTAATGGTAATTATTTAATAATGATTTTAAATGTTTTAAAAATCATTTAAGGGTATTATAAATACTTTAAAAATACTTTGAGTTATTATACATAACTTTAATATTTTGGCAATGGTTTCATTAAAAGTTTAATATTATTTAAATATTAATGATAATAGGATTGTTTAAATTATTTAATAATTATTCTGATATTTCAAAAATATGATAAATGATAATAATTATTTAATAATTATTATAAGACCATGAAAAATAGTGCAACTGATGTTTAAATTATCCAAATAGATAATGAACTATGGTTTAGCGTCTTAGACTCGATATTTAACGAAAAAGCTGTCGATAGACCGACATGTTTCAGAAATTAATCTGGACTTAGATAATTTATTGGATATGTGTTTATTTGTGATTCAATGGTTATTAAGGTTGTATGACAATGTGATTAGGAAGGTGTTAATGTTTTCTTGTGAGTCAACGATTGTTGAACATGTGTGATAATGTGAATAGGGAATGTGCTGACTGCAATAGGCAGTGTTATGTGTACGATATGTTGTACTAATCAGTAAAATGATCTGATTAATGATAGGTTGTGATAGAAAAGAGTAGATCTAAGTTGCGTAAGTGTAAGCAGCGCATCAGGCAAGTATCCTAACTTTGCATTTTCTTTATGCAATGGACAGAAGTGAGAAGTTCAGAATTTTTGTTATTATTGTACAGATTGTTAAAATTATATTATATACGCCCTTTGATTATCAAATGTTAGTATATGATAATTCGAATATATATATTATGTTCGTTAATTTCTAGAAATGATTATACGATTGTCCCCACTTGGATAATCATTGTATTCAATCGCATGTTGATACACCTTTGATATACATATATGTTGAATTATATATTATTGTTGAATAAGATAAGACTTTTGTTATGAAAACCCGACAGGTATGAACATCCCGATAATGGGAAAATTTTTATGCGCCCAAGGCGGACAGAGTGAACGATAACATCGTTCTTATACATGTAGTATTGATCAATACAGGGTACAATAGGGCTGATCAGCCTCCGTGCCCGTAAGTCATGACGGTTTACAGATGAATTTCTGTTCAAACCTTTTCGAAAATGAAAAACAGTGTTCATAATATGTCACAGAAACCCCATGTATAGTCAATACGTAGTTTCAAAAATTTGAAAGAGGGTTGTTATGTTATTATTATTGGTACAGATTACTTCACAACTACTGACTAGTTGTAGAAGAATATTATAAAGAAAACATTTAAATTCTTTCAGCCTATATATATATAATACTTGCTGGGCACTCAAATGCTCATCCTTGCTTAATTTAAATGTTTTCAGCTAAGTGTGAAGGACCAGAAGGATCTGTCAAGAACAAAGGAAAAGGAAAAGTTACTGAATGACTTTATATGCTACTGTTTGTAATAGTTTTAGATTATGAAGACTATGATATATATATTTATATATGTTATGACATGTAATGAATGTTTAAAGGTTACGTACTTGGGAGAAAGACTCTTATGTATTTATAAATTTAAGTTTAAGTTTTAAATTATTGTTATTATTATTAGTAGTATTCCGCTCATAGAAATGGTATCGTGAAGTACCGAGTTCGGGTTTCAAGTATCCGGGTTCGGGGACTTTACAGGATGGTATCAGAGCTATAGGGTTAGAAACCTTAGGTGGGTTAGACCTTAGGCTATAACCTTAGAACAGAGGGAAACGTTGAAAATATAAATAACTCATATAGAGTTTAAAGAAAGATGAATCAGATAAATTCATTGTTAAACAAACTAAAAGATAACTTATATAAAATCTTTATGTGTTATTTGTATATATTCTATGCTAATCAGGATAATTGTTGTGTGTAGATGTCAGGTGAAAAAGAACTAGGATACCCACGGGTCGTAAAGAAGGAGCTAATATCGAAGCCAATAGCGGAAATAGAAGCTCACAATGAAACCAACTCGGACGAGGTGGTTATCGTGGAAAACATAGTACCAGATCCGGAAATAGTGGATCTGACAGATAATGATTCAGACTTTAAAGCTGAAGCTGGTGAAGCATCAATGGAGATGCAGGAATTGAGAAACAAGGTTTCTTCTCTAGAAGGGTTGTGGAAGACAGAAAAACTGCTTAACAGTCAATTGCGTCAAGCATTAATAGAAACAATGGAAGAGCAGGATAAGCTTCAAATCCAAATCAATCAGATGGGAGCCTCAAGCAACACTTCGTTTGCAGCTCCAAAAGATAAGGGAAAAAGGAAGGTAGAAGACCGTGATTTAGGAAAACCTGGGAAGAAGAAATGGAAAAGAATATGTTATCTTTGCGGCTATGAAGGGCATACTACTCTGTATTGTCCTGACTATAAACGAGGAGCATGTTTTTTCTGTGGAAAGGAAGATCATCAGGCGAGAAGCTGTCCAAGAAAGAAGACTTAGTAAATACGTAGTATAGGTTATATTGTGTAGCGTGTTTAATATTATATGTGTGCTTAGTATGTCTGTGTAATGCATTATTATAAAACTTTTGTACAAGTGGTGATGTAAATCCCGACTTTTGCAGTCACAATGGGATAACTGATGTTTAAAGCACTATGTGCTGTGTTATGTAAGATATTTTAAAAGCAATGAATGAATATGAATCAAAGTTTGAGTTATGAAACAAGTTTAATAAGTTTAAACTTATGTGATAAAGTTTAGAATGTAAGTTAATTTATGGTTTTTACTTAACCAGATAATGCCGCCAAGACGTCAAACTCGGAATCAAAAGGCAGAAGAGTCTGTCAACAACGTTGAAGGACGACAACAAGCAGACCCGATGCAGCATTTTGCGAATATGGTAGCTCAGGCTATGCAACAAGGAAACCAGCCGGATAATCACTTGGCGAATTTTAAAGATTTTAAGGCTGTAGGACCGCCAGAATTTAAAGGTACGACTGACCTTGTAGAAGCCCAAACTTGGGTTAAGGAAATTGAGAAGGCATTTATAATAGCTAGGGTAGCTGAGGGGTAAAAGACCTCTTTTGCCACCTACATGATGAAGGGTGAGGCAAATTTCTGGTGGGAAGTGAATCACGTGAGGGCAGGAGCAGGTGTGGTAGCGTGGGATAGATTTAAGACTTTATTTTTCGAGAACTATTTTTCAGCCAACATGCAGTCTAGAATGGAGGTAAAATTTCTGGAGTTGAAGCAAGGGGATATGTCAGTGGCAGAATATGCCGCAAAATTCAATGAGTTAGCTAGGTTTGCTCCGCATCAAGTCGATACGGAGGCTAGGAAGGCGAGGAGATTTGAGCTGGGATTAAAACCCTGGCTCTATAACAAGGTGGCAGTGTTGCAGATTCCAACATTTGCAGCACTCTTGGAGAAGGCGATAATTGCGGAGGAAGGGAGTGAGGTTATGAGCCTCTACAACAAGGAGAGGAAGAACAAGGGCAAGGTCGAGGGAGTTGAGAAGGTGAGGACTAATAGTGGAAGCAGGAGTGTCAACGAAAAAAAGGAAAGGAAACTATTTTGGAAACGTACAGGTGAAGCAAGAAGGAATTAAGAAGCAAGGGATTCAGTGTAAAACGTGTGGAAAGAACCACTCCGGAGAATGTTTAAAAGGAAAATTTGTCTGTTATAAATGCGGGCAGGAGGGCCATATCTCTCCCAACTGCCCCAATCCTAGAATGAACAGTGGTTGTTTTATTTGTGGATCATTGGAATATAGGGTTAAGGATTGTCCGAACAGAAGGGTAGAGGCTGGTAGTGTGAATACTGGTAAGGGTAGTGGAACATTAGCAATCGCAGGACCGACATCATCAAACAAAGCAACAAAGTCAACATCAAGGGTCTTCAACATGACGGTTCAAGACACGGTGGCAGCTGGCAATGCAGTTCCAGGTAATATTCAAATAACTTTTATTGGCGTAATTAGAATTTTTCGATTTATAGTAAATTATTTTATAAAGAAATTTTAAGGGAGGAATTTGAGTTCTTTTAGAAATCAAATTTCCGTTTAATCAGAAAGACAAGCTTAATGTGATTAGTTAAAGATCAGTTCGATCAAAGTTGATTGAGATCTACTTGCAAAGAATATGTATGCTATGTACCCAGTTATGTGTAGGTTTTAAAGTGGTAATTCTGGGGACGGAATCCTTATAAGGGAGGGTGAATGTGACAACCCGATATTTTCTATATAAATAAATCTAAAATTTTGCGTATAATTTTTTTTTTATTTTAAGGATGAGGATTTGTACAAGATTATGTGTATATGTATTTATGTGGTAAATAAAAATATTTTTATTATATGAAAATTTACAAGCAAAATTATTTTAGAATTATTGATTATTATAAAGTATATTTTTATAATAATTAATTTTAAGATAGAAATGTTTTTATTAATTATTTTCCCTGAATATATAATCATATATTATTTAAATAATAAATGAAGTGATTTTTAGAATAAATATAATAATTATTTTATTATGTGAAATTTTGTACAGATTATTAAGTTAATTATTTTACCTTAATTATTAAGCTTAAATATGAAAGAATAATCAAATATAGAATCCAAACCCTAATTTTGGATTATTGTCAAGGTATTAGAATAATAATATAATATTACTTATATTTTGATTTTTCAGTGCTATGTATATGTACGGTATGTCCGTATTGATAATGGTTGGTCAATTATGGTATATTTTGACCAAACCCTAGTAATGATGTTAAACCCTAATTTGAGATCCAAATTAGAGTACAAGATTATTTTATAAGTCTATAATATTAATTATATCGTGTATTAATGTATTAATTAGGTAAACCCTAATTAAAATTCTGGAAACCCTAATTGCTATAATTAGTAACCCTAATTAAAAATTAGAGTTTGAGATTGTTGGTTATTGTATTAATGTGATTAATTCACAAGTATTACGATTATACTTGTTAATTTTCGCAGCCCTAAATTATTAAACCCTAATTTAGTAATTGGAACCCTAATTGTAATTTGTTAACCCTAATTACCGAAAGAATAAACCCTAATTGCTAAATTAGCAAAGTCAACAATAATTATATGATCTAAACCCTAATGTCCATTTGTTAGATAATTACAAACTTACTTTAATTAATAAAGTAATTATTTTCAAAATTTAGAAACTAAAATTTAGTTATTTTATTTTATTTAATTTAATTTATTGTGCAAACCCTAGTTGAAAAATCCTACATTTTGTGCTAAACCTTAGGGTTAAACCCTAAGGGTTTGCAAGAATGACAATTTAGCCATTAAATTAGAAAATAAATGACCATTATGTCCCTTTTTAGCATTTATGAAGCTAGTTTTAGGTTTTTGACAAAATTGGTGAAGTTGGTCACCAAACCAACAACCCCATGTGCTCTCTAATGACAGCAACAAGCAACAACTCAGCCAATTCATGCACCTTGATGGCCTATAAATAAGTTGAGAGAGAGAAAAAGTGGTTTTTGCTAGTTATTTTTATCAATACTCAACCAACTCTCATTTTCTCTCAAACCAACGAAAATTGCAAGTATTTCAGTCCCTAAAGATAGCCCCACGTCCATCCCTAACAAATCAGAAGCATAGAAATCAAAATCGGTCAAGAAGGTATATAACCCTACCTTGAATTTCTGTCCAAAATTTATTGTTAGATGTTGTGTTTAAGTGTTAGAATATATTCTTTATGTTGTGTAGAGATGATCTGGGTTGCTAGATGTTAGATCCATAACATCTAGAGGCTCGGATTTGATGTTTTCAAAAATTTGTAAAATTATTTTTTTGTTCTCTGACATCGAATGTAAAAGGCTGTAGATCGTTGTGTGTTTAGTATTTTTGTTGTTTTAAAGTGTTAATATATAGCCTGATATGTTTTCTTTAATCTGGAAGTGGTAGAATAGCTATTTGATGTCTGAACTTAAAGTTATTTAAGGTCAAACACCATTGACCGACGTTGACTGCACAGAAATCTGGGTAACCCAGAAAATTATTTCAGTGTCTGACAACATGTTCAAGCAGCTAGATCTGATAGTTTGTTTGATGTTTTGTTATTATTCTTGATTCTAGATTATAGTATGTTAGATGGACTTTATTTTTGGACCCTTAGTTCACAAAAATCTCAAGCAGGTTGTATTTGGTGTATGGTCAAACTAGGCAGGATATTCACAAAATATGTTTTCTGGGTAACCCAGAAAAACATATGAGTATTACTTCTGACATGGTTTGACCGGCGTGGATCGGATTGATCTTTTGTTGTTATGGTTTTGTTTTGTGATATATTTGTAGTGTTGCATGTGGACTAGAACTCAGAAGTCTTAAATCACACGAACAGTTAATATGTTGTACGCTATAGTCGATCAAAAGTGGTAAGTTGAACTGTTCTTCATTTCTGGGTAACATAGAAAATGAAGAACAGCTCTGACAGCATCTTGGGACGCTTAGATCTAGCTCGTGTTAGGTTGTTTGATCATGTTGTTTGTTAGAACATGTAGTATTGAACTTTGTTTACAAGATCTAGTTCATAGTTGGTCCAGAAACACTCTGTGTGATGAAAGATTGTTGGACAAACAGGACCACTCGGCAACTGTGTATGCAGATCTAGGTTGCTTGAAGAACACCAAGAACACCTATAGCGACAGTTCTGTCGCTATAGGTGGTCTTTAGCGACAGATTTTTTTTAAATTTCCGGAAATTAATAAAAAAATAGAAAAAAATAGTTTTTAATTATTAAAAATACAAAATAAATTATTAAAAATTATTTTAAATTCTGAAAATTAGTTTTTAATTATTTTAAATATATTTCATAAATATTTAATATTTTTGGAATATTAAAAGTAATTAATTTATTTAATTATAATATTAAATAAATTATTTAAAAATGATTTTAATTCATGAAAAATCATTTAAAATTATATTATGATATAAGAAAATAATTTGAGTTATTTTTGATAACTTTTAATATTATGTGATAATTTTCACTAATAAATTAATATTAATGATAATTAAGTTATTTATTAAATGAATTAAATAAATGAATTAAAAAAATGATTTTATTATATTAAAAATCATTTTAAATAATAATAAGGTATTTAAAAATATTTTAAGTTATAAAATATAACTTTTAGTATTTAAAGGTAAATTTCATTAATTAATTATTATTAATGATATTAAAGTTATTTAATAATTCTATTAAATAATTTAGTTTAAAAATGATTTTAATATTATAATAATCATTTTAAATGAAAATAAATTGTTTAAAGATATTTTAAGTTATAAAATATAACTTTTAATATTTAAAGGATATTTCATTAATAATTTAATATTAATGATATTTAATGATTAATGATATTAAAGTTATTTAATAATTATATTAAATAAATAGTTTAAAAATGGTTTTATTTATTTAAAAATCATTTAAAAAGGATGTTAATGATTTAAAAATATTTTATGTTATAATTATTGACTTTTAATATTTGGATAAATAGTTCATTAATATTTAAATATTAATGGTAATTATTTAATAATGATTTTAAATATTTTAAAAATCATTTTAGGGTATTATAAATACTTTAAAAATACTTTGAGTTATTATACATAACTTTAATATTTTGGCAATGATTTCATTAATAGTTTAATATTATTTAAATATTAATGATAATAGGATTGTTTAAATCATTTAATAATGATTCTGATATTTCAAAAATATGATAAATGATAATAATTATTTAATTATTATTATAAGACCATGAAAAATAGTGCAACTGATGTTTAAATTATCCAAATAGATAATGAACTATGGTTTAGAGTCTTAGACTCGATATTTACCGAAAAAGCTGACGATAGATCGACATGTTTCAGAAATTGATCTGGACTTAGATAATTTATTGGATATGTGTTTATTTGTGATTCAATGGTTATTAAGGTTGTATGACAATGTGATTAGGAAGGTGTTAATGTTTTCTTGTGAGTCAACAATTGTTGAACATGTGTGATAATGTGAATAGGGAATGTGCTGACTGCAATAGGCAGTGTTATGTGTACGATATGTTGTACTAATCAGTAAAATGATCTGATTAATGTTAGGTTGTGATAGAAAAGAGTAGATCTAAGTTGCGTAAGTGTAAGCAGCGCATCAGGCAAGTATCCTAACTTTGCATTTTCTTTATGCAATGGACAGAAGTGAGAAGTTCAGAATTTTTGTTATTATTGTACAGATTGTTAAAATTATATTATATACGCCATTTGATTATCAACATGTTAGTATATGATAATTCGAATATATATATTTTGTTCGTTAATTTCTAGAAATGATTATACGAGTGTCCCCACTTGGATAATCATTGTATTCAATCGCATGTTGATACACCTTTGATATACATATATGTTGAATTATATATTATTGTTGAATAAGATAAGACTTTTGTTATGCAAACCCGACAAGTATGAACATCCCGATAATGGGAAAATTTTTATGCGCCCAAGGCGGACAGAGTAAACGATAACATCGTTCTTATACATGTAGTATTGATCAATACAGGGTACAATAAGGCTGATCACCCTCCGTGTCCGTAAGTCATGACGGTTTACAGATGAATTTCTGTTCAAACCTTTTCGAAAATGAAAAACAATGTTCATAGTATGTCACAGAAACCCCATGTATAGTCAATACGTAGTTTCAAAAATTTGAAAGAGGGTTGTTATGTTATTATTATTGGTACAGATTACTTCACAACTACTGACTAGTTGTAGAAGAATATTATAAAGAAAACATTTAAATTCTTTCAGCCTATATATATATAATACTTGCTGGGCACTCAAATGCTCATCCTTGCTTAATTTAATTGTTTTCAGCTAAGTGTGAAGGACCAGAAGGATCTGTCAAGAACAAAGGAAAAGGAAAAGTTGCTGAATGACTTTATATGCTACTATTTGTAATAGTTTTAGATTATGAAGACTATGATATATATATTTATATATGTTATGACATGTAATGAATGTTTAAAGGTTACGTACTTGAGAGAAAGACTCTGATGTATTTATAAATTTAAGTTTAAGTTTTATATTATTGTTATTATTATTAGTAGTATTCTGCTCATAGAAATGGTATCGTGAAGTACCGAGTTCGGGTTTCAAGTATCCGGGTTCGGGGACTTTACATTCCTCCTCCCCTTCTCGACTAGTTCCTCCAACGTCAGACATCATAACAAGAAAATTTCGAGTTTTAGTTACTAAGTCGTACTAGTGAGCATATAAATTAACACATAAGCATATAAAGTCTTTTATTATCTTTAATGAATTACAAAATTCATTTCCTAGAAGTCGATAAGAGTTTTTTTTATCACTATGTTCTTTCTAAAGGCTACAACCTTAGGTTGTTCCCCCACCTAAGGTTCATAACCTACAGCTTTGATACCAACTTGTGACAGTCCCAATACTTCAATTCCACAGGATTTGGTGTTCACTGTACAAATATCATCCATTTATCTAGCCATAATAAATGCAAACCATGCAATAGATTGAAATAAAATATTCCCCTTCAGGGTTACAACATCCGAGTAATAATACAATCCCAGGTTAAACTAACCTTAAACATCTATGCGGAAATATAAACAATAAGTCTTAAGTAACATCAATTCTAATTACATCACATAAATAATCAGTCTTCATTACTTGCTAAGCTTGCCCTTGCCTTTACTAGTGGAAGATTCGTCTGCTCTTTCGTTCTTAACTGCAATGTTATTATTATGCAATAGTGAGCACGATTGCCCACAAGTATAATAATATAACAATAAAATAATAACATGAGAATAAATCAAAGACTTCTGAAATAAAAGCTCAACTTTTGAATCAAGAATGAATAACAAGAATTAAAAGATTTTTGAAGGTCATAAGACCTTGAACTATGTCCTAGGTTATCAAGGGTTATACTTGAAACCTTTAACAGTCATAAGACTATGGACCTATCTACTCGTACTTAGGGGAATCATCTCTTAGTACCATACTATGCACAATATCTTAACGCTAACGCATAAGTAAATCCCTTTTCAGGGTTGTTCATCTCAATTTAACATTCGAGTCCGCACCAAAGGAAGTTTGGTTTGGATAATTCAATAATGGTTCTAAAATGTAGAACGTTCATCAACTAAGGGCTAGTTGAATCTATAAAGTTCACTAGTCTAATAAGGTTCAACAATAATGATATTCGATTTGAATAATAATCTCATGAAGTATACAATAGGATAAATATTGTATAACTGAATCATGCTTTTAAAAGATAATCAATCTTTAATATATCATTTGAACTTGAATAATAGTAATGATAATTTACTCGAGGAAACTAATAAACTTGAACAATAATGACAAGTAGGGTTAGGAAACTTGCCTCGTGCGTAGATTACACTTTAACTAAGCACGTTCTTTGAATTTAATCCTTCATACCATTCACATTCACAATACCAGTTAATTATAACTTAACTAATCATCATAAACTCATTCTTTTGTCTAATTCGAATATTGACTATACTTAGTTAAATTACCACTTTTTCACATAATTTACACATCATGAATAACAAGCTAATTATGTATTCAATAATTCAATCCACATGTAATTATGTTATTTACATGCTAAGGATCTATTTTAACATCTCATTATACTTATAACATAATTTATGTTCATTAAATCAAGTTGCTATCACATTGCTAGACTTGAGCATTTAAAAATATTTCATTTCTAGACATTCTGCAGAGTGGCGCTGCGGCGCCACTTTTGTACTTGGTCTTTGCGCTGCGGTGCTATGGTGCTGCGGCTTGAGACCTGGAGCTGCGGTGCAGGACATAAGGCATGAGACTGTTCTGCAATTCGCGAAAATTGCAGAACACAACCAAAAAACTCCAATTAAATTTTACTATACAAATTTAATCATACCCACATGTTAGAATTCATATATAAACATTACTCAACATCTATAGAATGATTTTAACCCATTAAAACACATAATTATAGAATTAAAATCTATAATTTTCACTGTTCTTGAAGGTTTTGAACATAAATCATAAAAATTAATACCACGAATTCATTATAACACCGAATTCGTTCGTTTAAGGTCTGGTCTCTTCGTAATAACATGCATAATAATATACAAGTATAAATTTTAAAAAATCATTTACGTTTGACATATTAAAGTTACGTATAAGGGCCATATGGCCATATAACATACTCCGTAAATTTTGGAATAATAAGTCATCATATTCAGAAACTTATGATATGGAATCATATAATATATATATAAAACATGCTATGTTACTCGAATTATTACATATATCCCTAGCCCAATTTCCCAATTTACAGAATTTTAACATAACTTGAATGAAATCCATTTTCATAAAAACTAACTAACGTAAAATATGAGAATTCGGTTGGAGAGAAATACCCAAAGCGTAGATGAACAAGGATGACAATTTATATCTACTTCAATCACAGTACTCACAATCACTCTCAAAATTTCTCAATTTTATCTGACAATTCTCAAACTCTCTCCATCTCTGCTCTCCCAGACTTAGAATAATAATAAGAAGAAGAAGACGTCTGATAATAAAAGAGAAGAACTGACGCAGAAGTGGTTAGTTAACCCAATAATGGGTAACTGCTTGCAACTCCCCATAGGGCCTTGTTTGGCTAGCAAAATAGATTTAAAAACCATTTAATTTAATAAAGCTTTATCATATAGTGTAATTAATATCACACTCCTTCATAAAATAAATCAATATTTTATTTAATTTATTTTAAATATAATATAATAAATTCTCATAAATTCATATAGTCACATAATTAAATTTCTCATTAATAAATAATGTTAAATTATTAACTCTCTAATTAATAATTAAATTAATTAAAATACCAATAGACTTATTAAATATTTCTTTTAATACCATAAGCTCACATAATCACATACTTCGATAATAAAAATTTTCCACATTAATTTAATAAATGTAACACATATAATTAAATTAATCTACCACAATTGCATCAATTAATTATTTAATCTAATAATTAAATCATCGAAAATATTTATTTAATCCAATCAATATTTAAAATTAATTACAAAAATCTCGTTCGTCGCATCTTTCCCCCCTTAAAAGGATTTTGTCCCCAGAATCACGACTCAATAATTTCGACCCGTTACAGGGGAAGCATGTAACAACTGAGAAATTCGGATCCTTTGAAAACTATTTTAAAGAATTAAATAATGGATAAAATAATATTATTTGTTATTATTACGTGTTAATAAGATGTATGTCATTTTATAACCTAGAAATGTCAGAACATCGTAGTATTTTAACTACGTGAATTGTAGCAGCCCCGAACCCGGGCCCCAAATCGCTGCGGATCCGGTATACTATTTCTATCACTATTTGCGGAAGATATAAACATAAGTTGTTTATACACTACATTACACACTATTACCCAAGGTCGAGTAACCTTAACTTAATACACATTTCCTAAAATATCTATTACACAACAAATATTGATCAAACACACTATTACAAACTAATTGCATTTTATATCCCAAGCTGAACTTAGCTTTAATCGTTTCCTGTATCCGAACGCATTCGCCTTATCTGCAATATTTTATCATGATATAGCAAGGGTGAGCATAAAAGTTGCCCAGCAAGTTTATATACAATAACATAACAATATATCATGATTGAAGAGTATGAATAATTGGTTGGCTATAATTCAACAATATGATTGTGAACTAGCAGGAACAAAATTTTGACTGAACAAGTATTTTACATGAACAAACATTTCTGAACCAACAGGTAATGAAGGTGATCAGCCTTTCATACCTGACTTATACATGCAAGATGTACAGAGTACAATTTTTATGGCAATCAGCAAAGATTAACCATAAGCTTGAAGAAATTACTCTTATTAGAGTTAAGTATAAGAAAACTTGCCTGAATCGTTGATTACCGCACGCAATTAATAATGCTTTACACCGAAGACCTAATATTAATAATATAGATCTCCAATAATTAGAATAATATCATCACAGTATAATACTGCTATATTTAAAACCACAGAATATCCTAAACACATTACCACATAATCCTATCAGTCTTTACCGCACATAAGACTAGGTATCAAGTCAAACTATTGAAGTCTGAGTTGAAACCGACACAATTCTATCATCCTGACGGTCTAGTCGGACTTTTATCGCGTTTACGTTCAATTAAACTCTGACTTAATACTTAACAATATCACAGATAATTTTCTTATCAGTCAAAACATTTTTCCTAGGCTCGTAATAATTTTTGAATAATTATTACCATTTATCAACATTTTTCAATCCTTAAAACCGTATTTAAATAAATTAAATACCACAAAATTCCTTAATCATTAATATTCATTTAATATAAAATATTAATGAAAATCATAACATAATATTATAATATAATTATAATATATCAAAGTATTTTTAATACCTTAAAATCATAATTATATGATTTTTAAACCATTAAATCCATTATCCGATAATTGCTATTAATATTAAAATATTAATATTTTCATGTCAAAATATCAAAAGTTATATTTTATAACTTAAAATATTTTTATAACACTTAAATCATTTTTATATGATTTTTAAATCATTAATACTATTTTTTCATAATTTATTTAATATATCTATTAAATAAACTAATTATCATTAATATTGATTAATTAATGAATTTCATCCCAAAATATTAAAAGTCATCAAAAATAACTTAAAATATTTTCTTATACCATAATATTATTTTTCATGAATTAAAAACTATTTTTAAATAATTTATTTAATATTATAATTAAATAAATAAATACCATTTATATGCCAAAAATATTAAATATTTTCAAAATATACTCAAAATAGTTAAAAACTATTTTTCAGACTTTAAAATAATTTTTCATAATTTATTATGTATTTTTAATAATTAAAAACTATTTTTTTTCTAATTTTAAATTAATTTTTGGAAAAATAATAAATAAACAGTCGCTAAAGGCCTATAGCGACGCTTTCTGTCGCTATAGATGTTCTTGAGGGTTTTTTCCAGATTTCCGGCAGGGTTAGGTTGCTACTTTGACCTTGATTTAAACAGTGATCCTTACGTTTTTCTGGCTGGATAAAACTCTCAGATTATAGTACTTTTGCAATACTACAACATGAAACCAAGTTTATGGCCAAACAACAACATAAACACGAGATACAAGCTTCCACAAATGATGCCAGGTCTGTTCTTCAAATTCTGGGTTTTCCAGATTTGAAGAACAACCTTAGGTACTTACTTTGAAGTTCTATAACTTGGTGATCGTGCAACCTTTATGCGATCTATCAATTACAAGTTGTAGATAACATGTAGTACTACAACTATAAAGTAAAATAAAACAAAAACATCAAAGCATGAACAAGATACGGCCGGTCAAAGTAGGACACGGACCACTGCCTTAATTTTCTGGGTTCGTGACTTTTAACAGATCGGTCAACGTGGTTTGACCGTGAATATTTAGCAATCTATAATATATTTAGATCTGATTCTTTTTGAAACTTAAAGAAATCATATCAGGCTACATGTTACAAGTTTTAGACATCAAAAACATGAAACACAGACGGATCTACAGACCTCGACATTTGACTGAAAATCACAGTATTCCCGATTTCCAGATTTTGTAAAATTTTAAATTCGTGCACTTTGATGTTATGGGTCATGGATTTGACAACCCAGAACATCAATTGACACCTTATAACACAACTTTGCACAATCAATTGCAACATTTAACAACCAATTGAAGGATTTCCAAAAATTAGAGATTTATACCTTTTAAGCTTTTAATTTTTAATTCTGGCTTCTGATCTGTTTATGATGAACGTGGGGCTTCAATTTAGAATTGATTTGGCAATATATTTCGTTGGTTGAGAGAGAAGTAAGAGTTGGTAGGAGCAAAAATTGAATTGGCTAAGTTTTTGCACATTTTCTCTCTCTAACTCTATTTATAATTGGCTTGATGCAATGAATGATCTGAGTTTTGCTGAGATTGCTAGCTTTGCTGGAGAGTTTTAGCACATGGCTAGGCTATATTTAGGTTTAGGGTTGTTCACCAACTTTGGATTTGCCAAGATTTGCAAGCAACTTAAATAATGTACAAAAAGGGCAATTTTGACAATTCTATTTTATTCTAGATTTTCCAATTCATGAAACCCTTAGGGTTTAGGGTTTGAGCATACTTAGATTTAGAGTTTGGACAATTTAGGGTTTAGGTTTTAACCCTTAACTTGTAATTTACTTTCTAACATTTCCAAATTTCGATTTTCAAAATAGAAAATTAACATTTTTAACTTATAATTAGTATTTACTAATTATATTAAAATTCCTTACTCATACTAAAACTTACTAATTAGGATTAGTATTTCCTAATTAAAATTGCTAATTACGCAATTAGGGTCAATATCTCGGATTAGGGTTTATAACCCAATCATTAGAGTTTCTAATAGAAAATTTAATTTTCTAATTTAGAAATTAAATATTCGTAATTAGATTAGGGTTTTCTAATTACACAAAAATTTAGAATAATTAGGATTAGGGTTTCCTAATTAACATTGCTAATTTTAGCAATCTAATCCACCACTGAACAATTAGGGTTTCTGACGGAACAATTAGGGTTCCAAAAATTGAAATTAGGGTTTGTAAATTAATTAACCTTTACCCTAATTAGTACTGAATTCATAGCATTAAAGCATTATAATTCTCCGTTATATCCCAGATTAGGGCTTAACTTTAACAGAATCTGAAACTAGGGTTTTCAGATCTGACATTAGGGTTTCAAATTTAGAATTAGGGTTTTGTAATTAATTGTCAAGATTAACCCTAATTAATCTTTTAACTATTTATACTTATGCCATTAAGTTCCCGATTTAGGGTTTCATGCACCGAGTTAGGATTTCGGATTCTAGGAACTGAAACTAGGGTTTCCAGAACCGATTTCTAGGGTTTCTTGTTAGACGTTAGGATTTTCTAACCAAACGCTGTCGTTCTCAATATATACTTAGGGTTTATCACAGATGTAATTTATCTGGTCAACCCTTGACCCTTAACCACATTCTGTACACAGAACATAACCATATACTCAGATCATAATCACATAAACACTTAATCCTGAATAATTCACCTATTTCCTTCACAGAATTTTGAAATCCTCAAAATTCAATCCCAATAACCTTAAACGCATACACTTATTTTTTGTCTAGGCCTATTATTTGACCTTAAATCAATCATTTAAGATTTTCATAAATTGTCTAAATTCTCGGGTTGTCACATGAATGAATTAAAGTGTTTTAATTTCCAAGACGAAAATAAAACTTTTCAAGAAATTTTCTGAAAAACACTATTCACCATTTTTCGCTCGGAAATTATTTTTGAACTTCCGAAAAATACATAACGTTATAATATCGAGGTGAGATGGATTATCTAATAATAATCTAAGTATGGAAAACGAAATATTTCGAATGCGGACGTAATTTGAGAACGTTAAGGATTTAAAATCAAAATGAAATAACTTTTGTAATCTTGTATGAAGTGTAAAGTCCAATAGCTTTAAGGGACAAGCCCAAGCTATAGGAATGTTTAACCAAGAGTTGGTTTATATTAAGCCAAATTAAATTAAAGCAAACCCAATGATAAGTTAATTAATTTAAGACCAAAGCCCATATAATGATCCAATGGGTAAAGCTAGATCCATGGGGCAACCCATGGGTGAATGGGTGACCAAAACCTCTATGTGGTGGCCAAGTATTTGATGTAGGGAGCAAGTATACTTTGGCATTAAGGAAGGAATAATGAGGATATTTGTTAAGGAGGTGGGAGGTCTTAATGACCATTATGCCCTAGCTTAGAGACTTCTATAAATAGCAAGCTCACATTTCATTTTTGCTTGTTCAAATAATCCAACAACTTTCCTTACAAAACAACTTATGTGTTAGAGAGAATAAACACTTTAAAGCTTAACTTCCATTGTTAGATTTTCCAAGAAGAAGAAGAACTAGTTCATCAAGGGTAAGACTCTTGTTCTATATTCCTCCACCTCTACCGTATTAGCTTGATAGAGAAGTGATGATCATGTATGCTAAGAACATATGAGAATTGAATAATCAATGGACTTAAGCCATATAAGTTGTGAATAAGTAATTTGAACCTAAGTAAGTTATGAACTTATGATGATCATATATGAACTTATAAAATATTTACATGAATAAAGTTAATATGCTAATAAGATGTAAGAATGTGGAAGAAAAGACTTAAATCAATAATAAGTCATAAAGAAAAGAAATCTTGTATTAAAGAAATTGTTAAAGTTATGAACTTTTAAGAATTAAGCCATAACCTAATTTAAAGATAAGTTATTATATTATGTAGGTTGAGATGTCTACTTAATGAAATGAATCTATTTGGAATGATGAACAAATTTTTAGTAATGATGTTTTGCCAGAATTTACACGATTGGACGACAATCGTCGAATTCGTGAAATTCTCGGATTGGATGTAGGATTTTGTGTTTGAACTCGGAAATGTTGGTTTTTGATGGAGACAAGTCGTATTTGGCATTATAGAGTTACAAACTCGAAAATGATTGGATTCTGACATAGAATGAAGAAACGAGCGTTGAACGTTCACGAACGTTTATCATTTTCGTTAAAAATGAACTAATAGGTGAATTTTTAGCAAACAAAGTCGAATACAAAAAATACTTTTATTAACACGTAGAGTATGTGATTTGTGAACCGTGGGCTCTTGAACGAGCCAATTTGGACTTATAACGAAGAAGTTACGAGTCCGGGAATCTCACAAAATGAAAAAAATATGTCTAAATTATATGGTACACAAAGTCCGCACCGTAGCGCGACTCCAAGAATAATGTCCCGCGTTGCAGCGCTGAGCCCGGTCTTCTAGCCCTAATGGGTGACGCCGCAGCGCGGCACATAGGAGAAAAGTTGGTGCCGCAGCGCCAACCTTAGAGTCTAGATAATAAAGAATGTTTTTATGTTGAGCATAAATGATAATTGATTAACAATTAATTAAGGATCTTAATGTAACATTGTTAAGACATATTTAAGCCTTAAGAATGATCACTTAGGGTTAAAGAAAGTCAAGTTCATGTGAACGTAAGAATGACATAACTAAAAGCCGGAACCAATAATAACAAATCTAATACGTAATTAGATTGAGAAGTAGGGTAAGATTCTTTAGGAACCATGTACGATTATTCATGACCTAATGTGCTATGTGATGTTATCATCTACTGTAGATACCTTAAAGACTTAAAGTGCACATGTTATATCTATAAGCAGACGCTAAAGGCTAGTATTTTAACCCTTGTTTAAGTTCAATCTGGACAAGTTTTGTGATT
The DNA here is from genome assembly GCA_020205505.1 of Panax japonicus. Classification (NCBI taxonomy): domain Eukaryota; kingdom Viridiplantae; phylum Streptophyta; class Magnoliopsida; order Apiales; family Araliaceae; genus Panax; species Panax japonicus. The sequence goes on along the minus strand of CM035101.1, from coordinate 37,731,593 downwards.
CTTATATTCTTACGAATGAGTTAATGTCTTATGAAGTCAACGCCAATTCTTTCGGCTAGACTTATGATATGTTGGATTTCTTATAATCTACCAAGTACTGACAATGATTTACTAACTAATATTGGTGTGATTTTTGAAAGGAGACTGAGTATGCTAAAATTGTTTTGTCGTCAAATGACAGGCACGTGAGGTCCACAACTTAAACGTATACACGTTTAATGAATGTAGTGTTGATCAACACAGAGTACTATAGGCTGATCACCTAGACGTGCTCGTAAGCTATGTCGGACTTACGAACTTGGTATCGGGATGTCCTTTTAAATGTACTTAATTATGAAATGCTCATGGTCTTGGATCAGAATTGATGTTTTACTGAATATTGTTGTTGTAAAACGTTTTGAATTAAAAGAAGTGTTATTTTGAATTATCGATAGTACTTCGTAACTATTATTCAGTTATTGAAGATATATGATTCCTATGTTTCAAACATGCTAGTTTATTAGAATTGTTGTACTTGCTGAGCTAGTTTGGTTCACTCTTACTTGAACCATATGAATGCAGCTAAGATCGAACGGACCGATGGATCCGACAAGGATAAAGGGAAGGCAAAGGAGAACCCTTAGATTACTTATGTAATAGTATAGTTTTGTAAGAATAATATTTGATATTATAACAAGGACAAATTAAATGGTTATAAAGAACCTGGGAAATGTTAATATTATTTTGATTATATAGAAGACATATTCGTTCTTTTGAGGAATTTCAATTAAATGTTTGTGTGAACTATAGCACCGTGTAGCACCATCTGTCGGATTGGAAGATACCCGAATTTGGGGGTGTCACAGGTTGGTATCAAAGAAAGAGGTTATAAAACTTAAGGGGGGGGGGGGGAATTAAACCTTAAGTCATAACCTTAAGAAAAGTCAAAGAAATAAAATATTGAAGTTAACCTTATAAAAATGCATTATATATGTTATGTGTTTTTATTATTCTACTGACGTGTACTAATCAAACTTTTTATGTTATTGTAGATGTCAGGAGAAAATAGAGATGTACAGGTAGTCAGCGAAGGGCCGGTTAATTAGATAGAAATCATACCGAACCCCATAGCAGCAGATCTCAAGGTAGTAGTGGTTGTGTTTGGAGACTCAGAGAGCCAAAACCTCATGTCGGTATTTGACGGCATGGTAGAGGAAGAGGTGGAGGTAGTGTCCTTCAACCCAGTAGCTATAACAGCAGAGATAGCTCCGAGGGAGTCAATGATGTCACTTCTTTATTCGGTGTTGGATAGAAATATCCATTACTGTCAAGAGGTGAAGGATATGAAAGCAGAGCTCTAGGCGGTAATAGAAGATAAGACGGACGTGGAGTCCATGTGGGAGCATGAGCGTGATGAGAGGGTTTTCGCCAAGGACAAGGTCCATGAGCTGAAACAGGAGGTCTTTGAGCTAAGAGGGGAGCTAAAGACCAAGAAGCAGAAGATAAAGACGATGTCCTATATACATAGGAGTTCTCATTCGAACTTCCAGTTGCAGGTAGCTTGTTATCCCGTAGAAATGGGGCAGACGCGACATACTATCAGCCGTGATATTATCTTCGGTCTTGCTAAGGCGGATTTTGAGAATGCCTTGAGGAAGATGTGATCTATTAGTGGATAGAGTAGATTAGATATGTAAATATTGTGTATCTTATAGTGACGTAAAACCCTCTTTTATATAACAAAGGGTATTCTTTTGTAAATACCATTTTTTGAACGTAATTGCGGGAAAGTAATGTAATCAGCTTAGGCTGTGTAATGTAATCGATGTAGTGTTATACTACAATGAATTAATATTAGCCTTTTTCAGAACATGTTGAGTAATGAATGTTTAAGTTTTTATTTAAAATTAAATAATAACTAACTAACAGGGAATGAATAATAACGACATGTGTTATTTATTGTAGCAGCAAAATGCCGCCAAGATTAGTACCACGTAATCAAGGTGCGAACATAAATCAACCGAAGGGAGGTTCGGTTAATCCCATGTAGGAGTTAGTAAATCTTTTAACCGCAACGTTTAATAGAACTAGGGTTAACATCCCCGTAAATACTGATGTAGTACGAGCTACTACGTTTGAGGATTTTAAAAACATGGGTCCGTCGGAGTTCAAAGGAACTACGGACCCTATCGAAGCCCAAACGTGGGTAAAGGAAATCGAGAAGGCATTTGTGATAGCAAATGTCGATGATGCCCAGAAGGTTGCCTTTGAAACTTACATGATGAAGGGAGAGGCCAACTTTTGGTAGGAGGCCAAACAAGCTAGGGCCGAAATAGAGGTTCCAACATGGGTGAGGTTCAAGAAGATTTCTTAGATAACTAATTTCCCACTAGCATACAAGGAAGGATGGAGATCCAGTTTCTAGAATTGAAACAGGGGGACATGACTGTTCCCCAATACGCCGCCAAGTTTAATGAACTGGCGAGATTCCCTCCGCACTAAGTGGACACCGAGGTGAGAAAAGCACGACGGTTCGAGCAGGGCTTTAAACCCTGGCTCTATAACTGCATATACGTATTCCAAAGTACTTCCTTTTGAATCATTTTAGAGAAGGCGATAATCGTCGAAGGTGGTAGCAAGGCGTTGAGTTAGTACCACAAAAGACAAGAAGAATAAGGGGAAAGTGGACGGGGGAGTGAAGATCGAGGGAAGCCAGCGGGAGTGGGGAAGGGTGCAAACAGAAAATGGTTAGCTCTAAGAATACCAGAGTGAAACAAGGAGACCCAAAGAGGAGGATGGAGGCCTGCAAGACCTGTGGGTAGACTCACTTAGGAGTCTGTCTCAAGGGTAAGGCCGTGAGTTACAATTGTGGATAAGAGGGGTATATTGCACCTAACTATCCAAGTCCTAAGAAGAACCGCGGATGCTTTGTGTGTGGGTCAACTGACCACATGGCAAAGAACTGCCCAAATAAGGGGACGGACGGGAATAAGGGCACCAATAGTGGTAAGTTAACTATTGGGCGTCCAGCGCAGCTAAGTAGGCCGATGGCCTGTACTTTTAACATGATCGTCCAGAATGCAATGGCCTCAGGGGACGTAGTCGTAGGTATTATTCCAATCAACGACCTAAATGCATACGTGATGTTTGACTCGGGTGCTACTTGTTCATTTATTGCATGTGATTTTGCTAGACGATTAGGATTACTTTCTAAAAAGTTTCCTATACCATTAAATATTAAGGTAGCAAACGAAGAGATAATTCCTATTGAAGATATTCATAGGATTTTTTGCGTAGATATTCGGGGTTGTAAATTATCGATAGATTTGATACTGATAAAGTTATGATAATTGGACGTAATTCTCAGAATGGATTGGTTGGTTGGCTATGGGGCAATTATAGATTGTCAGAAGAAATGCACAACTGTCGTTCAAAATATGACCACAGTTAAAATGTGAGTTTTAATACAAATAAATGTAACTCTTATGGTGCCTCGACCACAACACCTTACAATGGTACCTTACAAAGAGGTACAGTCAATAACTGTTTTAGAAATTAAAATCTTTGGAAAATGCTCAAGGAAACCTTCGTATATGGGAGACCATGCGTCTAAATTATAATAGATATCATATGTCCACAAAATTATCCTTGGTTGACCCAATAGTCCCCCTAAAAAATGAGAAGATTGCTATCATGTTCTTTCCAATGGTGAGTCTTCTCTTGACATATAATTATCTCCATTGTCTCCAATTAAGAATTATATTTCAACCAAACTCCAAGATTATATAGGTAGTGCTTGTAGATATACTCAGCAAGTGGATGTGCACAACCCTGTCTTATGATAACACGAAGTTGTATGTCAAGTTGCATCATACCCCTTCTGAGTAGTCGAAAGTCCCACCACAAAATCCATCATGATATGCTCCCACTTCCACTCTAGAATCTCTAATGATTGCAATAAGCCACTGGGTCGTTGATGTTTGTCCTTAACTTTCTGACAAGTTAAGAACCATACTCAACTATTTTTATCTTCATGTTCGGCCAACAAAAACTCTGTCGAATGTCTTGATACATCTTAGTGCTACCAGGATGAATCGAGTACCTTGAACTGTGAGACTCTTGTAAAACTTTCTCCTTTAATTCCATTTCATTCGGAGCCCAAAGTCTTCCTTCCAATCTTAATAATCCCTCATTATCAAGACTAAACTTAATATCTTTTTCATTGGTCAACTGCTTCTTCATCTGGTCACACTCATCAGTTTTGAGCTGCTCCTCCTTAACTCTCTCACTGATGGTAGATTGGATCTCCATCGCAAACAGTCTTTGCCTCGCTTCACTTGGCTACTTCACCTCTATCTCTATCCTAGCCATCTCTGTTATTAACTCATTTTGAGACGTTAACATAGACAACTTTTCCCGACCCTTCCTACTTAAGGCATCGGCAACTACGTTGGCTTTTCCAGGGTGATACAGGATCTCACAGTCGTAATCCTTTATCAACTCCAGCCATCTCCTCTATCTCATATTCAACTCTTTCTGTGTGAAGATATATTTTAGACTCTTGTGGTCCGTGTATATCTCACATTTTTCCCCGTAAAGATAATGTCGCTATATCTTTAAGGCATTCACTACCGCGGCTAGTTCCAGATCATGAGTATGTTAAACTTTCTCATAATCCTTCAACTGTCGTGATGCATATGCAATTACATTGCCATTCTGCATGAGCACGCAACCAAGTCCTCTATTCGAAGTATTGCTATAAATGACAAAATTTCCTTTGCCATCGGGTAATGACAAAACAAGCACTTCACTCAATCTCTTCTTCAGTTCTTCAAAACTGTCCTCGCATTTATCGGTCCACGCATATTTCACTGTCATTCTAGTCAAGTTAGTCAACAGAGTAGCTATGTTCAAAAAATCATGAATGAATCTCCGATAGTAACCCGCTAACCCTAGGAAACTCCGCACCTCAGTCATCACGACTTCCACATTCGCTGGATCTACTGAAATCCCTTCATAGTCAATTAAATGACCTAAAAATTGTACTCTCTCTAACCAAAATTCACACTTAGTGAACTTCGCATATAACTTCTCCTTCCTCAGCATCTCTAACACTATTCTTAGGTGTGCAACATGATCTTCTAGCTTCTGAGAATAGACTAGAAAATCATCGATAAACACCACGACGAACTTGTCCAAATATTGTTTGAACACTCTGTTAATCATATCCATAAATGCAGCTGGTGCATTAGTCAACCCAAATGAGATTACCAAAAACTCATAATGACCATAACGAGTCCTGAATGTCATCTTCGGTACGTCTTCATTTCTAACCTTCAGCTGATGATACCCCATCCTTAAATCTATTTTGGAAAAATATTTTGCCCCCATCAACTGATCAAAAAGATCATCGATCCTAGGCAATGGGTACTTATTCTTTATCGTTAACTGGTTCAACTTTCGATAGTCGATACAAAGTCTTAACGATTCGTAGTTCTTCTTAACAAACAGTACCGGTGCTCCCCACGGTGAAACACTCGGTTGAATGTACTTCATGTCCAACAGTTCTTGCAACTGCACCATCAACTCCTTCATCTCCACTGGAGCAATACGATACGGTGCCTTGGAAACTGGTGTCGCTCCTGACACAATGTCTATTACAAACTCGGTCTCCCTATCTGGCGGAAGACCCGACAATTCACTCAGAAATACATCTATGAATTTACTCACTATAGGTATTTGTTCCATGGTCACTCCCACTCTCTAGTTATCAACAACATGGCACAGATAAACAACACACCCCTTCCTTAATAATTTCATAGTTTATGTCATGGTAAGACAACACAAACGTCTTGGTGATTTATTACCATAAAATATTACCTAAGGTTGTCTTATGGGCGGAGTGGCATACAAAGTTGCATTACCACATGAATTAGAACACATCCACAACGTGTTTCACATTTCCGTGTAATGCTCACACAAGCCCGACTATAGACACATGATCTCCTACAAGCCCATTCAAGTAGAGAAAAACTTAACGTATGAGGAAATTCCTATTAAAATACTAGATAGAAAATAGCAAACGTTGAGGAATAAAATTATATCTTCTATAAAAGTGATTCTGTGAAACCACGATACCGAAGAGGCCATGTGGGAATTAGAAGATAAGATGCCAAGGGTTTATCCCCATTTATTTGTGTAACCTTGTTCAATTTCGAGGACGGAATTCTTATAAAGGGGGGGGAGATGTAATACCCACGAATTTTAATAAATTATAATATTGAGGATAAAGATTATTTGCATAATTATTGAATATATATATATATATATATATAGTATCGGCATGTGTGTTGATAATTAAACAGTGTAGTAGAAGTGATGAGAAGCTTAGTTTAAGATTGTGAAATTATGTCTAGTGTGGCAAGATGATGAAATGCGAAAGTACTAATTTAACAAATGATGAAATTTATTATTACTATTAATAAATAAATAATTAAATAATGTGGTTGATTAATTGTTATTCATTAATTATCATGAATAATAGTATGTAAGGAGAAATCATAAATAATAAGGTTTTTCGTTCAATATAAGATAAGGTGTGACATTGGAAGGTAAATAGTTATTATATGATAAAAGTAAGCTTAACTTATGTAGTTTATTAAGTTATGTGAAAGAGTCTTATGTGACATCATGATATGTGTAAAAGTAATTAAATGTGTATTCTAAACCTGTGAGAGAAAATAACTTTGATTTAATAAATAATTGATATTAAATGATTATTTTAATATCTATGTAGAATTAGAATAATGAATTTTATGGAATGTAATTTAGTTCCCAACTAAATTATATTTTAGTCTAGGGTAAATATTAGTTGAGATAAATCAATATACATGGATTATATGATTTTATGTGTAATGTATGAGTGGGGGTATATGTATGCTCATTTGTGGACAAAGTGTAAAATAAACCTAAGTGTGCGAATAGTAATACAAAATGCTGAGTATTAGAATGTCCCAAAATGAGTGTCTTATTTCTATTTCTTCTTCACGTAATAGGCCAAAGGCCTAGTCCCTCCTTACCAAACACAAAACTAGCAAATCATGAAAAGTGGAGTGGTCTACATGGTACTCTTCTACCAAATCCTTTCTACCCATCAACTCCTCTATACCAATGGTTTAATTCATTGAGTAAAGCGTAAATTGGTCACAAGCTTTCCTATAAATGGAGCCCTTCTCATTCACAACCATTTTGATAATTTTCTTTAAAACATCAAGTGTGTGTGAGTGTGGTTGGGCTGAGCTTATACAACCTGCAAAGTGAAGCTAGAGTATCAAGTCAACTCCACAAAAGGTAATATTCCTCTATATGTTCCTAAACTCAAGTTTTTGCAAAGTTCTTAGAAAAGTATGAAAATACTTGTTTTGAGTTGAAACGTTTATCGTTGAAGCATGCTAGAATGTGTAAATTGATGCTAGACATTGTTAATATGGTTAAATACGAAATCAATGAAAGTTAAACGAAGTAAATTGGTCAAGTAAAGAATCCGTAGCGATGAGAATCGCTAAATGTGTTAAACTTTGGAAAAATGGCAAAAAATCTTGAATTTATCCTTGAATTTAATTGTTTGTATGTTTAAGATTGTTAGAAGCATGCTAGGGATGGTTAGTCTCAAGTTAATATTAGTTATACTTCATTACATTGCTGTTTGGATGGGAGTTGGCATGATAGCTCGTAGCAGGGGAATGTAGTGTTCTAATGGCAGAAGTGATGCCTGCCTTGGCGAGGGGTCACAAAGTATAAAGGCCCGCTCCGGCGGGGGGGGGGGGGGGAGTTTTACAGGAGCCATGCCTGCCTCGGCTGGGGTCCTGAAGCATAAATGCCCGCCCCGGCGGGGGGGGGGGGTGTTGTAGTAACTTAAAATTTTGTTTTGATTGTTGCCACAAGAAGACTTAAACTAATTTAAATTAACTTAAAGAACATACATGTGACGCCCTCAAAATAGGTATACATCACACCCATCTTGAGTCGCCAAATACATGGTACAAAATTCAAATACAACTTAATAATACAACTGTCGTGTAAAATACGACAAGACATAAATTGAGAGTTTAATACGAATATTGTCTTCTAGATAGTATTCAACTCAAATGGAGTCCTCAATACATTTATTATCACACTATTTCATAGAATAGTGAGGACTATTAATGCTATCATCTGGACCGTCACTCCATTCCCCGACTAGTCCTGGCTACGTTCTCATTTCCTGAAGAGAACAATGAAAGCAAAAGGGTGAGCTCAACTATCCTAGTAAGAAATATTATGACTAAGATAATGCAGAATAATTTATCGTTAGTCTTCAACAGTGTTAAACTGATAAAATATAACAAACATTAAGTTTAACTACAACGAAACAAGCAATCCATTAGAAAAGTCTAGTAGAGCATAAAATGTACTATCTTCTATGCTTTAAAAGGTTTTTCTTCTCTTTTATCGCTGAGACTCATCTTAATAAATAATCCACATCATCCCTGCACTACGGCCAAGGATATTCATTAGTATCACGACCATAAATTATCCATGCACTATGGGCCAAGGATATTCGTGTATTCATAAATGGTCATGATCATGCCAACAATTGTCCATCAATGCACTACGGGCCAATGAGGACTTTTACCACATCATTTCTAACATTATGGTCATGATTATACAGAATAATCCCTGGTTATAATTACACCAAGTCCATTTATGCACTACAGGCCACAGATGACTTTCAAAGGAATATAAACATGAGTATGATGATAATGATATAAGAATTCAATAAAACAAGTTCAAGGATAAATTTTTAAGGATTTATAATTTAATTTATCAAGAAATCAATAACGTCTAACTTGTTAACATGATACTTCTTTGTGGAGTAAAATTCAAGAATAATATTTTACCAAAAATAATTTGGACCGAAAACGAATCAATTTTTATCATTAATAGTACCCCAGGTGAATAGTACTCGAGTGAATAGTATCCCGTGAATAGTACTTCAGAAATAGTAACCTGTGAATAGTACTCCGACATGAAAAAGTTAAAACTTATCAAGAATGCTAAAAGTAATACTTTCATAAAAAGATACTGGATGAAATGCAAATATCAAGGATATTCTACTAATTTCATGGAGTATAGAAGCCAAAACTTTAACAAAACGAGTATAGAATTCTAAATCTGAAACGAAATAATATTACTTACATACTACAGAGTATGGAAGAAAATATTATTTCAAGCGAATATTGAACAAAAATAACATCCTTTACCTTGAAAAGAAGAGTATTCCAACCGGTATAGCGGGGATATTCTTGAAGAAAACTTTCACTATTTTCTACGCTCAAAGCTTTCTAAGACTCTAAAGAAATACTCTCAAGATTATAGAAGAATAATTCTCTGATTCTGGTATGATTTTTAATTCTAACTTATGCGCGTATTTATAGGAAAATGTTAGAAAGCTATAGGAGACTAAATAATAAAATAATATTATTTTTATAACAATTGTCATGCACACCATGACCAAGCTCAGCATTCCACCTTTGAACAAATAATTTCAGCACATTTTTCCACCAAAAACAAAAGTGGGGCCCACCCATGTTTTAATAAAAACTTCTTAATTTCCGAAACTTCAATAATTCATAATATATAACCATTTTATCAGAAAAATACGAATTTTATGTCCATTCCACACGAAATCGAATTCTCTACAACTTTGCAGAAGAAAGTATTTCAAAATTTCAAACCAAAAATATCCGAAATCAATAAACGGATGATTTTCAATACCTCATAAAATTCATAACAAATCATACGTTAATTTTTAACGGTTCAAAAATTGTGGACATATACTTAACTTAAATATGCATAACATATCCAATAATCACAACGATCCAACGGTCGTATTAAAATTATAACTCACGCAATAGAGCTTTAAGAACACCGATTTGATTTTTTAATACTTCCAATCCGACAAAATACAGATAAAACACCTCAACATTAATTCCTTCTTTTATAACCACATAAAATAAATATTTTCCTATCCATCAATTATGTCAACATAAAATAAATATTTCTTTATCACATAAATCAATAATTAAATATTCACAAATAATATTACAGAATCACAATAATGACAACCAGACCGTTACTTGGAAAGAGTGGGCTTTCCGATAAAGATTTCTCCTTACTGGCACGCAATTAGGTGACCAAACCTCTCCTTGACAGAACTTTCTAGACATTGCCAATAATGCTATCTAATAATATTATTCAAATAATATGAATTACTGATTTGATAATGGGAAATATCGTGCAGTGAAAATTATTGAAACAACAATAATATAAAATATCAACGCAACAATTATTGAACCAATAAAATAAAATATTGAACAGTAATTACTGTAATAATTATTGAGTAGTGCGTTCTTACGTAAGAATCAATAATTCAAAAATACTGTGCAATACCGTGTGTTACCGTGCAACAACGCGTATTACTGTATTTTAACCACCAGGTATTCCAACAATGTTAACGGTAAAACTTTCGCCATTATTTTATAAAAAGATATTTTTGTCATTTTCTGAATCCGACAATAATTCTGTTGTGGGGTCTACCAATGATTGTGCCATCATACGAATATTCCCTGTTAAAACGAATATTCCCCGACCAATCGAATATTATATAAAAACTTGCGTACTTTGCAAAATTTATAAATATTACCCACAACTATAACATTATAACAAATTCACTCCATAATATTCAAAAATGATATTTATAGAAAATTCATATTTATTCATAAAAGTTGGGGTCTTATAATACATAATCCTTAAACATGTATCAATGCATGTTGCAAGATGTTCTAGTAGGTTTAGAGTTGAATTATAACCTTTTGAAAGAACAGTTAAAAGACGAAAACCATGTTTATAAAACCTTATGCCTTTTTGAATCTAACCTTGTGAGTATATGTTTATAGCTTAGTTAGTCTTGTAAATACACATAAAATGTAGACTCAACATTCTTTGCATGTATGGATTGTTAGTCATGACATCTTAATAATTGAAAACCAATTGAGTTGAAAACTCTATGAGTTGTATTGTGGACTTTTGAACAAATATGATATGATGCTTTTAGAGATAACCGGTATGTTCATACATCTAGTTAGACACTTTATAAACTATACAAGCATGAACTATAAGAGTTTCTAAATAATACGCAAGCATGAACTCAAAGGGGTTATTTGACAATGTTATGTGGTTAACGAATACTATAGTTAGTAGTGGATATAATGAGTTCTTTTAACTTTGTAAAATGGAAATTTATGAGTAAATATAACAAAGGACCAAACTTAGCCTAAAGGTTCTTCAACATGCATGAGTAACTTAGGTAATGTTTCACATATGATGTGAGTATAAAACTAAAAATGTTTCTAAATATTTTAAAGGGAAAATCAATGTGAGTTACGCATCTATGACTTTGAATGTGTGTAGCCTATATGAATTTAGATATATGTGATGAAAATATGCGAATATGTATATCAAGTGTACATGACTAATGAATACATATACAAATATAAATAGGATAATATAGTTCATTGAGGTGATTTTACGCTGTAAGTGGCAATCAATGGTAAAGGCAAGTATCCTAACTCACACAACTTTGGATTTTGTGTGAGTTCTCTAACTTCATTTGATTCACATATTGAATGCAAGTTTTCTAAATTCTTTACATTGTATAAGTTGTAATCTGAATTGTTTCCATACTTATATCGAGCAAATATCTATTACTATTCGGAACGAATTTGTATGCCTTAGCATTGTTACAAGCATTGGACTTATCGTTCATAAATGCATTATAAAAGTGGTCTAAGCCTTTCATTCGGTTAGACTATATTCATCTGTTAAGAAAGCTATCTAAACCAATTAACTTAGTGCGGACTCTTGTAAATCTACTGAGATGAACAACCCTCTTAAAAAGGGTAAATTTTATATTATCAGGGAACCGATGTGCGCACATGGGTATGATTAAATGTTATGCATAACGTAGGGTACTTTAGGTTGATCACCTATTTTACTTGTTTATATTGGGTTTACAGTATAATAATGTTAATTCTAGTAAGAGTACTTAGTCCTTAATGACTGCTCAGTGTTCATTCTTATTAAACCTTGAAATGAATAAACCTAGAAATATTGTTGATATACTTCGGTCTATAGTTACACTTATTGAACACTCTTGACATTCCTTGATATCCTTGAACTATCATTTATTGTTATACCTTGGAAGATTCAAACGTCATAACTGCTTATTCTTATTGCTATATTACTTGCTGAGAAAACTTGTTGCTCATTCTTGTTTCCTTAAAAACATTAAAGTTAAGGCAGAGCAAGGCGGTACATCGGGAAAGGACAAGGGAAAGGGCAATGCTACAGAATAGCTTAGTCCTTTAAGAGTAGAAGTATTATTATTGTTATACTTATTATGATGTACTAAGGATGATTAAAATATGTTTAAGTTTAATCACTTGATTGTTGTAGTAATGGTTACGGTACCTTGGGACACGAATATTTATAATACATCAATGTAAATTATTCTATTATTTATGTTGTTGATAATTTTAGTGTGATGTTAGAATTAGTACGTGACAAACTAAATTTGAGATATGAGTGTCTGAATTTGGGGGCGTCAAAATTATAACCATAAACGAGATATAGAATACTCATTTAGAGTACTAAGTGAGGGATTGATAAACTGCATCAATAGTGAGATATATGGAAACATAGTGTGAGAATTTCGTACCGGTGAAGTACTAATCAAGTTGTTTAAACTGACAGTAGGATGTCAAGAGAAGATGAAATGAGTACGGAGATGCTAGCGGCTATTGCACCAGTGCCAGTAGCCGAGGTGCCAGCGCAAAGTGAGTCAGTTAATGAGGATGGAAAATATGAACCTATGATCAATCTGGGGAGTGATCATGATGATTATCCCGAGATGTTTCTGAGTGGTGATGAGGAGGCAGAGTCCGAAGAAGCTAAGATGGAGAAAGAGAATAAGACCAAAGTTGGAAAAAAAGATCAAGTATCTGCAGAAGTACAAGAAGTACAGAGTAAAATATTTCTCTTGGAGGAGTTATTGAAGACGGAGCGAGCATTACGCGAGATGACCGAAAAACAAAACGAGTTGAAGGCGCAGGTGGAAAGAATGAAGGTTGAAGGTGGTGGATCATCTGAAAGAACAATCAAACAGAAGAAGAGTAAGAATAAGAGAAAGAGGGACACCGACAATGATAATTATGAAAATTCAAACCCGATGAAGAAGCAAGTCTGTAGCAAGTGTGGAAAGACTCATGTGGGAGAATGCATGATGTGGAAGAACGTGTGCTTCAATTGTAAGTAGGAAAGACATATTTCCCTACATTGTCTTAAGCCGAATATGAGGAAGTGTTTTTCATGTGGGAGAACGGGTCACGGATTCAAAAAGTGTCCCAACAAGAAGAAGACTGGTGAAGGGAGTGGATGATAGACAATTTAAATATAAGCGGTAGTATCTTTTGGTAGTGTGTGATATTAAAGGTTGTAATATCGAGAACGATGTGTAAGCATATGTAAATATATATATATATATATATATATGTTTGTATGAATGAAATCTTTATTTTCTATATGAATATAAGATTAAGATTAATTTGTGTGTTCTTAAAACTCATACTTATGGTAAGCTCATGACTCATAATTATATGAAATGTTTTGAACCTCCTCAATGAATGGACACCAAAGGTCTGACTAGGATAAGTTTATACACTCATATAATGGTGGCAAGTTCCTGAACTCATAAGTGCGGTAAGTTTGACGAACTGGGAATAACTATGTGTGAATGGAGAATTGCAAATTTTGTGTAAAGTTGTTTCGGGTAATCCTAAAATTTATTTAAAAGGGGATAGTAATATGTGTTAAGTACTAAATGTATTATGTGATATTTGAATAAATATGCGAATATATGAGAAATTTTGTGTTAAATTCTTATTGTGTTGTTAATAAGAATTTGTGTAGAGAAAGAATTAATGTGAGATTTTTATTTAAATCAGATCATGCCAGCTAGACAACATAATCAAAATCAAAGCGAAGAGAAATTAGTGAATACTGAGGGAGGTCAAGCAGACCAGATGCAAAACTTTGGAAATATGATAGCCGAAGCTATGGGAAATAGATTGGAAAATTTCAAAGACTTTAAAGTGGTAGGACTGCCATAATTCAAGGGGACTACGGATCCTATTGAAGCCCAAAATTGGGTGAAGGAGATGGAGAAAGAATTTATTATTGCGAGAGTAGCGGAAGAGCAAAAGACATCTTTTCCAACATACTTGATGAACGGAGAAGCCAATTACTGGTGGGAGACTAATCAGGTGAGAGCTAGTACAGGTGTGGTAACTTAGACAAGATTCAAGGAGTTGTTCTTTGAGAATTACTTGTCATCAACTATGCAAGCTCAGATGGAGGTTAAATTTTTAGAACTGAAGTAGGAGAACATGTCAGTTTTTGATTATGCCGCCAAATTCAACGAATTAGCGAGATTTGCACCTCATCAGGTGGATACGGAGCTATGGAAGGCCAGGAGGTTTGAGAATGGATTGAAACCAGGTATATAAAATAAATTAGTTGTGTTACATATCAATACGTTTGCGGCTTTGTTGGAGAAAGCGATCATTGCTGAAGGAAGGAGCAAAGTAGCATATCGATTTCATCAGGAGAAGAAGACAAATGACGGAGGAAGCAGTGGTGGTAGTAATTTGAACAATAGAAACTGGAGCGAGAATACCCAGTCGGGTAATAAGACAGAAGAGAATAGAAAAGGGAGGGAGCTATTTGTAACTTGTGAAAGAAATATTCAGGAGTTTGTCTAAAGAAAAAGAGAGTTTGCTATAACTGCGATCAAGAAGGACACATGTCACCCAATTGTCCTAGTCTGAAGAAGATACAAGGTTGTTTTGCGAGTGGATCGACTAATAATCTGGTTCGGAAATGTCCGAAGAGAAATGTGGAGAAGGAAAGTGTGAACAAGGGATCCAGTAACGGAACCTTGGCGATTAGAGGACCTGTACAATCGGGAAGACCACAGGCCTGTGCATTCAACATGACGGTGCACGATGTAGTGGCTACCTAGGAGGTGGCGACATGTAACGATTTCGTTTAGAAATTTTATTACGCGAGAAATATGAGTTAGATATTACTGTGAATTGTTTTCTTTCATAGATCCAAGAGAGAGGTTAGAATATGAGACACAAAATAATATTGTGTTAATAAGAATTAATTGATGATACAACTTTAAAAGATTGTAGAGAATAAGAAAGCGGTGATTCTGAGGACGGAATCCTTATAAGGAGGGGAGAATGTGATAGCCAGGAATTTTGAATAATTCGAATTTTATGAATAATTTATTTATTTATTTATTTGATATTGACTATCAATATTGTGCCGAGTATCTGTGATACGAGTTTTTAGAAGTAGTTAATTTGTGTATTGACTGAGAAAATAAGAGTAGAGTTGTGCCTAATAGAGAATAAAAACACTAACCCTAGTTACGGATAGGGATTTGGTAGAAAATAAAATTTTAATAATTGTGTTGATGAGTACGTGTTTGTACTGTATAGAATTAATGATCAACGATTGATCGGATAGGGTATAAACTTAGTAAACCCAAATAAGGGATTAAAAACCCTAATCTCAAATTAAGAAGCCCTAACGCATAGTTAGGAACCCTGATCAAATGCCGAGAAATCCTAATTTTAAATTTGGGAATCCTAAACCCTAATTAAGAAACCCTAATCCTAATTAGCAAGCCTAATACAATTAGTAAACTTTAATATAATTAGGAAACACTAATTATATTTTTAGTTATCTTAATTTTTCTATTTAAAATCCTAATTAGAAAATCCTAGCAAAATAAAGTTATAAAACCTAAGGGTTAGAACGTTAAGGTTAAACCCTAATGGTTGGATAAAAAGTCAAGAATGCCATTAGAATTACATAGGGAAAGACCAAAATGCCCTTTTTACATGTTTTTAATATATAACTTGTAAAATTTGCCAACTACTTTAGTTGTTCACCAACTTTTGACTTAGAATGACCAAAACTCCAGGAAATCAGCCTAGTGCATCAGCTATATCAGCAACATACATTGCACCAAGTGATTATAAGAGATAAAGAGAGAGAAAGTCCATAGAATTTGTTCATTTCCTATCTAGCTCTCAACCAACTCTCTCTCTCTTCAAACCTCCGAAAATCTAAAGTGTATCAGTTCCTAAACAACCTCCTAGAACACCAAGAACAGATTGGAGAGCCAAGATCAAAGCATATTCAAGAGAAGGTATAAACCCTAGCTAACACTTTGATCATGTATGCTAAGTTCATATTTGTGTTTATATGTTTATATTAGTGCTAGAAGATGTTTCATGATGATCTATCATAGATCCATAGCATCAAAGTGGGTAAAAATCGATGTTTTCAAATATTGTTCTTGAACCCCAAAGTGGTCTGACAACCATATGTCAATGGCCTTAGATCTCTGCCTGTTTATGATTTTTGTTGTTTTAAGTTTTAAATCTGTAGTTTGACATGAGGTCTGTGATCAGGAAGTGGAATCATAGTAATTGCATGTCCAGATTGTAAGTTATTAATGGTCAAAACCCGTTGACCGAGCATGACCGGATGATTTCTGGGTAACCCATAAATCATATTCCAGCGTTTGACAAGATTTTGCAACGCCTTGATCTGTCAGGTATTATGTTTTTTGTTGATGTATTTGTATCCAGTTTGTAGCATGTTATGTGAACACTAGGTCCATGGCTTTAGATCCCTTAAATCAAAAATAGATCGGATGTAGTGGATGGTCAAAGTAGACCATCCGGGCACATTTTATGTTTTCTAGAATTTCCAGAAAAGGTATGAACAGATCTTCAGACAAGGTTTGACAGGCCTAAATCTGGAGTGTATGATGTACTCGGACTGAAATCATGTTATATATATGTTCCTTGACATAGGGACAACAGACGTGAACCATAAAATTAGCAAACTAATGACCAGAACATTAAATTAATTGGGCTGGAAAGTGGCACCATGAACTGCCTGGGTTTCTGGGTTACCCAGAAAACCCAGGAACAATCTCGACAAAAACTTTGGAGACTCAGATCTCCTGAATATGATGTTGTATGACCAAAATAATGGTTGCATATTGTAGTGTTACATTTCTACTGCACGATCAAAGTCTAAAATAGACCAAATCGTTACAAGGTTGAGTATCATTAACGGTCAAAGTAAGGCCCTTACTTAGCCGGCTGTCAGTGTTCTTGAGCCTAAGAACACCTACAACGACAGAAAGTGTCGCTATAGCCTATAGCGACGGTTTTAATTATTTTTATTTTTTGAATTTTTGGAAAATAATTAAAAATAGTAAATAATTTCAGAAAATTACAAAATAGTTTTAAAAATTATTTTAAATTATGAAAAATAACTTTTGATAATTTGGGATATTTTTCATTAATATTAATATTTATTTTAATAGTAATGGTATTTAATTCATTTAATTAGTATATTAAATAAATTAGAAAAAATGATTTAATATTTTAAAAATCATTTTTAATAAGAATGAAGTGTTAGAAAATATTTTGAGTTATAAAATGTAACTTTTAATATTTTTGGAGAATTTTCATCAATAATTTAATATTATTGATATTAGATTTATTTAATTATTAAATTAAATAAATGGTGGGAAAATGATTTTATTGATTTAAAAATCAATTAAAATGAGAAAAATGATTTAAAACTATTTTAAGTGATAATTAATGACTTTTAATATTTTTATGAGAAATTCATTAATATTTAAATATTAATGGTAATTATTTAAAAATGAGTTTAACTGTTTTAAAATTTATTTAAGGAGAATATTGGTGAATTAAAAATATTTTAAGTTATTATAAATAACTTTACTATTTTGACAAGTATGTCATTAATATTTTAATATTATTAAATATTAATGATGATGGAATTAAACAGTATTTAAATCATTTAAAAATGATTCCAATGTTTGAAAAATTAATATAAATTATAATAATTGTTTAAAAATTATTAAAAAATTCTGAAAAATATTATAAATGATATATGACTTATCTAAAATAATACTGAAGTTTTAAGACCGAGTTTAATTGACAATAAATATGTTAATTGTCAGATAGGGGTGACCAAGACACCGAGATGAGACTGAAGTCCAACCAGACCGAACTAGTTAGACTTGATAAGTGTTTATATAGGTTATAAACACTGATGTGACCATGTGGTAATGTGCCTAGGAGAAAGACTGACTATAAATTACAGTGATACGTGTTATGATTTATTATTCTAATTGTGAGACCAATATTGTGATTATAGGTCTTGTGAACGCAGATAAGTATATTGTGTAGCAGTAATCAACGTGGAAGGCAAGTTTCCTTAACTCAACCTTGAGTTATAATTTTTAAATATTATGGTGGTCAATTATTGTTGATTAGACCATGTCTGAGAATTATTGTTTATTATTCGCAGTTAGTTCATGTTTATTAATTTCAATTGAATTAGTGATTCTGAGAATATACATGGAGAATAACTGTTGTTGGATACTTACATCCATAGAAGCTATTATTTACAGTACAGATAATTCTTGTCTATTATCAATTTGTGTTGAGATATGTCTTAGCTAATTATTCTGGCTAGGCGAGAACTTGATAGGTTCGAGAAGAGAATTCAATTATTATTGATAAATCAATACAAATTATTCTGGTTAGATCGAGAAAGTGATTAAATATTGAAATCATTGTATTTCGTTGTTATGATTCAAAATCTGATTATAAGACTGAGAAGAACAATCTTTTATACAAAGGGAACATTTTGGTCGTATTTTCGGCCTTTACGCGCGTGTATGTATTATGCATAATATAGGGTGCAAGGAGTTGTCCGCTCTAAGTACGTGCTGAGGGGTATGACTTAATATTTATGGTTATCTGATACACCTGGGTATATCAAATGAAATCTTTGATAGTTACTCGAGAAGAGAAGTTCGAGATCCAATGGATCGCTCAACATAAATCTAGAAAACCTTCCACTTTGTTATTGCGTAGAATTTATTCTTGATTATTCATTTGAATATCGTAGAAACTTTGAAAGCGTTGTACTTTTTCATTATCAGATTATTGTGTTGCATAGATTGCGAGAAGACATGTTAGTGATAATGAATTGTTAAGTTATTTCAAAGTTCCCCGAACTTTGGTGTTATTCTATCAAAATAGATAGTCTGTTATTATTGATTCTTATATATTCAGTGTATGTCTTAACTTGCGGGGAAACTTTGTTGCTCATCCTTGCTAAATAAAATATTTCAGCTAAGAACGAAGAGGCCAGCGAGGCTAAGAAGAACAAAGGCAAAGTAATAGTGCTGGAGTAGTTGTAATGAACATTAGTATTATATTTTATTTGTAAATCCTTTTTGTATATTTAAAGGGTAAGTTTGTAATGTTAAGGTTAGATAACCTGGGATGAATGTATTAAAAATATATGTTAATGAGATATGTATTGCTATTTATAATTAAATGGGTAGATAGATGTTATTTATATTATGGATCGTGAGCACCAAACTCGTGGGTCAGGTAACCCAGATTTGGGGGCTTCATAGTAAAAGTCGTCGTTTAACTCAGAAACCTTAGTTTTCGATTTTGTATCGTAGAACTTTGCATTTAATAGTCGTGGACTCAAGAATGGTTAAATTCTGACTTAAAATGAAGAAATGAGCTATGAACATTCACGAACATTTAACGAACGCGTAATAGAAAATTGAAATAGTGAATTTAGTGTTAACGGATTCAGAAACTTATATGTCCGAATGAAATCGAAGTATGTGAGATATGTGAGATAACAGCTTTTGAATGAACAAATTTTGACTTATAACGATTAAGTTACTGATAAGTGGATTTCATATCCACGAATCGTTGTCAATTTAACGCTTAATTGTTGTTATTTACTTGTTTTCATGTTCATTTTTATTTGTTTTTGTGTTCTTTTATATGTAGGGTGGTTGTTGTGGCATTTGACAAGATTTGTAGTCATTTGGAGTATTTATGGATGTATTCATGAAGCATGAAAAATCGATTAGCAGAATAGATACCCGCCGGGGCGGGCTTGTTTGGCATGCATACCCCCACTAGGGCGAGGGGTCTTAATTAGTGAAGTCTTCTGTTCGGTTTTGGACTATGTTGAGACGTGGATTCTAGTTTTTGGGTGGCAAGTGAACTCTAATGAGTGAGTATTACTTAGAAAAACGTGTGTTGGATGTTTATTACTTTGTTAACAACGAATTAAATAACACACAAAGGAGATATACGAAGATCAATTCCAGTTTTTCATAAAAAGCATTGGAGGAAGATTTTAAAAAGATTTTCGGGACAATTGCAAGTTTAGGCTACGTGAAGGGTGTTTTTCACTATTCTTCTTCTTAGTCTTTTATTTGTAATTAAAAGAATGTTATCTTTAAATTACTATGTTTTTATTTCATTCAGTATGAACTAATTCTCTTTTTAGGCTTATGATGGATCTTTAAGTGAAACTATGTTTTTGTAGCTTTGATTTCCAGTTCAATAAGTTATTTCCCGGTTTATCTATATTAATTTGAGCGTGAATTTATGAATTGCCTGATCAACAATTTGTTGTGGATTTGTATGGAATCGAGAGAGGATATTCGAATCTAGACTTAGTTAATATAGCATGTGTTTTTGAATTTTGTGATTAGCAGAGTCTTGATGAATGTTAAGGTAGAGATATGATTAACATCGCATGTAATCAGATAGAGAACTTAATCTTAAACTTTCTTTAATTATAATTCACATAGAGATACAATGAGTTAGTTGATTAATGTGTTTAACTTGTTTCTATCTAAATCGTGGATTGAAGTTAATATGGTATTAGTGCATCGAGAGGTGGCTAGTACTACATTCGTGTTCTTGGTTAATAAACTGGGATAATGAATTTAATTGGAATAAAAGTGTTAAAATTAGAGTGGAACTTAGGGTGAAATCATAAGTCTAATTCTCCATTATTTGTTTGAAATTTCAGATTTTGATATTTGTGATTGTTTTGTGATAGTTGGTTTATTTATTAATTTAGTTTCTATAATTTTAAATCATTGAATTGAATAGTTTAATAGAATTAGGATTAATAGGAAATTGGTATTTGTAAGTTAAATTTCTTACTAATTTTTCTGTGTGGAAACGATACTTTATTCATTGCTATATTACTTGTTGACCGCGTATACTTTCATGTTGTGCGTATATAGATTTTTCCCAACAAGTTTTTGGCACCGTTACCGGGGATAATTTAGTCTAGATTTTAATATTTTAACAATATCAGTTTAATTAGTACAGTTTTACTTAAACACTTTTTGTTTTTGTTTTTGTTCTTCTTATTTCAGGTTTTTGACATTGGTTTATGCAAACACGATCCAAAAATCCTGACTTGTTTCCTTTTGAGGATGACATTGAAAGAAGATTTTAGAGTTTAGGTAAGTGGAGCAAGGAAACAAGGAACGAATTCAAAAACTTTGACATAGAAGAGGCAATGGCAGCTTAAGATCAGAAAACATTAAGGAACTTCGCCACACCCAAGGTGACTGAACTGCAGTTGAGCATCACCAGGCCCGCAATTACTGCAAATACATTCGAAATCAAGCCTAGGACGATTCAGATGATCTAGAATTCAGTTCAGTTTGGGGGATTGGCTAATGATGATCCTAATGAACATCTAGTCAGCTTTCTAGAGATTTACGACACCTTGAAGTATAATGGGGTGTCGGACGAGGTGGTGAGATTTCACTTGTTCCCGTTCACCTTAAGGGACAAGGCGAAGAGTTGGTTTCACTCTCTATCGCTCGGATCGATAACTACGTGGGAAGACTTTGCTCAGAAATTCCTTGCCAAATTTTTCCCGCCGGCGAAAACTGCCAAAATGAGGAATGACATAACAATAATTTAGCAGCAACATGTGGAGTCGCTATACGAGGCATGGGAGATATACAAGGAGTTACTCTAAAATTTCCCGCATCATGGATTGCCTAAGTTGTTGCAAATGAATACTTTTTATAACGAACTACATGGGAATCTTAGAACCAATATTGATGCAGCTTCTGGTGGAGCATTTATGGCTAAGAGTTATAAGGATGCCTACAATTTAATTGAGACAATGGCGGCTAACAACTACCATTGCCCATCATAAGAATGACACAGGCAAAGCCGGCTGTGGTGTTAGAAGTAGATGGAGGTGACAACAATACAAGCACAAATTTATGCGATGTCCAAGAAGTTGGATGCCATGACAGGGGCTCAGGTACAACAAGTTGTAGTAGTATGTGAATTGTACGTGGGTGATCATCCTACAGATCAGTGTGTAATCAATCCAGCGTCCATGCAGTTCGTAGGTATCTACAATAGGGTTCTACAGAATATGTACCAAAACACTTATAACCAGGGGAATAGGAATCACCCAAATTTCTCGTGGAGTAATAATCAACAACATCAGGCTCCACAACCGTCATATCCCTCAGGTTTTTAGAATCACCAATAACCGACTCAACATTACGAAAGAAAATCAGATTTAGAGGAATTGTTGTCGACGTACGTAACTAGCAATGAGGCAGCGACGAAAAATCAAGCAGTGGCCATAAAGAACTTAGAAAATCAGATGGGGCAAATTGCCTTAGCATTAAATAACAGGCCACAAGGGACCCTACCGAGTGATACAGAGAGAAATCCAAAGGGGAACCACGAACAGTGTCAGGAAATTACGTTGAGGAGTGGAAAACATCTCGTTGGCAAAGATGTAGAAAATTCAGCAATATCGGATGAAAAAGTTGACAATAGTAAAGTGGTTGAAGGAAACAAGGGTGAGGATAAGCAAGGTGAGAAAAAAAAGTTAGACGACAAACCAGTTATATATCCTCCACAACCATTTCAATAGAGGGTCCAAAAATATAAATTAGATAAGCAGTTCGTGAAGTTTTTGGAAGTGTTTAAAAAAACTTTAGATTAACATCCCATTTACAGAAGCCCTAAAGCAGATGCCGAGTTATGCGAAGTTCATGAAAGGGATTCTGTCAAGGAAAAAGAAATGGGAACACTTCAAAGTAGTGGCATTAATAGAGGAGTGTAATGCGGTATTACAGCAAAAGTTTCCACCAAAGATGAAAGATCTACGGAGTTTCACTGTTACATGCACGATTGGGAACATGTCTTTTAATAAGTGTTTATGTGATTTGGGGGCGAGTGTGAACCTTATTCCATTGTCAGTATACACATAATTGGATTTTCCCTCGCCAAAGCCTACAAATATTTCATTGCACTTGACGGATGGCTCAGTCACATATCCGGGAGGCATAGTAGAGGATATATTGGTTAAAGTGGATAAGTTTATATTCCGCACAGACTTTATTATTCTAGATTTTGAGGAGGACAAGAACATCTTGATTATCCTAGAGAGACCTTTCTTGGCCACTGGTAGGACACTCATAGACGTACAAAAAGGCGAACTTACTATGAGGGTTCAAGATCAAGAAATAAAATGTAACGTGTTTAAGGCCATAAAATTCCCTATGGATGAAGAAGAATGTTTCAGGATGGATATAATTGAGCAGATTATCAGTGAAGACATGGGCAAGAGCCTGGTCAATGATCTATTGGAAAGAACATTATTGGGGGATTAAGAGTTCGATAACCCAGAATTTGTGGACAACTTACAGATGTTAGATTCATTTCCATGAGTTAGCCGATTCAGAGTGTAACACCCTAAAATCCGGTCTACTTTCAGACCCGGACTCCGTGCATCACGATCCCATCTACTTCCAAACACACATAATTATATAGCTAAATATAATAACATAAATTCTCAAATTCCAGGTTCTCCAAACCTTTTAATCTCCTTCATTACAAATAATGATAATTACATTATTCTTTTCATCTTATACGAGTGACTTTCATCGGCCACCAAGGATATATAACTGTTCAGTAAACTAATCTATAGTTTAATTCTATTATTCTATATTACAAGTCTTCACTTGTTCTTCACGCACATTCATATACTGAATGACACTTCATCTGGATACCGCTCAGCTTGATCTTTACGAGATCCTTAATTTCTTTCTAACATCGTACGCTGAAAATGTTTTTCATTTAAAGCAAGTGTGAGCATTCAATTGCCCAGCAAGTTATAACAATTGAACAAATAACTCAAGAGTTTAAACATTCTTTAGAACATTGATAACCGAACAAAGGTTATGAAGCAGCTTGAATAATATGAATTGTCTCGATTCCTATCATTATAAAACCATATTCACTTTCACATTGAAATACTTTCATTCTTCTACCTTTTTTTCATAGATATCATGTCTGGCTAGAATCATTAGCGCAGACTTTAACAATAACGGCTTATGTATAAATCGTACATACTCACATTAAACAATTCAATCATAGAACAATTCATCTCATAGAAACACCGAAGTGCTCACATTATGGCACACAGCCTCATACATTCTACCACCTTGTACAAATATCACACATTCGCACATAGATAGAACTTCTCAAGTTTAACATCTGAGAAGTTTAAGAAACTAACATTCATGTAGTGTGAATGAAGTTAGGAAACTTGCCTTATGCACAGCTACAGCTTATAGTTTACACTGAACTGCTCATTCCAAATCCCTATATAACACATATGGAAATAACACGTACACCAATTAGTCATATACTTGACTTACAAATTGGCTTACTTAACTTTACTTCTTAATGTTCGCTTTCTTGCAAAATAAGTTTACGTGACTAACTTTCCTTACCAGTTTATGGATTCATAACATACAGAGATGTCATACTCAAAACATTCATCATCTTTGATGATTTGCATTCTTATCTTCTTCTTATAACTTCTATATTACTCAGCGTACATCGTTTTTCTGCTAGTAGTCCATATGATACTCTGAGTGGTTTCCCACAAACAACCAACAAATAAGTTCCCCTCTCATCTACACTGCCCACATAGTGAGTTAGATCGGTTGCCAGTTTTGTATATACCTTCGCTCTCTAAAGGAATTATTTAGCCCAACTCCCATATGTCAAATATCAAAGTTACGTTTGTTCCACAATCTAAATTCTCTTAACTTATTCGAACCATTAAACTATAATGTTCGTTAAGTTAACTCTTATTCTTTACGACTTTCTGGAAACTAAATGACATACCTCAGGATTCATTCTTTATCGTCTAAGTCATACAATCTTTTCTATACTCGGAACGATCGTTCAATGTCAATACTATGAGGTCATAGCATTAAACATTTTATATGAACTTATTCATACCTTACAACGTCCGGTTCATTCAACTCGAAATATTGTCCCAGTTATACTTATTAACTCGGCTTCTTAACATTATACGTTATTATCTTTAACTCAGTTTCTTCACCGTTCATGGTCAAATTTTAGTCTTCATTACCTTACGATCAAACCATAATTGGGGTGTAGATTCTGCCCGTTTAATACTCGCTTACACTCAAACCTTACGTTGGTTAAATTCTTTAACGTTTACCTTTCATTCTAACTTTCTCTATCCGACTCATACCCGGACGTTCAATACTCTTATCACCATTTTCTACGGCTTTTTATGGTAATTCATATCTTACTTACTACCTTCATGAACGTCCAAGTTATACAACCATTGTATACTTATAACATTCGTCCAACGCGAATACGATTCACTATGATCATTTACGTATTCGACATTCACATTGATTGTCTCTTAATCTCTTATTCAAACTTTACTCAAGGTTTTAATTTCATTCAATCGTTATTCAACCCATGAACTCCATGTTCATTATTCTTTCTTAATGTCGAAGCCATACCGTTCGTTGTATGTTAAGACTGATCTTTCATTGCAACAACATTGCGTTCACAGCGTTTATACGCTTTACCCTTATCTCTTATAACAATGACATAACAGTGAAATGTTATTCATTACCTTCGTCACTCAATGTCTAAGGAATAACAATCATAACAATCCTTCACGTTTATTCATTACGACTACGGTCCGCGAAAATTGATTACGTAATCTAGCGTTTACATTCAACCTTTTAATCTCGTTTACTCTTTTCGTTCAACCTTTACTAAAGGTTTAACTTGCTTACTTAAGAGTTATTTTAAGTGAACTATATGTTTATACTTCTTTTTTGCACATCCCCCAGTATCTAAGAAATAAAAAATCTCATTTTTGGCCATTGCCCTGCACCGGCGCAGCGGCGCCATGCCCCTTCCTCTCTCTCTCACTCTAGCGCGACCTACATCACCCTCTTCCCTTTGGTCTGGCACTGGGGTGCCAAACCCTTCGTTACCTCTCACACTGCGGCGCCACTCGCCA
Organism: Panax japonicus; assembly: GCA_020205505.1. Lineage (NCBI taxonomy): Eukaryota > Viridiplantae > Streptophyta > Magnoliopsida > Apiales > Araliaceae > Panax > Panax japonicus. The sequence continues at coordinate 37,705,136 of CM035101.1, read as the reverse complement.
GTAGATTATGGTCGACTTCGTGCTACGGTGGCACTTCTCAAAGCTCAGTCAGCGCTACGGCGCCAAGCCTAAACCCTAGAAAATTTTCTAAGTCTTGCATTAAGTTTGAGATACGTACTTCCCGATCTCATAACTTCTTCGTTATAACTCAGAACAAGGTCGTTCCAAATCCATTCTCTTCCTTATCTTACTTACTTCAGTACTCTTTAGACAGAAATTTGTTCTGAATCGATTAACGTGCAATTCGATTGGCTTAATCTTCACTTTTCGTTCATTTTTATGCTTTTAACGTTCTTCGCTCGTTCGTCCGTAATTCGGTCATCCGAACTCTAAACTTGTTCGTTCTTGAGTCTATGACTCACATTTTTTTACGTTCTCTTACTTCCTTATGAAACCCTACATGTTCAGGTTCATTCTCTAACTTTCTAATTCTCGTTCATCTTTTACAAAAATTTCGCCCTAAGCTTTGATATCAACTGTGACGCGGCGCCATAACTTTCTAGACATCGTCAATATTGCAAATAATAATATATAAATCTTTCATCTCAATTATTGATTTAATAATATATATATATATATATATATATATATATATATTAAAGCAGTAAACGCTCCAGACCGAAGTCTAGGCTTATCTAACAAAGTTCGACACACAGTTCAGATATATATATATATATAAGCACATAAATGCTCCAGACCGAAGTCTAGGCTCAATCGAGGCATAACTCGATATTGTTAGTCCATATATATATATATATATATATATATATATATATATATGTATGTATATACAAACAGAAATAAAACCATGGACCGAAGTCTGGGCAAACACACACAAAACGACTCTCAACGTGAAGAAGGGTGTGTGCAAAGATGAAGAGAAAGACTTTAAAGTGTGTGAGAAGACTTACAGTGGGTTGCCAAAGAAGACTTCTATATCTATAAAGTGGGTAAAAACTGGCTTTTACAGGTACAAAAGTAGCTATATATGAGCTCACAGGTGTTTAAAATGAGAAAGCACTCAGTGTGGGGTGAGTACAGAGCAAATTGGGCAGGGCTTCCTCGCCGTTTTCTCAAGCAAAATGGCCACCCCAAGCCCTCTATTTATAGAGGCGGGAACCGCAGGCCTGCGGCTCGGCCGCAGGTGTACCAAAGGCTACCCGGGTTGCCCCAGGTTTCTCTGGTTGGGTCGTCTCGTAGTACGTCCACTCAAGCACTGTAATGTCCGCTCTAACTTTTAGAATTGCAATTCGGGCATACGATTGAGGTATACAAGACCTATTTCGGACCGCCGTTGTTAAGAGTTGTACAATGGAATGGGATTAGAGTTTGTACAATGTCATTGATGATGGGACGATGCCCTCCGGTCTTCAAGCTTCAAATTCTATCTGTTACCCCGCACAATAGTCACTCGGGATTGGTTCTCCTTAATTCTTTTGGGACATCGTTGTGTAGAGATGTGTGTATGAAATGTTGAGATGACGTGATGTGGCATCGCGTTGGTGAGATGATGATGTTTCCCCTCGCCGGTGTTATCGTCAGTTTGGGCTGATAAAGTAGACGTTGCTCAGGGCTTCGCTGAGATTGGACTGCTGCAATTGTTGAAGGTCCTCAATGTCATCTATGAGGTGTTCCTATCCTCCCAGTGTTATCTCCGAGCTGGTATTAAGTATCTCATTATGAGCGCCGAGATTGAAGCTGGTTACATTTGAAACAAACATTTCCAAGGTTATCATCGGAACTGCATTCCTTGCGGTGATCACCAATGTTGGTAGCTATTCCCATGATTGGGACTGAGACTGGATACCTCGGGGTTATCTCCGAGATTAATTGGTCTTCTCCGATGTGTGTTCTGGTATTGGATCTGCACGCCTCGAGGTTATCTCCGAGGTTGGAATTGTTACTCCCGGTGTGTGTTCCGGGGTTGATGTTGAACTTCCGGTAGTATCCGGGATGCATATGAACTGTCTTCCAAGGTTCCCTCTTCAAAGACGAATCTGTCCTCCTGCAATGATAGTGACATGTGTACAGAAAATTTCAAGTGTTTACAGTAAGCAACAATAATCAATACCGTGTGCTACTATGCAACCCCGCGTATTATTGTACTTTTAATACCGAGTAGTTCAACAGTTTTAACGGTAAAACTTCTGTCGTTATTTTTATAAAAATATTTTTGTCATTTTCTCAATCAGACAATAATTCCGTTGTGGGGTCAACCAATGATTGTACCGGCATACGGATATTCCCCAACCAATCGAATAATATACAACAACTTACATACTTTTCAAAATTTATAAATATTACCCACAGCTATAACATTATCTCAAATCCACACCATAATTTTGACAAAAATATTTCGAGAAAACTAAATCTTTATTCGTAAGATTTGGGATTTTACACACAATATATGTTTGACGTATTAAATTTGCAAGTAAGGGCCATATTGCCATATTTATATACTCTGTAATTTTGTAGAAAGTATATATGACATGTTTTTATGAAACTTATGATATGGTTTATACAATATATATAATAAAACACAATATGATAACATTTATCACGTAATTAACACATAATTGTTACTCCTTTTTCCACTACAGAGCTTTTACATAACATAAAAGCCATTTTCTTAAAATCGTAAACAACATAAATAAAATTGGTTATAGGAATTACCCAGAGTATAGGTTAGAAGAGATGATCCTTTCACAAATACTTGTTTGATTACACACTCACAATTTCCTTCAGACTTCTCAATCTCTCTCTGAATTTTCCTTTTCTAGACTTAGCCAAATGAGAGAAGAAGGCGTAGTATTTTACAAAAATAACTGAGCATAGTGAGGCCAGTTAACCCAATCATGGGTTAACTGCTATTACCTGTAACAACCGAGAAATTCGGATCTTATTGTAAAATGATTTTATTAAATTAAATAATAATAAAATTATATTCGATGTAATTTCAAGATGGTTGTTATTGTATAACCTATTGATGTTAGAATGTCGTAGTATTTGAGCTCCGTGAAGGAATTAAAGTGTTTGAATTTCCAAGACAAAAATAAAAGTTTTCTGAGAAATTTTCCAAAAAATACTATTCATTGGTATTTGCTCGGGATTTATTTTTTAATTTCCAAGAAATATGTAATGATAGAATGACAAGGTAAGATGGATTATGTAATAAAAATTTAGTTATGGAAAATGTAATATTTCGCTTGCGGACTTAATTTATAAACGTTAAGAAGGGCAAAGTAGTAACGAATAAGTAATAATTGTATGATACTTTGGTATTGTGCAAAGTAATGAAAACGAGTATAATATGAAGTATTATACGAGTTTGTATGAAGGATGAAATATCATATATAAATTCTATATGAATTAGAATAAAAAAATGATACATAAACTATATGTATATGTATTAAGTAATGTTAATGGACTTGGAAAGGTTGATTGGAATTACTACAAGTCCAAGTAAATTAAAGGGTGAGGCCCAATTATTGATTAATAAACAAGTTAGTGTTTATTAATGCAAAGCCCAAAGATTAAGTTGATCCAAGCCCAAACTAGAATCCATGAGTTGTTTGACCCATGCGGCAAACCATATTAATATGCTTAATATGGTGACCAAGTTAAAATAATGACAAAGTTAATGTAATGACCAAGTAATAGAAGTAATGGCCAAGCAAAGGATAAGAGTTGCGATTAGCAAGTAATGAATAGTAACGTGTGAGAGGTTTAAGGAGATTTTTTTCGAGAACTATTTTCCCACGAGTATGCAAGGGAGGATGGAAATGAGGTTTCTTGAATTGAAACAAAGAGATATGCCAGTTCCCAAGTATGCTGCCAAGTTTAATGAACTGGCACGATTTGTTCCACATCAAGTGGACACTAAAGTGAGAAAGGTTAGAAGATTTGAGCAGGGCTTGAAACCCTGGCTCTATAGCCGAATTTTTGTGTTCCAAAATACTTCCTTAGGAACCATAATAGAAAAGACAATAATTGCCGAAGGTGGGAATGAGGCTCTCAGCCAGTACCACAAGGATAAGAAAAACAAGGGCAAGGTTGATGGAGGAATCAAGACCGAGGGAGCCAGTGGAATTGCCAACGATCAAAAGAGGAAGGGATTTAACTCTGAGAATACCAGAGTAAAACAAGGGGATTATAAGAGGAGGATGGAGGCCTGTAAAACCTACGGGAAGACTCACTTAGGAGTCTGTCTCAAAGGAAAGGCTGTATGTTATAATTGTGGACAAGAAGGGCACATTTCTCCTAGCCTTCCAAATCCGAAGAAAAATCACGGGTGTTTTGTATGTGGATCAACTGACCACATAGCGAAGAACTGTCCGAAGATGGGGACAGAAGGAAATAAGGGAACTAATAGCAGTAAGTTAGCTATTAGTGGTCCAGCTCAGCCGGGTAAATCAATGACCCGTACTTTTAATATGACGATCCAAGATGCGGTGGCATCAGGGGATGTAGTTACAGGTATTATTCCGATCAATAACATAAATGCGTACGTGCTATTTGATTCGGGTGTTACTTGTTCGTTTATAGCATGTGATTTTGCTAGACGACTAGAATTATTTCCCGAAAAATTGCCTATACCTTTGAACATTAAGGTAGCAAACGAAGAGATAATTCCTGTTAAAGATATTCATAGGAGTTGTTGCGTAGATGTACGTGGTTGTAAGTTATCGGTAGATTTAATACCAATAAAGTTAGGAGAATTCGACGTAATTCTCGGAATGGATTGTTTGATTAACCATGGAGCAATTATAGATTGCCAAAAGAAATGTGTGAGCATCTGGACGTTGAATCAACCTCCTATAGTATTTTATGGTAATAAATCGTCGGGACGTTTTTTTTTTCCTTACGATGACACAAACTAGAAAACTTTTAAGGAAGGGATGTGTAGGTTATCTATGCCATGTTGTTGATACCTAGAGAGTGGGAGAGCAACCATGGAACAAATACCTATAGTAAACGAATTCATGGATGTATTTCCAAGGGAGTTACAGGGTTTACCGCCGGATAGGGAGATCGAATTTGTGATACACATTGTGCCAGGAGCGGCACCAGTCTCAAGGGCATCGTACTGTATGGCGCCTGTGGAAATGAAACAACTAATGGTTCAGCTTCAGGAACTATTGGACAGAAAGTACATTCAACCAAGTGTTTCTCCGTGGGGGGCACCGGTGTTGTTTGTCAAGAAGAAAGACGGATCGTTAAGGCTTTGTATTGACTATCGAGAGTTGAACAAGTTAACGATAAAGAATAAATACCCATTGCCCAGGATCGATGATCTCTTTGATCAATTGAAAGGGGCAAAGTATTTTTCTAAAATAGATTTGTGGACGGGGTATCACCAGTTGAAGGTTAGGAAGGAAGATGTACCAAAGATGGCGTTCAGGACTCGTTATGGTCATTACGAGTTTCTGGTGATGTCATTTGTGTTGACGAATGCACAAGCTACATTTATGGATATGATGAACAGAGTGTTCAAACCATATTTGGACTAGTTCGTCGTTGTGTTTATTGATGATATTTTAGTCTATTCTAAGACGCCAGAAGATCATGCTGAACACTTAAGATTAGTGTTTGGAGACACTAAGGAAGGAGAAGTTATATGCGAAATTCACCAAATGTGAATTTTGACTAGGAAAGGTGCAGTTTTTAGGTCATGTAATTGACCAAGAGGGGATTTCAGTGGATCCAGTGAAGGTAGAAGCAGTAATGAATTGGGAACAATTGAAAACACCGACTGAGGTGCGGAGTTTCCTAGGGTTAGCAGGGTACTATCGAAGATTTATCCAATATTTTTCAAAGATAGCTACCCCGTTGACTAATTTAACAAGGAACACGGTGAAATAGGTATGGACGGATAAATGTGAAGACAGTTTTAAAGAACTGAAGAAAAGATTAAGTGAAGCGCCTGTTTTGTCATTGCCAGATGACACAGGAAATTTTATAGTGTATAGTGATGCTTCGCATAGAGGACTTGGTTGTGTGCTTATGTAGCATGGCAAAGTCATTGCGTATGCATCACGGTAGTTGAAGGATTATGAGAAAGTTTATCCTACTCATGATCTGGAACTGGCCGCAGTAGTGTTTGCTCTATAGATATAGAGACATTATCTTTATAGGGAAAAATGTGAGATATATACGGACCATAAAAATCTAAAGTATATCTTCACTCAGAAGGAGATGAATATGAGACAGAGAAGATGGCTAGAGTTGATAAAGGATTATGATTGTGAAATCCTGTATCACCCTGGAAAGGCCAATGTAGTTACCGACGCCTTAAGTAGGAAGGGTCGGGAAAATTTGTCTGTGTTAACGGCTCAAAATGAATTAATAACAGAGATGGCTAGGATGGAAATAGAAGTAAAGATGTCGAGTGATTCGGGGTAGATACTCTTTATGATAGAGATGCAATCTACCATCGTATAGATTTTCAAGGAGGTACAACTCAAGATTGACGAGTGTAACCAAATGAAGAAGCGGTTATCCGAGAAGGAAGATACTAAGTATAGTCTTGATAATGAGGGATTATTAAGATTTGAAGGAAGAATTTGGGTTCCGAATGAGACGGAATTAAAGGTGCAAGTGTTACAAGAAGCTCATAGTTTGAGGTACTCGATACATCCTAGTAGCACTAAGATGTATTAAGACCTTCGACAGAGTTTTTGGTGGCCAAACATGAAGAGAGAAATAGCAGAGTATGTGAGTAGGTGCTTGACTTGTCAAAAAGTTAAGGCCGGACATCAACGACCCATTGGCTTATTACAGTCATTGGAGATTCCAGAATGGAAGTGGGAGCATATCACGATGGACTTCGTGGTGGGACTTCCGACGACGAAAAAAGGGTACAATTCGATTTGGGTAATAGTGGACCGGTTGATGAAGTCGGCTCACTTTTTGCCAATTAGGGTCGAGTATAACTTAGACCAGTTAGCTAAACTTTATGTTAAAGAAATCATTTCCAGATATGGAGTACCAGTATCGATTGTGTTAGATCGTGATCCACGATTCACATCGAACTTTTGGAGGAGTTTGCAAGAATAGTTGGGAACACAACTGAAGTTAAGCACAGCTTATCATCTACAAATCGATGGGTAGAGTGAGAGAACAATTCAGACGTTAGACGACATGTTGAGATATTGCGTCATGGATTTCAAGGGTAGTATGGATGATCACCTACCACTAGTAGTGTTTGCGTATAACAACAGTTATCATGAAAGCATAGGTATGTCGTCGTATGAAGCTCTGTATGGAAGAAAGTGCAGAACACCACTGTGTTGGGATGAGGTAGGAGAACGCCAGACGCTAGGACCAGAATTGGTGCAGCAGATAGCGGATGTGGTAAAGTTAATTCGGATGCGTCTCATCACAGCTCAGGACAGACAGATGAAGTATGCGGACTCGCATAGACTAAGTCGAGAGTTTGAACTGGGCTCATATATGCTTCTAAAGGTATCTCCCTGGAAAGGAAAGATACGCTTTGGAAAGAAAGGAAAGTTAAGTCCAAGGTTTATAGGACCTTTTGAAGTTTTAAAACGGGTGGGAGAGGTAGCTTATGTGATAGCATTACCTCAAGACCTAAAACGAATATATAACGTGTTTCACGTATCTGTATTACGTCAATATAAGCTGGACTATAAGCATGTAATCGAGTATGAGCCGATTCATATCGAGAAAGACTTAACATATGAAGAATCGCCGATGCAGATCATTGATAGAAAGGAACAAGTTCTGAGGAACAAGGTAATACCATCAGTAAGGTATTTTGGAAGAACCACAATGCTGAAGAAGCAACGTGGGAATTAGAAGAAAAGATGAAGAAAATTTTTTCTCATCTATTTGATTAAAGTAAGACGAGATTCTAGGGACACAATCTTTACATGGGGGAAGAATGTAACGACCGAGAAATTCAGATCTTATTGTAAAATGATTTTATTAAATTAAATAATAATAAAATTATATTCAATGTGATATCAAGATGATTGCCATTGTATAACCTATAGATGTTAGAATGTCGTAGTATTTGAGCTCCATGAAGGAATTAAAGTGTTTTAATTTCCAAGACGAAAATAATTGTTTTCTGATAAATTTTCCAAAAAACAGTTTTCATCGGTATTTGCTCAAGATTTATTTTTGAATTTCTGAGAAATACATAATGATAGAATGACAAGGTAAGATGGATTATGTAATAAAAATCTAGTTATGGAAAATGTAATATTTTGCTTGCGGACTTAATTTATAAACGTTAAGAAGGGCAAAGTAGTAACGAGTAAGTAATAATTATATGATACTTTGGTATTGTGCAAAGTAATGAAAACGAGTATAATACGAAGTATTATACGAGTTTGTATGAAGGATGAAATAACATATATAAATTCTATATGAATTAGAATACGAAAATGATACATAAACTATATGTATATGTATTAAGTAATGTTAATGGACTTGGAAAGGTTGATTGGAATTACTACAAGTCCAAGTAAATTAAAGGGTGAGGCCAAATTATTGATTAATAAACGTGTTAGTGTTTATTAATGCAAAGCCCAAAGATTAAGTTGATCCAAACCCAAGCTAGAATTCATGAGTTGTTTGACCCATGGGGCAAACCATATTAATATGGTTAATATGGTGACCAAGTTAAAGTAATGACCAAGTTAATGTAATGACCAAGAAATAGAAGTAATGGCCAAGCAAAGGATAAGAGTTGTGATTAGGAAGTAATGAATAGTAAGGAGGTGGGGTTGTATATTGACTAAACTACCCTAGCTTTGCAAATTCTATTAATAGAGAAGCCTTGCTAGCCATTTAACAATTGTTCAAACAATCTAGCTATTACAAAGTGCTTAATTGTTAGAGAGATTAAGTTGTAAATAAGTCACTTCCATATGTAAGAAGAAGAAGAAGCTACTTACCAAGACTTCAAAAGTAAGATCTCTTCTCCAATTATCTTCTATCTCTACCATTATAGTTTGATAAGAAAAGTTTGGATTAAGGAACAAATATGTTAAAAAGTAAGAAGAATGAGTAAGCAATGAACTTAAGTCACATAAGTTGGTAATAAATCATTTAAGCTGGCATAAGTTATAAACTTATGTGAAAGTATTATGAACTTGTAATGAGTTTATTAAGAGAAGTGATATGGATTTAAAAGAACTTGTATGATCATATGTTTCATGAATACATAAGTAAAGTTATATGTTAAGAACATATAAGGTATGATGATTAAGAAACTTTAATTGTCATAAGTCATGAACAATGAAATCTTAAGTAGTTTATAATTTGATAAGTTATATGCTCATGAAGAAATAAGTCTAAAATTCAACAATGAATATAAGTTGTTGTAATAAGTAGGTTGAGATGTTCACATGATGAAAGGAATTCATTTGTAATGTTGAAAAAATCATAAAAATGAAGATTTTCCGGAAATTGCACGATTGGACGATAATCGTCGAATTCGTAAAATTCTCGGAATAGAAGTCAAATTTTGTTTTTGAACTCAGAACCATTGTTTTCCAATGGAGACAAGTCATATTTGTCATTTAAGAGTTGCGGACTCTAAATTGACCGGATTCTAACTTAGAACGAAGAAACGAGCGTTGAACATTCACGAACATTTATCGCTTTCGTTAAAAATTAACCAATAGGTGAATTTTTAGCAAACGAAGTCAAATAGATAAAATTCTTACATGAACGCGTAGATTACATAATTTGTGAACCGTAGGCTTTTGAACGAGCCAATTCGGACTTATAACGAAGAATTTATGCGTCCGGGAAGTTCACAAAAATTCAAGGACTGAATTTTTTTCTGGTGCACAGAGTTGGCGCCGCGGCACCAACCCTAGGCCAAATTGGTCAGGCCGCATCGCGTAACAGTGTCCGAGCACACTGCAAGCTCATGCCGCAGCGCGAACCGTAGTAAAAATTACGGCGCCGCAGCGCCATGCACATTACAAGACCTTCTGAATTGTGGCGCCGCAGCGCGCCCCACCAAGTAAGGACTCGCGCCGCAGCGCCAAGTTCGGGACACTATTAACGCGCGACGCAGTGCGAGATGTGAGTATAAAGCCGGCGCCACAACACCAGCCTCAGAATAAGGATAGTGATGAATGTTTTTAATTACAAAGAAAAGAAAGTTAATTGATTTAAAAGTAAACATAACCTAAGGAATGTAATGTAACATTGTTTAAACTTTGTTAAACCGTAAGGGTGTTGTATAAAGGTTGAGATAACCTAGTTGAATATAAATGCAAGGATAATGATAAATCGGAACAGATAGTAACTGAATCTAATACACAATTAGTTTGAAATGAAGGGTAATATATAGTCATATACATACTTGATTATATGTGACCTAATGTAAGGCATTATGTGATCATGTATTGTAGAGACTTCAAAGACTTGAACATAAAGTAAATATACTGTAGCAGACACTAAAGGCAAGTATTCTAACTCTTGTCTTAGTTCAATCTGAACAAGTTTTTGAAATTCATGTATCCTTACGCATGAATTGTGGTATGTTGAAGTTAAAGCCAATTCCTTTGGCTAGACTTGATATATTGCGTGGATTATTGATAATCTATTCATCTATTATCAAATGTTGTTATCTTTTGTAAACTACTTGATATGGTTTTCAAAAGAAGACTGGAATGTTAAACAAATATTTTGTCGGTAAAACGACAGGCACATGAAGTTGCCAAATGATTAAACTTACATACGTTTAATGGATGTAGTATTGATCAACATAGAGTACAATAGGCTGATCACCTAGAAGTGCTCGTAAGAAATATCGGGCTTACTGACTTAGTTCTGTGTTGTCCTTTTCCAAGAAAGAATGAATACTCGAGTTCTTTGACCGGAGTGAATGTTTTACTAAAATTTGTTATTATTGTAAAACATTTTGAAAGAAAGATGAAGTTCTATTTTGAATTATCAATAGTACTTCATAATTATTGTTAAGTTATTGAAGATATACGATTCGTATGTGTCAAGCATGTTGTTATTGAATTGTTATACTTGCTGAGCTAGTTATGTTCATTCTTGCTTGAACCGTATGAATGCAGCTAAGACTGAACGTTCTAAAGGATCGAATAAGGATAAAGGACAAGCTAAGGCAGATTATTAAGCTGTCTTGTACTAGTATAGGTCTATTGTTGTAATGTAATTGATATTATGACAAAGAACCTTTGTAATGGGTATAGATCCTGGGAAATGTAAATATTAATTTAAATATATAGAAGTTATGTTCGTTCTTTGAGACTTTTCAATTGAATGAATGCATGAATGTTTGTACAGTATAGCACCATCTGTCGGGTTGGAAGATACCCGAATTTGGGGGCGCTACATTAACTCCACATAAGGTTTCGTTTGGTTAACCTTAAAGGGCTCAAATCCATTTAATTTAATAAATCTTTTATCCTATAGTTTAATAATGTCACACTCAAATATAAATTAAATAAAATATCTTATTTACTTTAATTTAAATAAAATATGATAATTTATCATTAATTCATATAGTCACATAATTAATTACTTATTTATTAAGTATGTCAAATTATTAAATCTCTAATTAATTATTACATTAATTAAAATAACATTATGCTTATTAAATATTTCATTTAATTCAATAAGCTCACATAAATACATAATTTGAATAATAAATATTCTCCACATTAATTTAATAACTATAACACATATAATTAAATTAATCTATCACAATTGCATCAATTAATTATTTAATCTTATAATTAAATCATCAAAAATATTTATTTAATTCAATAAATATTAAAATTATATTACAAAAATCTCGTTCGTCACATCTTTCCCCCCTTAAAAGGATTTTGTCCCCAGAATCACGACTCAATCAATTCGACCCGTTACATTCTACCCCTTACAATGATTATGTCCCCAGGATCTCTTACACATAATTTAAGTAAATAAATAAGGGTAATTCTTCATCATATTCTCTTCGATTTCCCACGTTGATTCTTCAGCGTTGTGGTTCCTCCAAATTACCTTAACAAAAGGTATTACTTTATTTCTGAGAACTTGTTCTTTTCTGTCGACAATTTGAGAATTTCTTCATAAGATGAGTCTTTTTCAAAATGTAGGGGTTCATATTCAATTACATGCTTGTAATCGGGTTTGTAGGGTCATAATATAGAGACATGGAAGACGTTGTGGACATTCTCGAGTGCTGAAGGTAAGGCTACCTCATATGCAAATTCTATGATTCTTCGCAGTACTTGAAAGGGTCCAATGAATCTTGTGCTTAATTTCCCTTTCTTTCTGAATCTGATCTTTCCCTTCCAAGGAGAGACCTTCAAGAACACATAACTACCATATTCAAACTCAACATTTTTACGGTGTGGTTCGGCGTATTTCTTCTGCCTATCTTAAGCTGCTATCAGTGTTGTTTGGATCACTTTAACTATCTCTGATGTCTGATGTACCAATTCTGGGCCAAGTAATTGTCTCTCGCAAACTTCATCCCAATAAAGAGGAGTTCTGCACTTTCTTCCGTAAAACGCTTCATAAGGCGGTATGCCAATACTAGCGTTGTAACTATTGTTGTATCCGAGCTCTACGATCGGTAGGTGATCATTCTAATTTCCTTTAAAGTCCATCACACATGCTCTTAGCAGATCTTCTAATGTCTGAATTGTTCTTTCGCTCTGTCCATCTGCTTGAGGGTGATATGTTGTACTCATTCGCAATTGTGTACCCATGCATTCCTGTAAATGTTTCTAGAAGTTTGATGTAAAGCGCGGATCCCTATCGGAAACAATTGACACTGGAACTTTGTGCCTCGAAACAGTCTCTTTCAAATATAACCTTGCCAACTGATCTAAGTTGAATCTGATTTTGATCGTAAGGAAGTGTGCGGATTTCATCAGTCGGTCAACGATAACCCATACTGCGTCATAGCCTTTCTGAGTTGTCGGAAGGCCAACCACGAAGTCCATCGTAATATGTTCCCATTTTCATTCTAGAATCTCTAACGGTTGTAGCAACCTACTCGGCCTCTGATGTTCTGCTTTCACTTTGTGATAGGTTAGACATTTGGCAACACACTCTGTAACATCTCATTTCAAATTTGGCCACCAGAAATGTTGTCTAAGATCTTGGTACATCTTGGTACTACCAGGGTGAATCGAATATCGTGAGTTATGAGCCTCGTTCAAAATGTCTTCCTTAATCTCTGTTACTGGCGGTGCCCAAATTCAGCTCTCGAATCTCAGTATTCCTGCCTTATCCGTCTTGAATCTTGGTTCAGTTCCTTCAGATATCTTCTTTTTCACTTTTTTTACATTCTTCGTTCTGAAGTTGAGCCTCCTTAACTTTATCCAATAGAGTTGTACCAGATTGCATTTGAAACAGCTTCTCATCAATTTCCATAGGATACTTCACTTCCAGTTCTAACTTCTCCATGGATGAAATTAACTCCTTTTGAGCAGTCAACATCATCAATTTCTCACAACCCTTTCTACTTAAGGCGTAGGCAACCACATTTGCCTTACCCGAATGGTATAAAATCTCACAATCATAGTCCTTAATTAACTTCAACCACCATCTTTGGCGCATATTCAAGTCTTTATGTGTAAAAATATATTTCAGACTCTTGTGGTCTGTATATATTTCACACTTCTCCCCAAATAGATAGTGTCTCCAAATTTTCAAAGCAAAAACTACTTCAGCTAACTCCAAGTCGTGCGTCGGATATCCCTTCTCATAATCCTTTAATTGTCGTGGCGCATACGAAATGACTCTACCATTTTGCATAAGCACACAGCCAAATCCTTTATGCGATGGATCACTAAAAACAACAAAATTTCCTATATAGTCTGGAAGAGACAACACAGGTGTTATACTCAACCTCCTCTTCAATTCTTGAAAGTTTTCCTCACACTTCTCCGTCCAATTTTTTTTTACAGCTTTTCGAGTCAAATTCGTTAACAGAGTTGCGATCTTGGAAAAGTCTTGAATGGATCTTCTGTAGTATCCTGCCAATCCAACAAAACTCCATACTTCCGACGGCGTCCTCGGTTGATCCTAGTTAATCATGGCTTCGACTTTGATTGGATCTACCGATATTCCATTTTTATCGATCACGTGCCCAAGAAATTGTACCCGCTCGATCCAAAATTCGCATTTCGCAAACATGGCATACAACTTCTCTCTTCTCAAAACTTCCAACGTTAATCTTAAATGCCCTTCATGTTCTTCTTTGGTTTTCGAATATATCAAAATATAATCTATAAATACCACTACAAACTTATCTAAAAACAGCTTGAACACACCATTCATTAGTCCCACAAATGCTGCAAGAGCATTTGTTAGACCAAACGATATTACCAAAAATTCGTAGTGACCATATCGTGTTCTGAATGATGTCTTTAGTACATCCTATGGCCTCACCTTCAGTTGATGATAACCACCTCTCAAGTCTATCTTGGAAAAGTATCTCGCTCCCTTCAATTGATCAAACAGGTCATCGATCCTCGATAATGGATATCTATTCTTAATCGTGACCTTATTCAGTTCTCCGTAGTCAATGCAGAGCCACATCGTTTCGTCCTTCTTTTAACAAATAACACCGCCGCTCCCCACGGCGATAGGCTTAGTTGAATGTACTTCTTGTCCACTCATTCTTGTAGTTGCATCATCAATGCTTTCATCTCTACTGGTTCCATTCGGTATGGTGCCTTCGATATTGGAGTAGTTCCTAGCGCCAAATCAATCAGGAAAACAACCTCTCTATCTGGCAGAAGTCCTGGCAAATCGTCTGGAAATACGTTGGTGAAATCCCTCGCTACTGGTATCTCTTCTACTTTTGGATTCTCTTTACGACTGTCGACTATGTAAGCTAGATATCCTACATAGCCTTGTCTTAACAACTTCTTGGCCTACATCATCGTCAGACAACTCACTTGTCTAGGCGACTTGTTTCCGTAAAACACAACCTTTGACGGAGTCATAATATTAATACGCTTCTTCTGACAATCAATTACAGCCCCATAATTGAATAACCAGTCCATTCCCAAGATAACATAAAATTCCCCAATTCGAATAGGAATAAGATCTACGTTCATGATTTTACCCTTAATATCCACTCTACAATTCTTTTCTATGTATTTAACAAGGATTATTTCTCTATTCACAATTTCTATATTCATGGGGTATTCTAACTCATTCTTAGACAATTCTATGTTCTTATAAAAGTCATCGAATATAAAGGCACAAGTAGCACCTGAATCAAATAATACATAAACATTAACTTTATTGATCGGAATGATACCTGACACCACATCACGAGACTGAACTGCATCATGTACCGTTATGTTGAATGTCCTGGTGGTCGGTCGATTAGTTGCGGTTGGTCCTGTGATAGTCAGAGCATTTCCACCGTTGTGTCCTTTATTTCCTCCTGATCCTGCCCCTCCAGATCCCTTCTTAGGACAGACTTTTACCAAATGATCCTTTGAGCCACAAGTGAAGCAGGCACCCTTCTTTGGGTTTAGACAGTTAGGTGTTATGTGGCCTTCCTGACCACAATTGTAGCACACTCATTTACCTTTCATATACACTACCAAATGAGCCTTCTCGCAGGTTGGGCACACTTCGATCCTTTTCTTTTGACCTCCATGTTGATTTCTAGTTGATGTGTTGTCTGACCATCTTCTCTTCTGATTATTATTACCACCTCATGTGTTGCTTCCACCATCCTTGTTAATTCCTTCATTTTCACTCTTCTTCTTCTTTTGATCTTGATTATATTTGGTTACTGCATCGCTTCCACCCTCAACGAGTATGGCTTTCTCTAGTACCCTAGTGAACGTCTTTAACTAAAACATTGACACCTTACTATACAACCATGGCTTTAATCCTTGTTCAAACCTTCTTGTTTTTCTCTCATCCGTGTACACTTGATATGTGGCGAACCATGCCAACTCATTGAATCTAGCCCCATAATCAGTTATGGACATATTCCCCTGTTTCAACTCCAGAAACTAAACCTCCATTTAGTTCTACGAGCTGGTCAGGAAATACATCTCGAAGAACATCTCCTTGAACCTCTCCCAGGTAATCATACCTTCTCCACAGAGCTTGTTTGCTTGCCACCAATAACTGGCTTCAGATTTCAGCATAAACGTTGAAAAGCGGTTTTTTGGTCCTCTCTGACTCTTGCGACATCAAAAACCTTCTCCATCTCCATAACCTAAGTCTGAGCTTTGATCGAGTTCATGGAGCTTGAGGTTGATTATTCATCGCTCCAGCTAGTAAGTTCACTAATTGTTGAACAGGGTTAGCATTGGCATTATTATTGTTATTCGTTGACTCTTCTTAAGCTGGTTGACGGTTTTGTCTTCTTCTTAGCGGCATATTTCTGTTAAAATATATATTTATTAGATCTTTATTTATCTCTCTAAATAGTTAAGGCATTACTCAACAATTTATCATAATCACTTAACACATTATCTCAAACAACTTAATATATTTATTCAAATCAAAAGTTTTAACATCAAACGATAGCATCACTGCTATTTACATCAACTATCCCGAGATAAAGAATCCACAGGATTTAAAACATTAAAATATTCATTTGTTCATAACACATCGGAATTTACATATAAATACCAGATAAGTTTTTCACGTAATTAAACAAATCATATCACTGCCAGTTAAGGCACTGAATAGCCTTGCTACATTCCTCTTCCATGATGCGAGACATCGTTCTGTGATCTAACATGTATGATGGTAGTCCTTCGAAATAGATTGGGTACCTCAAAACTTGATCCTGGGCCTCATTCATTGCATTATTAAGTTTTGAGTATGTCTCCCCAAGCTTAGCCTTCTTTGCACGACCATCCTCTTCTGCAAGATCATCACAACATGATTCTTTTACCCAGCCCTCCTCTACTATGATCAGCCTTTCTGAGCTTTCCTTCAGTTCCTTCTTCAACTTCTCTATCTCCTCTGTCTTCTCCTCAGTTTGACCCTTCTCGTGGACCAAATCCCATTCTACGTTTCCCAGACGTGAGTGAAGAGTCATAACCTCCTTTTCCTTCTTCTCGATGGTAATCTGCTGAATAATCGTTCGCTCAGTCAAATCCTTGACATTGTCTCGTATCTCTACATTACGATCATATAACTCATCATACATCTCAGCATCAATGGAGTTCGGTGGGAACTCCTCTTCTTCCTATTCTTCTTCGGGATCCTACTCTGGATCAGTCTCAGGCTCATGTTCATGACCAACAACAATGATCAATGGAGATGGCTCTCTCTGTATCAACTGCTCCTTGACAACATGAATGTCTCGAGTGTGACGCCCCCAAAATAGGTATACATCACCTATTCTGAGTCACCAAATACATGTTACAGAATAAAAATACAACCTTAAATATACAACATGAGCTGTGACTTTTAATACAAATATTGTCTCCTAGACAGTATTCAAACTCAAAATAAGTCCTTAATACATTTATTATCACACTATTTCATAGAATAGTGATGACTACTAATGCAACAATCTGGATCGTCGATCCGTTTCCCGACTAGTCCCTGCTACGTTCTCATTTCATGAAGAGAACAATGAAAGCAAAAGGGTGAGCTCAACTAGCCCAGTAAGAAATATTATGACTAAGATAATGCAGAATAAATTATCATTAGCCTTCAACAGTGTTAAACTGATAAAATATAACAAACATCTAGTTTAACTGCAACGGAACAATCAATCCATTAGAAGAGTCAAATAGAGAATAAAATCTACTATCTTCTATGATTTAAAAGGTTTTTCATCACTTTTATCCCTGAGACTCAGCTTAATAAATAATCCACATCATTAAATCATTCCTGCACTATAGGCTAATGATATTTTTTAGTATCATGACCATGAATTATCCATGCACTACGGGACAAAGATAATCGTGTTTTCATCAACGGTTCTGATCATGCCATAATATAATTCATCTTTCCACCCTTGGCCGAAGAGAATCCATAGCTAAAATCATACCAAAAACTGTCCATCAATGCACTACGGGCCAATGGGGACTTTTTTCACATCATTTGTAACATTACGGTTATGATTATACCGAATAATCCCTGGTCATAATCATACCAAGTTCATCTATGCACTACGGGCCACAGATGACTTTCAACATAATATAAGCATGAAGATGATGATAATTCAATAAAACAAGTTCAAGAATAAATTTTAAAGATTTATAAGTTAATTTTTCCTGAACTCAATAACGTCCAAATTGTCAACATGATAGTGCTTTGTGGAGTAAAATTCAAGAATGCTCAGAAGAATATTTCCATGAAAAGATACTGGATGAAGAGTAAATATCAAGGATATTCCACTAATTTCATGGAATATAGAAGCCAAAACTTTAATCAACTGAGTATAATAGAATATATGAAACCGCAAATGGATTTTTGCCGCCATGCGGTAATCCACATAGACGTATTATTCCAGTAGAATAATAAAGAATGGAATAACAGAAGAATTCACCTGGCGTGCGTACTATGCATAAACAGGTTATTCCAACAGAATAATAAAGAATGGAACCAGGTCATGCGTAATCTGCACAGACAATATATTCCAGCATAATAATAAAGAATGGAACCAGGTCATACGTAATCCGCACAGACAGGATATTCCAATAGAATAATAAAGAATGGAATAACAAAAGAATTTCACCATGAATGCGGTACTTCGCATAGATAGGTAATTCCAACATAATAATAAAGAATGGAATAACATCCCTTACGCGTATTGAAAGAAAATAACTCTCTTCATGAATACGAAAGAATAATTCCCCTTACCTTAAAAAGAAGAGTATTTCGACGGTAGGGCGGGGATATACTTGAAGAAAACTTGCACAATTTTCTATGCTCAAGGCTCTCTTAAACTCTAAAGAGCGCTCAAGATTATAGAAGAAGAATTGTCTGAACTCCTAGTGTGATTTTAATTTCTAACTAAGCATCCTATTTATAGGAGAAAGGAAATGATACTATATTGTACTATGTAATAAAATATATTATATTCTATTTATAATCAAATAAAATAAAACTTTATAAAAAGTATTTTGTTATATATAAAAAGTTTTTACTATACAAACACTATGCATAATAAAATATAATATATTCTATTTATAATCAAATAAAACAAAACTTTATAAAAAGTATTCTGTTTTATATAAAAAGTTTTTACTATGCAAACACTATGCAGGCACTATGAAAATACTATGAATAATAAAATATAATATATTCTATTTATAATCAAATAAAACAAAACTTTATAAAAAGTATTCTGTTTTATATAAAAAGTTTTCTATTTTATTATATTTATACTAATAATAAAACAACATTTATCACCTAATATAATTCATAATATTAATCAACCAGGTCGTTCCCAGGAAAGAGGGGGCTTTCCAATAAAGATTTCTCCCTATTGGCGCGCAATTAGGTGACCAAACCTCTCCTTAACATAACTTCTAGACATCGTCAATATTGAAAATAATAATATTAATAACTTTGTCATCTCAATTATTGATTTAATAATATATAAAATATTGACAATAATTGAATCAAATAACATGAGATACTATACAGCAATTACTATAGCAATAATTGAACAAAACTGAGTGACTTCTCACGTAAGCATCAATAATCAATATCGTGTGCTACTATGCAACCACGCATATTACTGTACTTTTACTACCGAGTTGTTCAACAGTTTTAACGGTAAAACTTCCGCTATTTTTTTTATAAAAATATTTTTGTCGTTTTCTCAATCCGACAATAATTCCGTTATGGGGTCCACCAATGATTGTACCGTCGTACGGATATTCCTCGATAAAAAGAATATTCCCAGACCAATCGAATATTATACAATAACTTGCATACTTTTCAAAATTTATAAATATTACCCACAACTATAATATTATTTCAAATCCACACCATAATTTTGAAAAAAAATATTTCGAGAAAATTAAATCTTTATTCGTAAAATTTGGGATTTTACAATCTCTACTCCTTATGAATTTTTACCCTTGAAATTTACGTACGTACCTGGTATGCCGAACAAATGAGGACACTTCGCCAGATTCTAACTTTTGAGGTATAACCTTTGAGTGTTGAATATGATCCCTCTTATCCAAGATTTTAACATGTATCTCCTCATATGTTAAATCTTCTGATATCTCGTCTAGTTCTAATTTAATAACGTGGTTTGGGTCGTCCACATATTTACATAACATCGACATGAAAAAAAAACGTTATGAACACGCGACATACTTGGCGGTAAAACGAGTCTATAGGCCACAGTTCCTACTCGATCGAGGATTTCAAATGGGCCAATTAAATCGAGGGTTGAGATTTCCTCTCTTCATCGACTCTTGCTTCAAGAATAATGCCTTCTTGAACCTTCTTCTTCGTATTCATCAGCTCCAGGTGTGTAGTTTTAGCGGCTTTAACTTTATCAATTAAAGTAAATTCTAATCGTATTTTTATTATCTTCACAAGGGTCCTTAGAGTCTTTAACTGTGACACCCCCAAATCCTGGTACTTCATTTCCTCAAGATTTGGTGTTCACTTAATCAAAATAAATTTCTAACTACCCAATCATAATAAAATTGAATAATAAAACCTGCCCATACAGGATTAAACTTAAATAAAAATATCCCAGGTTATCTAACCTTTAGTTACAAACATTTAAATGCCGAAATTAAATAAACTTTATTACAATATTTAAACCAAAGTCTGATAATAAAACTATCAAAACTATTACAAGTCTTCAATATTTGGTCGTCTTTCCTTTTCCCTTACTGATGTTAGGTACGTCACCCTTTTCAGCTTTAGCTGTAAGAAATTTTACAGGTAAGAGTGAGCAAAAAAGGCCCACTTGGCATAACAACAAGTAATTCTTTAAACTTTTACATCAATTGCCAAAACAAGCCTCAATAGAACTAAACAATGTGTTCTATTAACTTTCTAAAAATTATAGCATTCACTGAGGGTCAAATGACCATGAATCATGTCCACAGTTATAAGTAATCTTTCAACTTTAACTTTAACAGTCATAAGACTATAAGGACTCTACGTACTTAAGGGGATTAACCCTTCGTACAATGTATTGTGCACAACCATTTAAACGCAAAGCGTAAACCTCTATTAAAAGAGTTGTTCATCTCAGTATTTAGAATACAAGTCCGCGCCAAATTAAGTTTGGTTTGGATACATTACAGGGTAATTTAGAATTCAACAGTAATCAACTAAGGATTAGTTGATTACAAAAGAAATAACTTTATGCTATGGAATAATCATAACTGAATTGATATTTGTAATTTAACATCATGCTTTAGGAATAATCTAATAGCATAAGCAATTGAATAATCATATCATAATTTGATTTGAACAATATTAATTCAATGTTATTGAGAGTTGGATACCAAGCATGCATAATGAATAGTAATTTGAACGATAGAGTTGTTCAATACTAGAATATTAAAATAGAACAACTCGCATGCTAAATCACTAGTTACATATTAAAGAAACTTGCTCAATAATAAAATATAAGATTTAGAATACTTATATCCTCATGAACCAATAGATACAAGAGCTTTATCAATAATAAACAATCTAACTCTACGAAAGTGTAGAGTTAGCAACTTATGTAATTGAAATTGAATTCAAAACAATAATGTACTCAACAAAATCAAACTCGCATAATGAAGTTTTAGAGTTAGAGAACTTGCCTTCAGCACAAGCTAAACCTTACAACTTGAATCAATACCCTATATATATGTCATCATGACAAAATTAGTCATTACCAACATTTTATATTAATATAAACAAATATATACATCATGTAGGTAAAATTACCCATTCACATAATCAAACTATGTTAATACTAGTTAACACTTGATAACATGCTCATTCTTAGTTTAATACTACTTAAATCATCATTTAGCATTCATATTATTATCACATAACCTTTATTTTCAAATTTTGTGTAATAAACTAAAACTGTTAGAACCTTCTGCTAACTCGCGCTGCGGCGCCACAGTTTACATCGTGGTTGGCGTTGCAGCGCTGAGTTGGCGATGCGGCGCGAGTCACATGCCAAAGATTGGCGCTGCAATGTGGCGCCGGCGCTGTGACATGGCGCCGGCGCTGCAGCATGAGGTTTATACTGCTGGGCCGCGCTGCGGTGCCAGAGTCCAGAACTCGGCGACCAAGCTCGACAACAATATGAATAAAAAGCCAAATTGGCCTACAAGACTTCAACTAATTAACATGTAATTCTTACAAAGACTTCATGTAAACATATTGTGAAGACTTTTAACATGATTCTACCCATAAAATAACATAAACATCAAATTTACAACAACCAATTTCAATATTTTTAGCAAAAACTCAATTTTTTATGTTTTCAGTGAAAATCAACACTGTGATTTTGTTTTTCAACCAAAACAGTAAATTCAAAATATCATTGTTATGATTATATATGCTCTATCAAATTCAATAGTCAATTTATATATATTAACAATTAATCAAACCTTAATTTAATTTTAAACTAAGTCATACTCATATATTTTTCATATTAACACTCTGTAATATATTTTTCTTCACAAATTGTATACATACATAAATTTATTGACTATGTTCATATATAAACTAATGAACATAGTTTCGCAACACTAATTTATCATATAAAGTCATATATAACCAACAATTTATCCTTCATGATGATTTTTACAAGGAACTTTTAGAAGAGGAAAACTAAACTATAACAATAAAAGATTAAGTGCCTATCTTTGATTAAGAAGATGATAGTTATTCTCAAGCTTCTTCTCTCGAATTCCTTTCTCAAAAAGCTATTAGAATCACTCACTTTTCTCTCTATAGTTTTCTTCTTCTCTCCCTTTTTCTTCTTCTGAGTTTTCTTTCTTCCTAACTATAACATACGTAGAATAATATAACGTATATAGTAATAATATATATTAAATATATAATATAACTCTAGCTAAAAATTATATCAGTTATGTAAGTTTTGAAAATCAAAAGTCATAAGGCTTTTTTGGTTAAGCTAATAAAAATAACTCATTAACCCTTACACCTTGTTTGGTAAACTGAATTAAAACAAATGGATTAATCCTTATACCTTGTTTGATAAAACATCATTAGATTAAATACTTAATATGCAATAATACATGTTTGGCAAAACTAAATTAAACTCTATTAATTTATTTTTATAATTCCCTTATAGCAAGGTTATTTGTCACACTTCTTATTAAATTAAATAATCAATTTAATCAATTAAAATATTAATCTATTAAATTACTTTAACACTTAATTCAATATCATATAAGTTATAATTTTATTCAACCAACTAACACTTTATTTTAATCACAAATTCCAATTAAGATACTATAATTCATTTAATCATTATAAGCCCTCTAGCTTACTTAATAAATTAAATTAGTATATAATCTCATAGCAATTAATTTTCTTAGCCCCTTAATTATTTATTCAATAAATAATTAACTAAACCACATTAAGTCAAATTGAACAATTATTTATTCAAAAATAAACATATCCATTAAATACTTATATAAATCAATAAATATTTGATATTACACTTTAAAATTATGGAATGTTACATCATTCCCTCCTTACAAGGATTGTGTCCTCAGAATCACAACTCAAACAAATCATTCGTTACATTCTTCCCTACTTACAAAGATTCTGTTCCCAGAATCGAAGACACATATTAAACAAATAAGTCAGGGTACTCTTTCAACATTTTCTCTTCGAGTTCCCAAGTAGCTTCTTCAGCATTGTGGTTCCTCCATATCACCTTCACAGAAGGTATCACTTTATTCTTGAGCACTTATTCTTTTCTGTCGACTATCTGGATAGGAACCTCTTCATAAGACAAATTTTTCTCTAACTGCAACGGTATGTACTTGATCACATGTCTGTAGTTGGGTTTATATGGTCGTAACACCGAAATGTGAAAAACATTATGAATATTTTCCAACTCTGGAGGTAGAGCTACCTCGTAAGCCACTTCTCCCACTCTTCGCAGCACTTCAAAGGGTCAATAAACCTCGGGCTTAGCTTTCCTTTTTTATCGAAATGAATTTTCCCCTTCCAGAGAGAAACTTTTAGGAATACAAAAGTTCCTACGTTAAATGCACGATCTTGTCTGTGTTGATCAGCATACTTTTTCTGTCTGTTTTGAGCTGGTACCAATCTTGTCCTGATGAGTTTGACAACGTCAGCAGTTTGTTGTACTAGTTCTGGTCCTAATAGTTTGCATTCACCGACTTCATCCCAGCACAGTGGAGTTCTGCACTTTCTGTCGTACAATGCCTCATAAGGTGGCATGCCGATGCTCGCGTGGTAACTATTGTTGTAAGCAAATTCCACCAACGGTAAATTTTTTTCCTAGCTTCCTTTAAAGTCCATGACACATGCTCTTAGCATATCTTCCAATGTCTGAATTGTTCATTCGCTTTGGCCATCTGTTTATGGATGATAAGCCATACTCATTCGCAATTGTGTCCCCATAAATTCTTATAGTCTTTTCCAGAAATTTGACATGAATCGCGGATCTCTATCTGACACAATTGATACTGGCTCTCCGTGCCTCGAAACAATCTCTTTAATATACAATCTTGCCAACTGGTCAAGATTGAATCTAATCTTTATTGGTAGAAAGTGCGCTGATTTCGTCAGTCTATCCACTATCACCGAAATCGCATCGCATCCTCTCTGAGTAGTTGGAAGACCCACCACAAAATCTATCGTGTTGTGTTCCCACTTCGATTCAGGTATTTCCAATGGTTGAAGTAATCCGTTGGGTCTTTGATGTTCGGCTTTTACTCTTTAACATGTCAAGCATTTCACTACGCATTCTGCAACGTCCCTTTTCATATTCGGCCTCCAAAAATATCGATGCAAATCATGATACATTTTTGTGCTTCCTGTATGAATTGAATATCTTGAACTATGAGCTTCGATCAAAATTTCTTCTTTCAACTCTGGTGTTGCTGGAACCCAGATTCTTCCCTCAAATCGTAGTATTCCTTCGATATCGATCTTGTATTTTACATCACTACCCTCAATCAGATTCTCTTTGATTTTCCCACACTCTTCTTCTTGTAGTTTCGCATCCTTCACTTTGTCCACTAAAGTTGGACCAGCTTCTATCTGGAATAGTTGTTCGTTAGATTCTTTTGGAAATTTGATTTCCAACTCCAATTTTGTCATTGCTGAAATGAGCTCCTCCTGAGTTGTTATCAGCATCAACTTTTTAACACATCTGCAACCACATTTGTTTTGGCTGGATGATAAAAGATTTCATAATCGTAATCTTTTATCAATTCCATCCACCTTCTTTGACGCATGTTCAAATCCTTCTGAGTGAAAATATACTTCAGACTTTTGTGGTCTATGTAGATCTCAAATTTCTCTCCATAAAGATAATGTCTCCATATCTTTAGAGCAAATACAACTGCAGTCAACTCCAAATCATGAGTCGGATACCCTTTTTCATAATCCTTCAGTTAAATTGATGCATAGGCAATAACTTTGTCGTTCTGCATAAGAACACAACCCAACCCTTTGTGTGAGGCATCACTATACACCACAAAATTTCCTGTATTATATGGTAATGTCAACACAGGTGTCACACTTAACTTCTTCTTAAAATCTTGGAAACTCTCTTCACATTTCTCCGTCCAAACGAATTTTACAGCTTTCCTTGTAAAATTTTTTAGTGGAGTGGCTATCTTAGAAAAATGTTGAATAAATCTTTTATAATAACCGGCCAGTCCCAAGAAACTCCTCACTTCTGACGGTGTTATTGGTTGTTCCGAATTGATTACAGCTTCCACTTTTGATGGATCCACTGAAATCCCATCCTTGTCAATAATATGACCCAAAAATTGTACATGGTCTAGCCAAAATTTGCACTTAGAGAATTTCGCGTACAGCTTTTCCTTTCTTAGTGTCTCCAATGTCAAACATAAATGTTCCACGTGTTCTTCTTGAGTTTTTGAATACACTAGAATGTCGTCGATGAATACCACTGCAAACTTGTCTAAGAATAGTTTAAACACCCTATTCATCAAATCCATGAATGTAGAAGATGCATTGGTTAAACCAAAAGACATCACCAAAAACTTGTAATGTCAATACCGAGTTCTGAATGTCATTCGTGGTATATCCTCCATCCTCACTTTCAACTGGTGATACCCACTTTTCAAATCTATTTTCGAAAAATATTTAGCACCCTTCAACTGATCAAACAAGTCATCTATTCTAGGCAACAGATACCTGTTCTTAATTCTGACCTTGTTTAACTCCCTATAATCAATGCAAAGACGCATTTATCCGTCCTTCTTCTTCAGGAATAAAACTAGCTCTCCCCACGGCGATACGCTTGGTTGAATATATTTCTTGTCTAGCAACTCTTGCAACTGTACCATCAGTTCCTTCATTTCTATCGGAGCCATTCTGTACGGGGCCTTCGATATCGGTGTTGTTCCTGGTGCTAAATCGATCATGAACTCAATTTCTCTGTCAGGTGGAAGTCCTGGCAAATCCTATGTAAACAC
This sequence comes from Panax japonicus, assembly GCA_020205505.1. Taxonomy (NCBI): domain Eukaryota; kingdom Viridiplantae; phylum Streptophyta; class Magnoliopsida; order Apiales; family Araliaceae; genus Panax; species Panax japonicus. The sequence goes on along the minus strand of CM035101.1, from coordinate 37,678,491 downwards.
GTCTTTGAATTCCCTCACTACTTGTATTTCTTCTAGTTTCACACCTTTTTTCTGAGTATCGACTATATAAGCTAAATAGCCCACACAACCTTGACTCAACAATTTCTTGGCATGCATAGTCGTCAGACATTTCATTTGTGTAGGCGACTTGCTACCATGAAACACTACCTTTGATGGAGTCATAAGGTTTATACACTTCTTTTGGCAATTAATTACCGCTCCGTATTTGAACAGCCAATCCATTCCAAAAATTACATCAAATTCCCTGAGTCTAATCAGAATCAAATCTACCATAAAGATATTTTCCTTAATGTTCACCCTACAGTTCTTATATACGAATCTAACAGGGATTACTTCCTTATTTGCAATTTCTATGTTCAAAGGAAAATTCAGTTCTTCTCTAGGCAGTTCTAATCTCTTAGCAAATTCATCAGATATAAAAAGGCAAATACCACCCGAATCAAATAATGCATATGCATTAATATCATTGATTGGGATAATACCTGACACCACATCTTTTGATTGCACAGTATCTTGCACAATCATGTTGAAGGTTCTGGCTGTCGATTTATTTGATGCTGCAGGTCCTGCAATGGCCCATGTACCTCCATTGTTACCTCCATTGCTTCTGGTTGTCACTTCGTCCTTCTTCTTAGGGCATTCACGAGCAAAGTGATCCTTGGATTTACAAGTGAAGCACACATTCTTCTTCGGTTGAGTGCAATTAGGGGCGATGTGACCCTCCTGGCCACAATTGAAGCAAACTCATTTCCCCATCAAGCACGCACCCTTGTGAAATTTCCCACATGTCGCACATGTTTCAAACTTTTTGTTTTGCTGGTTACCCTGACGGTTTCCAGCACCCATGTTCCCATTCCACTTCCTCTCAAGTTATTGATGTTGTTGTTGTTGTTGTTGTTGTTTCCACTGTTACCACCTCCATTCTTAATCTCATTCTCATTTTTCTTCTTCTTTTGTTCCTGATTGAACTTTGTCACTGCCTCGCCTCCACCTTCAGTGAGTACTGCCTTCTCCATCACTGCCATAAGCATCTTCAATTGGAACAGGGAAACCCTACTGAACAGCAAGGGCTTCAGTCCCTATTCAAATCTCTACGCCTTACGCTCGTCGGTGCTAACCTGATATGGTGAAAACCTCGCCAATTCGTTGAATTTCGCGGCATACTCAGATACCGTCATTGTTCCCTACTTTAACTCTAGAAACAGCACTTCCAGCTGACTCTTCTAATTCTCCGAGAGATAGGTCTCGAAGAATAATTCCTTGAACCTATCCCAGGTCATCACTCCTGGCCCTTCACGAGTTTTATTGGCCTGCCACCAATAACTAGCTTCTACTTTCAACATAAATGTTGTGAAAGCAGTCTTCTGATCATCCCCTACCCTAGCGACATCGAATACCTTTTCTATCTCCATAATCCAGGTTTTTTAACTTTGACTGGATTCATGGACCCACGGAATTCAGGTGGTCCAACCGCCTTGAAATCCTTAAACGTTGTACCATGGTTTTGTGGTTGATTCTACAACGCTCCAGTAAGTAGCGTCACTAATTGTTGAACGGGGTTACCGTCAACATTGTCGTTATTTTTGGTTCCTTCAGTGGTTCTCTGTCATGTTGGTTGACGTCTGGGAGGCATTTTCTGTTAAAATACATTCATTATATTATTATTCAATTCTTTTAAGAAATTTCAACTTAACTTTCCTCTAAAAGAAATAACCACATAACACATAACACTTTGAATAAAGTAAAAAACATTTATTTATTCAAAACCTTTCTGAAAACATAAAACAATAGCATCACTGCTATCTACATTACTTTCCTGAACTACAAAAGTTTCAGGACAACATCATAGTCATATCCCATAGGTTGCATAACACTTAGGATTTAAAATTTATTTAACATTTCATTCATCGTACAACAACTACGATGTTCTATTAAGATACTTCTTAGCCCTATCACGTTCTTCTTCCATGACCCGGAACATTGTTCTGCGATCTAATACGTATGATGGCAGCGTCTCAAACTGAATACGATATCCCATGACCCGATCTTGAACTCGATTAATTGCGGTGTTAAATACTTTATCCATCTCTTCCATCTTCATCCTTTTTACTTGCGTGTCTCTTGCTGCTAGTCTGGTTCGTTGATAAGCTTCCTCGTAGGCATCTTCAGCTCTTGCCCTCTCAGCAGCTTCTTTTCTCAGCTTGTTCTTCAGTTCAGCGACCACTTCAATCAGTTGTTTTTTCTTTCCTTCATTCTGTACTAGTTTCTCCTCAACATTTGTCAGTCATTCTTCACGATCCTGGATCTGGCCGTCTTTTTGTGTCATTACAGTCTGTTGTTCAGCTACTATCTCCTGCAACTCCTCAACTGTATCCTAAAGTTCCACGTTACGGTCGTAGACTTCATCGTACATACGAGCAGCCATCGAGGTTAGTGTAGTCTCCTCCTCCTCGTCCTCGTCATCCTCATCCTCCTGTGGTAACTCAATGGGATCCTCCTCATCTGTTTCCACATCATCATCCTCATCTTTAACTACTGTAACCAAAGGGGCTGACTCTCATGGCAGTAGTTGTTCCCAAACTACCTGAATGTCGCGAGGCTCCTCCTCTATAGGCATTTGAGGTCCCTCCTCCCTAGCCTGACTGGATTCTCCGACATTAGTCATCCTGACAACAAAGTTTTAAAGTTTTAATTATTAATCATTTCTACTCGACACTCACGATTACATAAACTATAAACACATAAGCACTTAAGTGTTTTATTACTTCTTCCTTAAAACACGATAAGTGTTATCTCCACTATCTTTTCAAAGGTTACTTCCTAAGGCTTTTTTCCCCCACCTAAGGTTCATAACCTAAAGCTTTGATACCAACCTGTGACACCCCCAAATCATGGTACTTCAATTCCTCAAGATTTGGTGTTCACTTAATCAAAATTCATTTCTAACTACCCAATCATAATAAAATTGAATAATAAAACCTACCCATATAGGATTAAACTTAAATAAAAATATTCCAGGTTATCTAACCTTTAGTTAAAAAAATTCAAATGCTAAAATGAAATAAACTTCATTACAATATTTAAACCAAAGTCTGATAATAAAACTATCAAAACTATTATAAGTCTTCAATATTTGGTCGTCTTTCCTTTTCCCTTACTGGTGCTAGGTACGTCACCCTTTTCAGCTTTAGTTGTAAGAAATTTTACAGGCAAGAGTGAGCAAACAAGGCCCACTTGGAATAACAACAAGTAATTCTTTAAACTTTTACATCAATTGCCAAAACTAGGCTCAATAGAACTGAACAATGTGTTCAATTAACTTTCTGAAAATTATAACATTCACTGAGGGTCAAATGACCATGAATCATGTCCACAGTTATAAGTAATCTTTCAACTTTAACATTAACAGTCATAAGACTATAAGGACTCCACGTACTTATGGGGATCAACCCTTCGTACAATATATTGTGCACAACCATTTCAACGCTAAGCTTAAACCTCTATTAAAAGAGTTGTTCATCTCAGTATTTAGAATACTAGGCTGCGCCAAAGTAAGCTTTGTTTGGATACATTACATGGTAATTTAGAATTCAAGGATAATCAACTAAGGATTAGTTGATTACAAAAGAAATAACTGTATGCTATGGAATAATCATTGCTGAATTGATATTTGTAATTTAACATCATGCTTTAGGAATAATCTAATAGCATAAGAAATTGAATAATCATATCATAATTTGTTTTGAACAATATTAATTCAATGTTATTGAGAGTTGGATATGAAGCATGCATAATGAATAGTAATTTGAACGATAGAGTTGTTCAATACTAGAATATTAAAAGAGAACAACTCGAATGCTAAATCACAAGTTATATATTAAAGAAACTTGCTCAATAATAAAATATAAGATTTGGAATACTTATATCCTCATGAACCAATAGATACAAGAGCTTTATCAATAATAAACAATCTAACTCTTTGAAAGTGTAGAGTTAGCAACTTGTGTAATTGAAATTGAATTCAAAACAATAATGTACTCAACAAAATTAAACTCGCATAATGAAGTTTTAGAGTTAGAGAACTTGCCTGTAGCACAAGCTAAACCTTTCAACTTGAATCAATACCCTATATATATGTCATCATGACATAATTAGTCATTACCAACATTTTATATCTATATAAACAATTATATACATCATGTAGGTCAAATCACCCATTCACATAATCAAACTATGTTAATACTAGTTAACACTTGATAACATGTTCATTCATAGTTTAATACTACTAAAATCATCATTTAGCATTCATATTATTAACACATAACCTTTATTTTCAAAATTTGTGTAATAAACTAAAACTGTTAGAACCTTCACACCGTGGTTGGCGCTACGGCGCTGAGTTGGCGCTGCGGCGCGGCGCCGGCGCTGCGACGCGAGGTTTGTAACATTCCAAAATTTTAAAGTGTAATGTTAAATATTTATTAATTTATCTAAGTTTTTAATGGATATGTTTATTGTTGAATAAATAATTGTTCAATTTGAGAAGATGTGGCTTAGTTAATTATTTGTTGAATAAATAATTAAATATTAAATATTTATTTGTAATATTTAATATTTGTTGAATTATATAAGTATGTAATGGCAATTTGAGTGGATGTGATTTAGTTAATTATTTGTTGAATAAATAATTAAGGAGCTAAGAAAATTAATTGTTATGAGATTATATACCAATTTGATTTAATAAGTAAGCTAGAGAGCTTATAGTGATTTAAATAAATTATAATATTTTAAATGGAAAATTATAATTTAAAATATTAGTTGGTCAAATAAAATTACAATTATAAAAGAAACTATAATTATACGATAATGATTTATGTGTGAAAATAATTTAAAAGATTAGTATTTGAATTAATTAAATTGATTATTTAATTTAATAGAAGTGTGACAAATAGCCTTGCTATAAAAGAGTTATTAAAATAAATTAAGGGAGTTTAATTCAGTTTTACCAAACAAGGCCTATTAAGTCTTTTATATGATTGTGTTTTACCAAACAAGGCATAAGGATTAATTATATTTTTAGTGGTTAGCCAAACAAGCCTTATGGCTTTTGATTTTCAAAACTCAAATAACTGATATCAGTTATAAGTTTTATATTTATATCATATAATAAATATATATTATATCTTATACGTTATATCATAAGACGTAAGAATAGAGGAGATAGGTTAGAGAGAAGAAAAGAAAAACTCAGAGGAAGAAGAAGAGAAGAAGAAGAGAAGAGAGGAAGAAAGGCTAGAGATTGAAGAAGAAGAAGCTTGATAATCAAAAGGATAATCTAACTCTAGGATATCATCTTCTTAATCAAAGGTAGGAGCTCAATATCTTTCTTTAAAAGTTTAGTTTTCTTCTTCCCAAAAAGTCTCTGTAAAATATTTGTAAAAAAGGAATTGTTGATATGTATATAGTTTAGTATAATAATTATTGTAAAAGGTTGTTTCATGAATTTGTATATGATTATAGAGAAATTAAGTCATGTATGTATGCAAATTGTGAAGAAAATATATTACAGTGTTTACATGAAAATATATATATATGAACATGGCTTAGTTTAAAATAGAAATTATGGTTTTATTAGTTGTTAAATTGATAAATTGATTATGGAAATTGATAGAGTATGTATAAGCATAACTATGATGTTTTAAAATTTTTGTTTTGATTGAAAAACAAAATCACAGTGTTGATTTTCATAAAAAAAATGTCAACAATGGAGTTTTGCCAAAAACGTTGAAATTGGGTGTTCTAACTTTGATGTTTGTGTTATTTATGAGTATAAACATGTTAGAAGTCTTCACAATATGTTTATATGAAGTCTATATGTGTATTACATGTTAATCAGTCTATTAGATTCGAGCTTTTAGGCCAAATTGGCTTTTTCTTGCACGGTTACCGAAGTTGTCAGTCGATACTGAAGTTTCGCGCCGCGGCGCGGCCCAGCAGTACGTTACTGGCGCTGCAGAGCCATCACCACGCCGCAACACGGCTTCGTAGTGTATTCACCGCGCCGCAGCGCCATCACCACGCCGCAGCGAGACCCACAGTGTAAACTGTGGCGCCGCGGCGCGAGTTAACAGAATGTTCTGACAGTTTGGTTTAAGTATACAAAACTTGAAAATAAATGTTATGTATTAATAATATAAATGTTAAATGATGATTTCAGTAGTATTAAACTATGAATGAGCATGTTATTAAGAGTTAATTAGTATTAACGTAGTTTAATTATGTGAATTGGTAATTTAACCTACACGATGTATATATTTTGTTTATATAGATATAAAATGTTGGTAATGGCTAATTATGTCATGTTGACATATGTATAGGGTATTGATCCAAGTTGTAAGGTTTAGCTTGTGCTAAAGGCAAGTTCTCTAACTCAAAACTTCATTGTGCGAGTTTAATTTCATTTGTTACATTTTTGTTTTCAATTCGATTACAATATATTGATGCAAGTTAGTTGGAGCAAGTTTTCTAACTCTAATTTATAATTGAGCAAGTTTTCTAATCCCTTATCTTATTGAACTAATTATTGTTTTCAATTCGATTACCTTATAATGATGCAAGCTATCTAAACTTTGGTTTGATGTTGAACAAGTTATTCTTGTATTTCATTTGCTGTTTAGCATGCATAACTAAATTGCTATGCATGTTTAGTATTCGATTCTAATTAACCTTGGCTTAGTATTGTTCAAGCAAGGTATGCTATAGTTATTCAAATTGTATGCTATTAGATTATTCCTAATGCATGACTTTAGTTTACTATAATTGATTCAATCACGATTATTCTATAGTATAGTGTTATTGGTTTTATTCAACTACTCCTTAGTTGATGTTCGTTGAATTCCAAATTACCTTGAAAGCTTATCCAAACCAAACTTACTTTGGTGCAGACTTGTATTCTAAATACTGAGATGAACAACTCTTTTAATAGAGGTTTACGCTTAGCGTTGAAATGGTTGTGCACAATACATTGTACGAAGGGTTGATCCCCCTAAGTACGTGGAGTCCTTATAGTCTTATGACTGTTATAGTTAAAGTTGAAAGATTACTTATAACTGTGGACATGATTCGTGGTCATTAGACCCTCAGTGAATGTTATAATTTTCAGAAAGTTAATAGAATATATTGTTCAGTTCTATTGAGCCTAATATTGGCAATTAATGTAAAAGTTTAAAGATTTAATTATTGTTATTTCAAGTGGGCCTTGTTTGCTCACTCATGCCTGTAAAATTTCTTACAGCTAAAGTTAAAACTGGTGACGTACCTAGCACCAGTAAGGGAAAAGAAAAGATGAACAAGTACTGAAGACTTGTAATAGATTCGATAGTTTTATTATCAGATTTTGGTTTAAAGATTGTAATGAAGTTTATTTAAATTCTGCATTTGAATGATTGTTGTTAAAGGTTAGATAACCTGGAGATTTTTATTTAAATTTATTCCTGTATGGGAAGGTTTTTATTATTCAATTTTATTATAATTGGGTAGTTATAAATGAATGTTTTGATTAAGTGAACACCAAATCTTGAGGCAATGAAGTACCAGGATTTGGGAGTGTCACAAGGTTTATACTGCTGGGTCGCGCTGTGGCGCAAGAGTCCAGAACTCGGCGACCAAGCTCGGCAACAGTATGAACAAAAAGCCAAATTGCCCTACAAGCTCCAAACTAATAGACTAATTAACATGTAATTCATACAGAGACTACACGTAAACATATTGTGAAGACTTCTAACATGATTCTACCCATAAAATAACATAAACATCAAATTTACAACACCCAATTTCAATGTTTTTGGCAAAAACTTCATTGTTGATGTTTTCAATGAAAATCAACACTGAGATTTTGTTTTTCAACCAAAATATTAAATTCAAAATATCATGTTTATGATTAAATATACTCTATTAAATTCAATAGACAATTTATATATATTAACAACTAATCAAACCTTAATTTCATTTTAAACTAAGACATACTCATATATTTTTCATATAAACACTCTGTAATATATTTTTCTTCACAAATTGTATACATACATCAATTTATTGACTATGCTCATATATAAACTAATGAAAATAGTTTCGCAACACTAATTTATCATATAAAGTCATATATAACAACCAATTTATCCTTCATGAAGACTTTTACAAGGAACTTTTAGAAGAGGAAAACTAAACTATAACAATAAAAGATTGAGTTCCTACCTTTGATTAAAAAGATGATAGTTATTCTCAAGCTTCTTCTCTCCAATTTCTTTCTCAAAAACCTGTTAGAATCACTCACTTTTCTCTCTATAGTTTTCTTCTTCTCTCCCTTTTTCTTCTTCTGAGTTTTCTTTCTTCCTAACTCTAACATACGTATAATAATATAATGTATATAGTAATAATATATATTAAATATATAATATAACTCTAGCTATAAATTATATCAGTTATATAAGTTTTGAAAATCAAAAGCCATAAGGCTTGTTTGGTTAAGCTAATAAAAATAACTCATTAACCCTTACACCTTGTTTGGTAAACTGAATTAAAACAAATGGATTAATCCTTATACCTTGTTTGATAAAATATCGTTACATTAAAGACTTAATATGCAATAAGACATGTTTGGCAAAACTAAATTAAACTCTTTTAATTTATTTTTATAATTCCCTTATAGCAAGGTTATTTGTCACACTTCTTATTAAATTAAATAATTAATTTAATCAATTAAAATATTAATCTATTAAATTACTTTAACACATAATTCAATATCACATAAATTATAATTTTATTCAACCAACTAACACTTTATTTTAATTACAAATTCCAATTAAGATACTATAATTCATTTAATCATTATAAGCTCTCTAGCTTACTTATTAAATTAAATTAGTATATAATCTCATAGCAATTAATTTTCTTAGCTCCTTAATTATTTATTCAACAAATAATTAACTAAATCACATCAACTCAAATTGAACAATTATTTATTCAACAATAAATATATCCATTAAATACTTATATAAATCAATAAATATTTAATATTACACTTTAAAATTCTGGAATGTTACATTAACTCTATCTTCATCATTTGTAAGTTATACAAAATGGTTTTTTGTGTTAATAACATCGCACTTGTAAACGCATACGATCTTCTATTCAACGCGTCAGCTACCACATTCGCTCTTCCACAATGATATTGAATGGTACGATCATAATCTTCAACAGCTCGAGCCAACATCTTTGGCAAATTATACGATCGTTTTAGGTAAAGAAATATTTGAGGGTTTTAGAAATTGGTTTTGTACTGGGGTCAATACAAAATTCAATTTCACATTCTTGGGGTAGGCTAAGAAGTCTTCAAAAATACATCAGAAAATTTATTAACGATAGAAATATTATTCAAAACTGTGACTCTCATCCAAGACTTGGATATCACGTCATATTGATACATATTAACTTGTCATCGTCATTCACAGCGTCGCCTATAGAATGTCTGGCTTCGGTGGATTCCACACAAGGAAGTCAACAACGAAAGGATCAAGGCTCTTTACTTATGGCTTGATATAACAGTGATTAACTTTAGCGGTTTGGTTATTTGAATTCGCATGATAGGTTGGTTAAGAATATGAAAGCTAACAACCTTACAAAAAGCATGATGAGTAGTTAACCAATCGACAGGTAATGTGAAAGTGTTGCTTTGAATCAAACAAGATTTATAAATAGTGGAGGTAACGGAGGGTTCTCCCAACGGAGTTTTAACAGATAAATTCGAAGTCTAATTTCTCTGGAGTTAAATGTAAATGTTTAGCGCAAGCAAAAGAGATAAAAGAATAGGTATAACCTGTATCGAATAAGGTATAAATTTCGTAAGAGCTTATGATTAACTTACCCGTAATAACTTCGTTCAGGTTTCTCGACAAATGCTCTCACTTAAACTACCGGATTTGACTTTGCTATAGAGTACATTCCATCCTTAATTGCTTTGTCACATTCTTGATCCATGATTCGAATCATTACTCTCCGATCCATATCGAATAGGGGTTGACCGCTCTGCACACGGTAATTCTGAATTCGATTTTGGATTCTCCTAATTCTTGTCGAAAAAGAAAATTTCATTTCATCTATTTTGGCCTTATTGGATCGGACGTCTTTTTCTACAATATCTACGCGTCGTTCGGCTTTTACCCATGCGTCATCTATTCTCCTTCGTTCAGTTGTTTCTTCTTTCATCAGAACTTTGATCATATCATTCTCAGATTCCAGCTCTAATATCTTATACTCTGCCAAAGAGTGCTTCTGTTCAAGCATCGCACATCGGGTAACACAATTTTGAATTGTTACATCTCATTGCTCCATGACCGCCTGCCGTTCTTCAGCCTGCTCTTCTAACTCATGAATACGATTTTGTAATTCTAAATTTCGATCATAAAACTCTTCTAATAAATTCTCCTCAGGTTCCTCTTCTTCCTCTTCTTCATCGCTCTCAGCTGCTACCTCTGCAATAGCTCGGGTGCAACTATTAGTTCGTCATTCACCACGTAGATATCTCTAATTTCTTCTTCGTCTGACATCACATTAACCTGGTTAGTGATTAAAGTTGTCTCAACTGTCTCCTTCACTCCATTGTTAACATTTTCAGATGCCATTTTCAAACAATGCCACAAAACACGGGTTAGTTATCATATCACATATTATCCGTATACTCTGACCAACCAATTAAATACCAAATAAACTTAGGTAGGTAATACTAGTAAAGGAATTCCCCGACTCTCCCCTCCTAGTTCTTGTCTCACATCTCAGCCAGGGATCATATCCCTAAGCTTTGATACCAACTATGACGCCCCCAAAATAGGTATACATCACCTATTCTGAGTCGCCAAATACATGGTATAGAATACAAATACAACCTTAAATATACAACATGAGCTGTGAGTTTTAATACAAATATTGTCTTCTAGACAGTATTCAAACTCAAAATAAATCCTCAATATATTTATTATCACACTATTTCATAGAATAGTGATGACTACTAATGCAACCATCTGGACTGTCACTCTATTCCCTGACTAGTCCCTGCTACGTTCTCATTTCTTAAAGAGAACAATGAAAGCAAAAGGGTGAGCTCAACTAGCCCAGTAAGAAATATAATGACTAAGATAATGCAGAATAAATTATCATTAGCCTTCAACAGTGTTAAACTAATAAAATATAACAAACATCAAGTTTAACTGCAGCGGAACAAGCAATCCATTAGAAGAGTCAAGTAGAGAATAAAATCTATTATCTTCTATGATTTAAAAGGTTTTTCACAACTTTTATCGCTGAGACTCAGCTTAATAAATACTCCACATCATTAAATCATCCCTGCACTATAGGCCAAAAATATTCTTTAGTATCACGACCACGAATTATCCATGCACTACGGGCCAAAGATAATCGTGTTTTCATCAACGGTTCTGATCATGCCATAAAACAATTCATCTTTGCACCCTTGGCCGAAGAGAATCCATAGCCATAATCATACCAAAAACTATCCATCAATGCACTACGGGCCAATGATGTCTTTTTTCAAATCATTTGTAACATTATGGTCATGATTATACCGAATAATCCTTGGTCATAATCATACCAAGTCCATCTATGCACTACGGGCCACAAATGACTTTCAACATAATATAAGCATGAGGATGATGATAATTCAATAAAACAAGTTCAAGAATAAATTTTAAAGATTTATAAGTTAATTTATCCTGAACTTAATAACGTCCAAATTGTCCACATGATACTGCTTTGTGGAGTAAAATTCAAGAATGCTCAAAAGAATATTTCCATGAAAAGATACTGGATAAAGTGCAAATATCAAGGATGTTCCACTAATTTCATGGAGTATAGAAGCCAAAACTTTAATCAACTAAGTATAATAGAATAAATGAAACCGCAAATGGATTTTTGCCGCCATGCGGTAATCCATGTAGACAGATTATTCCAACAGAATAATAAAGAATGAAATAACAGAAGAATTCTTCAGGCGTGCATAATTCGCACAGACAAGTTATTCCAACAAAATAATAAAGAATGGAACTAGGTCATGCGTAATCCACACAAACATAATATTCCAACAGAATAATAAAGAATGGAACCAGGTCATGCATAATCCGTATAGACAGGATATTCCAACAGAATAATAAAGAATGGAATAACAACAGAATTCACCAGGCTTGCGATAGACCGTATAGAAATGTTATTCCAACAGAATAATAAAGAATGGAATAACAAAAGAATTTCACCATGTACGTGGTACTTCGCATAGACAGTTTATTCCAACATAATAATAAAGAATAGAATAACAACCCTTACGAGTATTGAAAGAAAATAACTCTCTTCGTGAATACGAAAGAATAATACACCTTACCTAAAAAGAAGAGTATTCCGACGGTAGGGCGGAGATATACTTGAAGAAAACTTGCACTATTTTCTATGCTCAAAGCTTTCTTAAACTCTAAAGAAATACGCTCAAGATTATAGAAGAAGAATTATATGAACTCCTGGTGTGATTTTCAATTCTAACTAAGCATCCTATTTATAGGAGAATGGAAATGATACTATGTTGCATTATGCAATAAAATATAATATATTCTATTTATAATCAAATAAAACAAAACTTTATAAAAAGTATTCTATTTTATATAAAAAGTTTTTACCATGCAGGCACTATGCAGACATTATGCAAACACTATGCATAATAAAATATAATATATTCTATTTATAATCAAATAAAACAAAACTTTATAAAAAGTATTCTGTTTTATATAAAAAGTTTTCTGTTTTATTACATTTATAATAATAATAAAACAACATTTATCACCATTATTATAATTTACAATATTAATCAACCAGGTCGTTCCCAGAAAAAAGTGGGCTTTCCAATAAGGATTTCTTCCTATTGGCGCGCGATTAGGTAACCAAACATCTCCTTGACAGAACTTCTAGACATCATCAATATTGCAAATAATAATATTAATAACTTTGTCATATCAATTATTGATTTAATAATATATAAAATATTGACAATAATTGAATCAAATAACGTGAGATACTATGCAGCAATTACTGTAGCAATAATTCAAAAAAAATGAGTGACTTCTCACGTAAGCATCAATAATCAATACCGTGTGAAACTATGCAAACACGTGTATTACTGTACTTTTACTACTGAGTAAATCAAGAGTTTTAACGGTAAAACTTCCACCGTTATTTTCATAAAAATATTTTTCTCAGTTTCTCAATCCGAAAATAATTCTGTTGTGGGGTCCACCAATGATTGTACCATCGTACGGATATTCCTCGACAAAAAGAATATTTCCCAACCAATCGAATATTATACAACAACTTGCATACTTTTCAAAATTTATAAATATTACCCACAACTATAACATTATCTCAAATCCACACCATAATTTTGAAAAAAATATTTTGAGAAAATTAAATCTTTATTCGTAAAATTTGTGATTTTACACACAATATATGTTTGATATATTAAATTTGCGAGTAAGGGCCATATAGCTATATATCTATACTCTGTAATTTTGTAGAAAGTATATACGACGTGTTTTTTATGAAACTGATGATATGGTTTATACAATATATATATATATATAATAAAGCATGATATGATAACATTTATCACGTAATTAACACATAATCGTTACTACTTTTTCCACAACAGAGCTTTTATAGAACATAAAAGCCATTTTTTTAAAAAACTTAAACAACGTAAGTAAAATTGGTTATAGGAATTACCCAGAATATAGGTTAGAAGAGTTGATCCTTTCACATATACTTGTTTGATTACACACTCACAATTTCCTTCAGACTTCTCAATCTCTCTCTGAATTTTCTTTTTCTAGACTTAGCCAAATGAAAGAAGAAGACGTCGTATTTTATAAAAATAACTGAGCGCAGTGAGGTAAGTTAACCCAATCATGGGTTAACTGCTATTAACTCCCCATAAGGTTTCGTTTGGTTAACCTTAAATGGCTCAAATCCATTTAATTTAATAACTCTTTTATCTTATAGTTTAATAATGTCACACTCAAATATAAAATAAATAAAATATCTTATTTAGTTTAATTTAAATAAAATATGATAATTTATCATTAATTCACATAGTCACATAATTAATTTCTTATTTATTAATTATGTCAAATTATTAAATCTCTAATTAATTATTACATTAATTAAAATAACATTATGTTTATTAAATATTTCATTTAATTCAATAAGCTCACATAAATACATACTTTGAATAATAAATATTCTCCATATTAATTTAATAAATATAACACATATAATTAAATTAATCTATCACAATTGCATCAATTAATTATTTAATCTAATAATTAAATAATCAAAAATATTTATTTAATTCAATAAATATTAAAATTATATTACAAAAATCTCGTTCGTCACATTATCGTTCTCTACCTATCAAGTATATACATGAGAAAAGATTCACCTTCTCGTCATATGTGACTCCCCCAAAATAGGTATACATCACCCATTCTGAGTCGTCAAATACATGGTACAAAATACAAATAGAAACTTAAATATAAAACATGAGCTGTGAGTTTTAATACAAATATTGTCTTCTAGACAGTATTCAAACTCAAGATAAATCCTCAATACATTTATTATCACACTATTTCATAGAATAGTGAGGACTACTAATGCTATCATCTGGACCGTCACTTCTTTCCCCGTCTAGTCCCGACTACGTTCTCATTTCCTGAAGAGAACAATGAAAGCAAAAGGGTGAGCTCAACTAGCCCAGTAAGAAATATAATGACTAAGATAAAGTGTGACGCCCCCAAAATTAGGTATACATCACCCATCTTGGGTTGCCAGATACATGGTACAGAATTCAAATACAACTTACTAATACCACTGTCGTGTACAATACGACAAAATATAAATTATGAGTTTGAATACAAATATTATCTACTAGAGATTATACAAACTCAAAAGGAGTCCTCATTACAATTATTATCACACTATTTCACACAATAGTGAGGACTACTAATGCTATCCTCTAGACCATCACTCCGTTCCCCGACTCGTCCCAGCTATATTCTCATTTCTTGAAGAGAATAGTGAAGAGAGGGTGAGCTCAACTAGCCCAGTAAGAAATATTATGACTAAGATAATGCAGAATAAATTATCATTAGCCTCCAATAATGTTAAACTGATAAAATACAATAGACATCAAGTTTAACTGCAGCGGAACAAGCAATCCATTAAAAGAGTCAAGTAGAAAATAAAATCTACTATCTTTTATGATTTAAAAGGTTTTTCATCGCTGTTATCGCTGAGACTCAACTTAATAAATAATCCAACATCATGAAATCATCCCTGCACTACAGGCCAAGGATATTCTTTAGTATCACGACCATGAATTATTCATGCTCTACGGGCCAAAGATAATCGTGTTTTCATCAACGGTCCTGATCATGACATAAAATAATTCATCTTTGTACCATTGGCCTAAGAGAATCCATAGCCACAATCATAACAAAAACTGTCCATCAATGCACAACGGGCCAATGAGGACTTTTTCCACATCATTTGTAACATTACGGTCATGATTATAACGAATAATCCCTGGTCATAATCATACCAAGTCCATCTATGCACTACAGGCCACAAATGACTTTCAACATAATATAAACATGAGGATGATGACCATGATATAACAATTCAATAAAATAAGTTCAAGAATGCGGTACTTCGCATAGATATCACCATGCATGCGGTACTTCGCATAGACGGTTATTTTAACAGAATATTAATAACCGAACCAGGTCAGATGAAATTCACACCGACAGGATGTTCCAATAGAATAATAAATGCGGAATAATAAATGATGGAACCAGGTTTGGCGTATAGCACAGACAAGATATTCCGATAGAATAATAAAGACAGAATAATAAAAATGGAACCAGGTCCGGCGTATAGCACAAACAAGATATTCCGACAGAATAATAAAGACAGAATAATAGAAGAATGTCACCTAGTATAGGGTAGCCCGCGTATACAGGTTATTCCAACAGAACAATAAAGAAATGGAATAACAGAAGTTCTCTTCTTGAATACAAAAGAATAATATCCCTTACCGTAAAATAATACTTGATATAAGAGTAGTGAAGTAGAAGAAAACGTTTCTTCTATCTCTTTATAGTCGCTCTCTATAGTTTCTCTCTCTAGAGTTCAGTGAATTCGTAAGAAAATAATGAAGGAATGAGCTTCTATTTATAGTAAAATGGAATGCATAATAGCAAATCCATGAACGGTCCAGATTGATTTACTTTAATCTGACGGTCTATATTTAAAGAAAAATCTTTTAAATAAAATATAATATATTCTATTTATATAAAAAGATTTTTACTATGCAAATACTATGCGGGCACTATGAAAATACTATGCATAATAAAATATAATATATTCTATTTATAAAATAACTTTAATAAATTATTCTGTTTTATATAAAAAGATTTTACTATACAAAATACAATGCATAATAGAATATAATATATTCTATTTATAAAATAACTTTAATAAAGTATTCTGATTTATATAAAAAGATGTTTCTATTTTATTACGTAAATAAAACAAAACCACTATATAAACAATAATTGAATCAAATAATGTGAGATACTATGCAGTAACTATTATAGCAATAATTGAAAAAAATTGAGTGACTTCTCACATAAATATCAATAATCAATACCGTGTGCTACTATGCAATAACGCGTATTACTGTACTTTTACTACCGAGTAGTTCAACAGTATCAACGGTAAAACTTCTGCCGTTATTTTTAATAAAATATTTTTGTCGTTTTCTCAATCCGACAATAATTCCGTTGTGGGATCCACCAATGATTGTGCTGTCGTACAAATATTTTCTGTTTAAAACGAATATTCCTCGACCAATCGAATATAATATGACAACTTGCATACTTTGCAAAATTTATAAATATTACCCACAACTATAACATTATCTCAAATCCACACCATAATATAAAAAAAATATTTCGAGAAATTTAAATCTTTATTTATAAAATCTGGGGTCTCACAATCTCCCCTCCTTATGGAATTTCGCCCTCGAAATTTACGTACGTACCTGGTATGCAGAACAGGTGAGGATACCTTGACTTCACTTCAAATTCTAACTCTTGAGGTATAACCCTTGAGTGTTGGATACGATTCTTCTTATCCAAGATTTTAACACGAGATCTCATACGTTAAATCATCCGCTATCTAGTCCGATTCTAAATTAATAATGTGGTTCGGGTCATCCACATATTTACGTAACATTGATACGTTAAAAATGTTATGAGCACGCAACATACTTGGCGGTAAAACGAGTCTATAAGCCACAGTTCCTACTCAATCGAGGATTTCAAATGTGCCAATTAAATCGAGGGTTGAGATTTCCTCTCTTCAGCAACTCTTTCTTCTAGAATAACGCCCTTTGAACCTTCTTCTTCATATTTATATAATTCGGGTATGTAGCTTGAGTGTCTTTAACTTTATCGATTAAAGTTGATTTTACTCGTATATTCGTTATCTTCACCTGGGTCCCTAGAGTCTTTAACTCTATCTTCATCATTTGCAAGTTATACGAAATGAGTCTTTGTGTTAACAACATCGCACTTGTAAACGCATACGATCTTCTACTCAACACGTCAGCTACCACGATTGCTCTTCCACGATGATATTGAATAGTACGATCGTAATCTTCAACAGCTCGAGTCAACGTCTTTGGCACATGTTACGTTCGTTTTTGTTAAAGAAATATTTTAAGGGTTCAAGAAATGGGTTTTGTACTGGTGCAAATAAAAAATTCAATTTCACGTTCTGGGGTAGGCTAAGAAGTCTTCAGGAATACGTTAAGAGATTTATTAATGATAGAAATATAATTCAAAACTGTTACTCTCATCCAAGACTTGGATAGTACGTCACATTGATACCATTTGTGACTTCTATCCCTTAACCTAGATAGCACCTCACACTGATACCTATCAACTTGTCATCATCATTCACGACGTCACCTACAGAAAGTCTGGCTTCGGTGCATTCCACACAAGGAAGTCATTAACAAAAGGATCGGGGCTCTTTACTTATGGCTTGATATGACAATGATTAAATTTTGTGGTTTGGTTGCTTGAATTCGCATAATAGGTTGGTTAGGAATATAAAAGCTAACAACCTTACGAAAAACATGATGAGTAGTTAACCAATCGTTTCAAAAAAAACCACATCAAAGGCAAGTATTTTCAAAGAGATAAGATCGACATGTAATGTGAAAGTGTCAATTTGAATCAAACAAGATTTATAAACAGTGGAGGTAACGAAGGTTTCTCCCAATGGAGTTTCAATAGATAAATCAAAGTTTAACTTCTCCAGAGTTAAGTACAAACATTGAACACAACTAGGTAAAATAAAAGAGTGAGTAGAACCGGTATCTAACACGGTATAGACTTCGTAAGAGCTTATGATTAACTTACCCGTGATAATTTTATTCAGGTTCCTCGTCAAGAGAAAAAAAAAATGCTCTCTCTTAAACTACCGGTTTGGCTTGTCTGGGACACCCTTTGGCATCACTATCCCGGTTGAACTTGATTTCATCATATGACAAAATTGAGCTAGGTGACCTTCTCTTCTGCAATAAAAACATGCTTTGGATTGTTGCGTACAGTTTGGACGGATGTGTCCCTCTTGTCTGCATTTAAAACATACGACCGATGGGCGTTCTTCTTCCTTTGAAACGGGTGCTGGTGCCGACATCTTCACGTCATTGTTGAACTTTCTCTTCTTAAAATGTCCATTCTTATTATCTTGGCTATGATTACCACCGAAATGGTTACCATTCTTGGCATGATAATATTCCCCACGATGGTTATCGTTGTTCCGATGACCGTTGCCACCGGTATGATTATTATCGTGTTGTTGGTCATTGCCTTTTGGTTGTGCTGACTGATTATCGCGCTCTAATAACTGAGCCCTATTCACAATATTTCAATATAATCAAAGTTTGTGGGAAATGAGGTATTGACGTATATCGGGTCTCAAACCTCGCAAAAATATTCGCGTCATTCGCTCCTCATTATCAGCCAAATGGGATGCAAACTGGGATAACTCCGCAAACTTAGACTCGTACTGCGACACAGTCATATTGTTTTGCTCCGGCTTGATGAATTCTACCTCCTTCATGTGATGAATACTTTCAGGAAAGTACTTGTCGTTGAATAATTCTTGGAACTTCTCCCAAGACATCTTGAGTGCGTCAGGCTGGGTATGTTTTACAGATTCCCACCAATGATCTCCTTCTTCACGCAACATAAAAGTGGCGAATGGAACCTTTTTCTCCTCTGAGCATTCCAAGACATCAAATATCTTGGTATTCTGCTTTATCCATTTCTCCGCCTTAAGTGGTTCTGGCTTTCCCAAAAACTATGGTGGTCCCAGCTCCTTGAATTGCTTAGCGATGACCAACCGTGGGTTGCCATTGTTTCCTCCTACATTATGAACAAGAGCTACCTTCGCTCGTTGTTGCATGAATTGCTCCTTAAACTGCTTAGCGATGACCGTCCGAGAGTTATCAGTATTTCAACCTACATTTTGGACAGGAGCTGCCTTCGCCTGTTATTGCATGAATTTCATAAAGCCTCTGACCATCCCATCATTCACCATTTCATCGGTGTTATTGTTTTCATGAAGAGTATTGTCCTCTAGTTGCACAGTAGAGACTCAACATTCTCCTTTGTTCAATTGATAATCTCAACATTCTCGGATGCCATTTTCTAACACTACCATAAAACAAGGGTTAATTAACATATCACATATTATCCCTATACTTTGACCGACCAATTAAATACCAAATAAACTTAGGTAGGTCATACTAGCGAAGAAATTCCCTGTCTCTCCCCTCCTAGTTCTTATCTCACATCTTAGCCAGGGATCATATCCCTAAGCTTTGATACGAACTGTGACGGCCCCAAAATTAGGTATACATCACCCATCTTGTGTCGCCAGATACATGGTACAGAATTCAAATACAACTTACTAATACCAATATCGTGTACAATACGACAAAACATAAACTGTGAGTTTGAATACAAATACTATCTACTAGAGATTATACAAACTCAAAAGGAGTCCTCATTACAATTATTATCACACTATTTCACAGAATAGTGAGGAATGCTAATGCTATCCTCTGGACCATCACTCCGTTTCCAGACTCGTCCCAGCTATATTCTCATTTCCTGAAGAGAACAGTGAAAGAAAGGGTTAGCTCAACTAGCACAGTAAGAAATATTATGACTAAGATAATGCAGAATAAATTTTCATTAGCCTCCAACAATGTTAATCTGATAAAATATAATAGACATCAAGTTTAACTGCAGCAGAACAAGCAATCCATTAAAAGAGTCAAGTAGAAAATAAAATCTACTATCTTTTATGATTTAAAAGGTTTTTCATCACTGTTATCGCTGAGACTCAACTTAATAAATAATCTACATCATGAAATCATCCCTGCACTACAGGCCAATGATATTCTTTAGTATCACGACCATGAATTATCCATGCTCTACGGGCCAAAGATAATCGTGTTTTCATCAACGGTCCTGATAATGCCATACAACAATTCATCTTTGTACCCTTGGCCGAAGAGAATCCATAGCCATAATCATACCAAAAACTGTCCATTAATGCACTACGGGCCAATGAGGACTTTTTCCACATCATTTGTAACATTACGGTCATGATTATATCGAATAATCCCTGGTCATAATCATATAAAGTCCATCTATGCACTACAGGCCACAGATGACTTTCAACATAATATAAATATGAGGATGATGACAATGATATAAGAATTCAATAAAACAAGTTCAAGAATTAATTTGTCTAGGAACCAATAACGTCCAAATTGTCAACATGATACTACTTTGTAGAGTAAAATTCAAGAATGCTCAGAAGAATATTTCCACGAACAGATACTTGATGAAGCTCAAATATCAAGGATATTACACTAATTTCATGGAGTATAAAAGTCAAAATTTTAATCAACTGAGTATAATATCGAATGGAATAACAAAAGATATCACCATGCATGCGGTAGTTCGCATAAACGGTTATTTCAACAGAATAATAATAACGGAACCAGGTCAGGTGAAATTCACACCGACAGGATGTTCCAACAGAATAATAAATGATGGAACCAGGTCCGGCGTATAGCACAGACAGGATATTCCGAAAGAATAATAAAGACGGAATAATAAAATTGGAACCAGGTACGGCGTATAGCACAGACAAGATATTCTGACAAAATAATAAAGACAGAATAATAGAAGAATGTCACCAAGTATAGGGTAGCCCGCGTATATAGGTTATTCCAACAGAACAATAAAGAAATATAATAACAGAAGTTTTCTTCTTGAATACAAAAGAATAATATCCCTTACGAGTACAACAAATAATATCCATTACCGTAAAATAATACTTGATAAAAGAGTAGTGAAGTAGCAGAAAAGGTTTCTTCTATCTCTCTATAGTCTCTCTCTATAGTTTCTCTCTCTAAAGTTCAGTGAATTCGTAAGAAAATAATGAAGGAATGAGCTTCTATTTATAGTAAAATGGAATGCATAATAACTAATCCATGAACGGTCCAGATTGATTTACTTTAATCTGACGGTCCATATTTAAAGAAAAATCTTTTAAATAAAATATATTATATTCTATTTATATAAAAAGATTTTTACTATGCAAACACTATGCGGGCACTATGCAAATACTATGCATAATAAAATATAATATATTCTATTTATAGAATAACTTTAATAAAGTATTCTGTTTTATATAAAAAGATTTTACTATACAAAATACTATGCATAATAGAATATAATATATTCTATTTATAGAATAACTTTAATAAAGTATTCTGTTTTATATAAAAAGAAGTTTCTATTTTATTACGTGAATAAAACAAAATCTCTAAATCAACAATAATTGAATCAAATAATGTGAGATACTATGCAACAACTATTATAGCAATAATTGAACAAAACTAAGTGACTTCTCACATAAATATCAATAATCAATACCGTGTGCTACTATGCAACAACGCGTATTACTGTACTTTTACTACCGAATAGTTCAACAGTATCAACGGTAAAACTTCCGCCGTTATTTTCAATAAAATATTTTTGTCGTTTTCTCAATCCGACAATAATTTCGTTGTGGGGTCCACCAATGATTGTGCCATCGTACGAATATTTTCTGTTTAAAACGAATATTCCCCGACCAATCGAATATAATATGATAACTTGCATACTTTGTAAAATTTATAAATATTACTCACAACTATAACATTATCTCAAATTCACACCATAATATAAAAAAAATATTTCAAGAAATTTAAACTTTTATTTATAAAATCTGGGGTATCACATAATGCAAAATAATTTATCGTTAGCCTTCAATAGTGTTAAACTGATAAAATATAAAAAACATCAAGTTTAACTGCAACGGAACAAACAATACATTAGAAGAGTCAAGTAGAGAATAAAATCTACTATCTTATATGATTTAAAAGGTTTTTCATCACTTTTATCGCTGAGACTCAGCTTAATAAATAATTCACATCATCCATGCACTACGGCCAAAGATATTCATTAGTATCATGACCACAAATTATCCATGCCCCACGGGCCAAGGATGTTCGTGTTTTCATCAATGATCATGATCATACCAACAACTGTCCATCAATGTATTATGGGCCAATGAGGACTTTTACCACAACATTTGTAACATTACGGTCATGATTATACCGAAAAATCACTGGTCATAATCATACCAAGTCCATCTATGCACTACAAACCACAGATGACTTTCAACATAATATAAACATGAGGATGATGACAATGATATAAGAGTTCAATAAAATAAGTTGAAGGATAAATTTTTAAAGATTTATTATTTAATTTATCCAGAAATCAATAACGTTCAAATTGTCAACATGATACTGTTTTGTGGAGTAAATTTCAAGAATGCTCAGAAGAATATTTCCATGAAAAGATACTAGATGAAGCGCAAATATCAAGGATATTCCACTAATATCATGGAGTATAGAAGCCAAAACTTTAACCAACTGAGTAAAATAGAATATATGAAGGCGCAAATGGATTTTTTTCGCCATGCGGTAATCCGCGTAGACAGATCATTTCCAACAGAATAATAAAGAATGGAATAACTGAAGAATTCACCAGGCGTGCGTAATCCGCACAGACAGGTTATTCCAATCGAATAATAAAGAATGGAACCAGGTCATGCGTAACCCACACAGACAGGATATTCCAACAGAATAATAAAGAATGGAATCAGGTCATGCATAATCTGCACAGACATGATATTCAAACAGAATAATAAATAATTGAATAACAACAGAATTCACCAGGCATGCGATAGACCGCACAGACATGTTATTCCAACAGAATAATAAAGAATGGAATAACAACCCTTATGAGTATTGAAAGAAAATAACTCTCTTCATGAATACAAAATAACTAATACCTCTTACCTTAGTAGGAGATTGGATACTACAATAGTGTAGTAACAGAATATTCTTCTTCTTTCTCTCTTATTCTCTCTATACTTTCTCTCTCTATATCTTAAATGAATTGGTGAAAAATAATGAAGAAATGAGCTTCTATTTAAAGGCTTGCAGAGTAAGGGTAAAATAGTCTTTTTGCCATAATTTATGACATCATCGCTGATATCATCAATCATATTACATCATTGCTTACCTCATCGTCTGATGACATCATCGTTTACCTCATCATCCGATGACATCATCGTTTGCATCATAGGAATTCAAATCCAATTTGTTCTCTTCCACATCCTTTTGCTTTTATACCATGAATTTACTATAATAATGCTATCATTCAAATTAAAAAAAAACGTACTACTATATAATCACATCATACTACTATAATGTAATATTATAATAATATATTTAAATAAATTATTTTATCAGAAAGGATAAAATACCAACTTTCAACAAATGTCACCTGCTAAAAATTCCTCAGTTTAAATCCACATTGAATAAATATTTTCTTATTATATATATTGTAACAATCAAGAATTTTATTTATAATTTCAAATATTTATTGAATTAAATAAATATTTTAATTGATGTGTTTGTTGTTTAGTAGATATTTGTTGGATTATTTATTAGTAAGTAAATAATTCGTGAGTTATAGAAATTAACTTAATTAAGATAAAGAGTGATGAATTAAATTTATGAGATAATACTCTAATTTAACTCAATAACTAAATTATAGAGTTATTAAGGATTATATGATTTGTTATAATGTTATTTTAATTTGATTTTTGTAATCAAAGTGATGTGTTAATTTATTAAAAAAAATTATAATTATAATGAAAATTATAATTTTATTGTATTTGTTTATGTGATAAATGGATTTAATAAATTGTTATTAGATTTAATTTAATTTGAGTATGGGAATTTATTTAAATAAAGTGTGACAATAAATATGACTTATGAAAATAGATTAAAAGAGTTTTAATTTGGTTTTACCAAACAAAGCCTTAGAGCTTTTGAAATTTTAATTTTAATCTTGTTTTGCCAAACAAGGCTTAAGGAATGATTATGTCATTATTTTAATAGGTTTTGCTAAACAAGTCCTTATGGCTTTTAAGTTTTAAAAAAAAACTAATAAGTATTTAATAGCCTTATTATATTATACGTCAGTTTTATTTTTATGTTAGCATTTGTTTTAGCTTACGTGAAAAAGGGTTTGGCCTAAGCCTAAGAAGAAGAGAGAAGAGAGAATTACAAAGAAGTTTGAGAGAGACATATTCTCTGAGAAATTGAGAAAGAGGTTATTATGAGAATCAAAGAAGGAAGAGGAAGGATAATCAATCCATTCTCATCATCTAATTAAGCTTAAGGAGAAATTAAAAGGTAATATTATAGCCCTAGCTTTTAGTTATGTTTTATCAAAGCTTTTTCTCTTTAATTGGTTATGGTGCATGATTTGAGTAAAGAATTGGTTTATAAAGATTATTGGGTGTGTATAATCTGTTAACCATCATATATGATTGATACTTGTTTGTCAAATTCGTGAGAATTGAGATTATTGGAAGAAATTGTAAAAATATTATTTATATTTATATGTTATGGCTTAGAAAGTACGAAATTTCATGATCAATACTTGCTATAATCTGCAATTTGATAATAGATTTTGTTAGTACGTTGAAAAACGAAAACAACGAAAGTTAAACGAACCAATTTGGTTGAGAAACGAATTCGTAGTGAATGAATTCGCTAAATTTGTCAAACATGAACAATTAGTATGAACATGAGTTGTAAATCCATATTTGGGTTAGTTAATGTTTATGTTAGTTAATGGGTAATTGGTATGTTGTAGCTTTATGAGTTACGAACACATAGAATCGAAAATGGACTGATTTAGATGAGTATAACTCATATTATGATCATCGGAAGGAGAGGAGGTCCGTAAAATCGCGAAGTACAGAACCTGAAGGGCCATTCTGCCTCCCAGGGCGCAGCTGCGCCGTGCTTCAGTGTTGGGTATACTGTTTTGACCTACTGTAGTAAATTAGGCATAACATTTTCATACGAACTCCGATTAAGGTGATTCAAGATGATCCGGAACGAGGACGAATAGACCTACAACGTTTATTCTTTAAGTTTTTAAATTTGAGGTCCGAAACAGAGGTAAAAATGGTCATCTTTAGGGCTGTTGTGTTTTCAGAGGCAATCGGAGGGCGTCGGGCATGCATGTATGCAAGTGTAGTGCTCTTGACGATAAAAGATGTTGTTCTATGTTATAAAACATGAATTTTATAAAGTATAATGATGTTTAACATTAATAAATGATATATTAGGTAAGTTGAATACACATACTAAGCACACACAAGAGAGATAAATTGGGCGTGTGAAATAAATTTCGAAACGTCGTGATAAGTGTTAATGAACATAAAAAGTGTTTTAAATCAAATGAAATAAATATTATATGTAGTAGCCCCGAATCCCGGCCCCGAATCGCCGCGGACTCGGTACACTAATTCTTTCACTAATCGCGGAAGATATAAACATAATTTGTTTATACATTACATTACTCATTATTTTCCCCAAAATCGAGTAACCTTAACTTATTACACAATTCATAAGTTATCTAACACATAACACTATTATCAACTATTCTATTACAAAATAGCTGCATATATTGCCCCAAGCTGAACTTGGCATTATCATTCCTATCGATAATTCATTTGTTTAAGAATCATATCTATTCTCATTTCAAAATAAACCTTATTTATCTATACAACATTTCAAACTGTATATAGCTGCCAATTACACTCGATAAAACTATCAATTATAGATTTATACAATTTCTAATTCAAGAAAATGTATTCATTTTGTGCATCGTTCAATCTTCATCATTCGTATAGCAAATAATATTGTCTAACATCATTAACCTGCAAAAAGTTTATGTTTGCAAGATTGAGCTCGACAGCCCAGCAAATTTAACAGTCTATCATGTTTCACAAAGCACATAATTCTATATGCACTACAATTCCTTTAACATGCATATCTACATGCATCATATATTCTTTACAATGCATACCCTACATGCATCAATAATTCCTTACAAAAACATACATTCATACATTATACAATTCTAATTTATCGAGTTACATCATACAACATGTAATCACGTATAGATTGAGTTCCATAACCCAATTAATTTAGTCATATTTTGACTTTTACAATTCATAGAGCATGATATGTAATTTAACACATAACCACATTCCATCCACAAACATAATAGAACTGAAAAACTTGCCTGAACCGTTGATTACCGCAACGCAATTTAATTTAATCTCTCACGAAAGACCTATCAGTTATAAGATTGATCTTTTAATCAGTATAACATGCTTTATTCCATAATACAATCTAATACTTAATCAAATATTAGATAACAGCTTAACACATCAATTTTGTTATCATCCTTTGATAATTATTCAATCACTATATCATATCCCTTATGATTTATCACTTGCTCTTTATTTCATAAGTTATTCATTAATATGTAATAAGGCAAACACTAATACAGCACCCTGGATTCTACATCTAACAACCAACTTTATAATTCAGCAACTTGGATTCCAAGTCTATCAATTTAAACCTCAATCCAGAAAACCGGATTCAACACATTTTCAATACAGCAAACTGTATTCTATATTCTTATCACGAAAATATCAAATCAGTGAATTATTCTCCTATCCTTTGGTCAAACATATATACATGTATTTTATGCATAAAAATTATTTTTCCATAATTTTCCAACATCCTTTGGTATTTTTTTCAAAATTAATTTCTAGTGCGTAGCTTAAGAAATTAGCTACCTTGTTCTTAACTCTAGTAATGCCCATCTTTTGGCATAACGTTATATATGTTAACGTGATACTCCATTTTAAATTTCGTGGGAATCGGAGTTGTAGAACTCCGTTTATAGCGATTTCCGTCAGAAAATCACAAAAATTGTAATGGTCATAACTTGGTCGTTTTAACTCAGAATCAGTTCATTTTTGGACACGACCTACATAATACCATATATTTTCATTTGCCAAATTCCTGGAATTTTTCTTATTAACTAAATGTCCAAAATAGCCCTTGGAAAATTTTGGCCATAAACTTTTTGACATTAGGCAGTTTTGGAGTCCTTCACCAAAACTTAAATAAAACGAAATCTGTAACTTCGATTAATGATCCGTCAATTTTGTTGGGTTCGTATCTTTCCGAACTACAGTTTTCATCTATCACAATCCATATTTGGACATGTTAAGCTCCCGGAAAGTATCCCGGAAGTGACTGTTCAAATCTGTCCTTTTAACAGTTTTTCTTAACTTTGTGTAGTTTGGGAGAAATCCCATAACTTGTTCATTTTTCAACCTATTTGAGTAATTCCAAAGGGATTTTACCCTTAACACATAGATCTGGCATCCCAAGAACATAAATAATATATATTCATCATAGATTTTAAAGATCCAAAAGCTTGATCACACTTTTTAAAAGTTAACTTTTCCAGAAAAATCCATTTTTCTCTTCCTTTAGATTTCCACCAAATCAACACCCAATATGATTAGATCTAAACATGATACACTCATCAACATGTATATACATGGCTTTTGAGTTTATAAACCAAGTTTCTTAGTTCCTCAAACAAGCATCAAACAAAATCAAAGCTAAGAGAAAAAATCATGTTTTCTATCTTTTGAAAAATCTAGCTTCCATTCCACACTTTAGATCTAACTTTTGATCTACAAAAGAGTTGGATCTATATATTAAACACTTATATACACATAGATCTAAGGTTTTTGAGTTGAGAATTATGGATTCAAGTTTTGATTTACAACCATCAAAATTAACTAAACAAAAAGGTTTATACCTTTTCTTACTTGCTCTCCTTCTTCTTCTTCATAGCTTCTTCCATGTATGGATCTTTGGTGTATGAAGATCAAAAACTCCTCTTCTTCTCATCTTGGAGCTGCCAAAGCCTCCTCTTCTCTCTCTCTCATATTGCCGTCTCTCTCTCTCTCTTTCTCTCTCTCTCTCTTTAATTCTTTGCTAGAAGAATAATAAGTGATGGAAGAAATAAGATATCTCCTAATTATCTAAGCCTACTCTCTTTTTTCTCCTTATGCTCAACCGGCCATATGGCTTCTTTGTTCCACCAATTCTCTCTTTCTCCCTTATTAATTACCAAGCTTTCCTTGCAAGAAATGGTAATGTGTTGGACAATAAAAAAAATGACACATGGAGAGTTTGGTGAGAGTGGTTCAACCACTAAAGTGAATCATTTAATACAACATTCATTCCCCCTTCATTCCTTCTCTCTTGGCCGGCCATGTGGCCTTAATAATGCTCCCAATTTGCATTCTATTTTATCTCTTATTTGATTTAACAATTGTCCAAAAATTCCTCTCCTACTTGGCTAAAAGTTGAGCCATTCATTTAATGTTTTGCTTGATCCTCTAATCAATTTTCATTGGCCAACATTTGGGCTATACATATACATAGTCCAATTCCTTTAATTCTTATCCAACCCAATTCTTTTAATTAGGGTTTTCACTTCTCCATTAAAACACCAATCCTTGCTCATGAACATTTATTTCCTTAACCCAATTAGACTTGTTATAATTATGTTATAAAATTAATCATTTGAGATACATAAAATAAATCTCCTAGAATTAGTAAGTATTCTAAATACTACAATTCTCTTTTCCCATAACCCTTAAGTTATTAAATCCTTCATTCCTAATATATAATTAGGGTTACACTAGTTTCTTTTGTTTGTTTATATAATAAACAAATATAAATCATCACCTAATGTTCATATTCCTTACACACAACTTTTTAACCCTTAGGGTTTAATACTCTGCATTAGGATTCCCAAATTAGGGTTTCAAATTCTCGAAACTGAAACTAGGGTTTCCAGAACCAATTTCTAGGGTTTCTCATCAGACGTTAGGGTTTTCTAACTTAATTGCCATATTCATATCATGAATTTAGGGTTTCGGATTCCCGAAACTAAAATTAAAGTTCCTGAGCGTACCGTTAGGGTTTCTAACAATCCGTTAGATTTTTCTAACTTAATAAACGTATGATTAACATAACTTTAGGGTTTTCTAAAGTTATAACTTATCTGATCAATCCTTGATCTCAAATCATTACGGTTCACATATGTAACCAAATATACCGACTAGTATTCACTTCGATACTTATCTCTGATAATTCTTCAAAAGAATTTTAAATCTACCATAATCTTATACCTCATTACTAGACTATCACTACAGTCTATCACATAATTCAAGTCTTGTCCAAAACTTTTGAAATTCTTGGAATTTCATTACATAACTGCCAAATCCATACACTTATTTCCTGTCTAGGTCTATTATTTGACCTTAAATCAATCATTTAAGATTTTAATAAATTCTCCAAATTCTTGGGTTGTCACAATATAAGATATTAAATGGGTTAATATAAAACTAATAAGTATTTCTAACAAGACTTAAACACTTGAATGAACTTTGAATATGAAATACAGTGACATATAAGTTGAAAGTTAACACAATAAAATTGACCAGTGTGTATATATAATAGGAAGGGTTATGAGATGTAGAGTAAAGTTTACATTACAACTATTATGCATTGCTATGTGACTAATAGTTGAAGTGAATTATTATATAATTGTGTAAGGCACGTGAAGTGCAGATAACTGTAAGTTGTTAAACGTTTATTGGTAAACAACGATCAAGGCAAGTCTTTCAGTTCCTATTTGCTATATGAATTGGTGTTTTAAATCTTTACTGCAAAGAGTATGATCTGTTATATATATGTTGAATGCATGAAATGTTAAAGTCAACTTATGACTACGTTGATTGAGTAAAGCATGCTGATTTAGTAAGGAACTCAATCTTTATACTTGATTATATGAACTGTAAAATGTATGTTATGTTTGTCTAATGTTTATGAAATATATGTTGAGCAAGTTATTATGTGCTACGTGATGCACGAAAACTGTTAGATTTTGCTGGGCTGTCGAGCTCAACCTTGCAAATAACCATTTTTGCAGGTTAAGGATTAAAGGTAACACTATGTGCTACTTGAATGACGTGGATCAGAAATAATACACCAAGAATAATATTTTAGTTAAAGTTGTTATTTCTTTATACCATGATTAAGATTCATGAGATGTACTAAATATTTTATGATGTAAAGTTTTATGTTGAGTTGTAAAGCTAAAGTTAGAGTTATCTAATATTTAAAGGTTATCGGATTGAAATGTAAAATTTTATATAATAACAGTGATAAAGTGAATCATAAAATAAGATTAATTCAAAGACATGTAGATGATAAAAGTTTTGATTCAGGGAATTAAAGTAAGAAGACATAAAAGCTTAAATTATTCCGCATTTTATATAGTTTAACATCGAATAATGATGTAAAATCAAAAGGTAGCTATGTTACTAACGACCAAAGTTGAGAATTAAATTGTATGAATTTTGGGGTCGTTACAGTTGGTATCAAAGCTGTAGGTTATAAACCTTGGGTAGGAGTACCTTAGACTATAACCTTAGAGAATGAAGGTGAAGATAATGAAAGAATAAGCTCAGATAGATTTTGAACAATAAGAAGTAATTTAAGGAAATTTTAAAGAAGGGATTAAAACTTGCGTGAAATGATTCATAGAAGAATCTCGCGGAGTTATAAGGAATACGAATGTGGGGTTACCCAACTCCAATAATAAGTATGTAAGGTGATAATAAATAGACAGTGTCTATAAGAAGAGAATGATAAAGAAGTTAAGAATAGAGAGTTATATTTAAGTATGGTACAATTGTACTCTTTAATGGTTGATGTATGGTATCTGAGCTAAACGATTCCTCCATGGAGCGGAGGTATATACGAACTAGCAACTCGGAACCTAGTTTGTTGGTTATTTGTGGGAAATCACTCAGCGTACCATATTGAAACTGTTAGAGACTCGATGTGTATCAAGTATAGAAAATGGAGACGTATGATGAAAATGTGGAACTTGAATGAAATGTTGAACGATATAAATGAAGTTAGAAATTCTTAAAGTAAGAATTGTTATATAAACAAGAAGATTCAAAGAAGAATCTTGAATAGATATGTAGATAAGAAATGGGAGTTACCTAACTACAATAGACAAGATAACGAATAATGTCGTAAATGAAAGGAAAGAAAGGGGATCGTAAAACAAAACGATCACGAATTAAGGAATGACTTTTAAGGGAGATGATTATAGAATAAGATCACGATGTGATCTGTTTAAGTTATAAAGGAAAGATGGTCTGTAATGTTTGAATAATTATAGCTTGATGCTATGAAGATGATGTACTATGAAATAGTACGAGATAACTCACGAGGAGTTATAGATGATGTGATATGAGGAATTCGTATCGAGCAAAGAGCAAGTTAAGAAAAAGATAAAGTTAGGTGGGATTTCAATTGAGGACTCATGTGATGGCTGAGTTGTGCAAACCTTTGTATGGGCGAGGGTTTTGTGCTTGCACTCAGTTTGTCACATTGATAATCATTGGAATGTTGGTGTCGCGCTATCTATGTATATGTGGTGAAAAGGTGATTCTTTTCTCATGTGTATATTTGATAGTTAGAAACTATTAAGATTAGTCAGATATTATTAGGATTAAGTGCGGTTCTTAAAACTAATGCATATGGTATGTTCGTGACTCATAATAATATGGTATGTTTTGAACCCCTCAGTGAATGGATGCCTATGGTCTGACTAGGATAAGTTCTTAAACTCATATTATTCTGGCAAGTTCCTGAATTGCCAATGTGCGGTAAGTTTGATGAACTATATTGGGGTATGGATAAGTTATGAATGAAGAATTGAGAATTATGGGGATATATATAATTATTAAGCAATGGAGTAGTATAGAAAGTGGAGACATAGGTTTTCCAAATCTTTCTAGCTTTGCTAGATTTTTGAAATTTATTGACTTCGTGCTAATGTTTGCACTTCTATTTTCTTGAAAAACATTGGATCAAATGATGAAACCAATGAGTTTTAAAAACAATACCGTTACTCGTATGTCTATGCTAATTGCTTCGGCTAGATAAAAATGATTTGAAATATATCAAAATGTATTTTTATATCATCAATGTATCATGGAACCTGGTGTAGAGATGATAAAAATGATGGAGTCGTCAATGCAATATTACTTAGTGTTGGAGGCGATCTAAGGATCGTTAGCCCACTATGGTATGATGTAGTATGATAAAATCACCAAATGACGGAATCCTCAATGGACTATAAATACAGTGCGGTATCATGACATCATAAAAATATTTTTGAGATTTCTTTAAGATATGAGAATATATATATATATATATATATATATATGTATATGTATATTTCGATTGATGTCTTAATTGTTGTTGAAGTCTATGTTATTTGATTCAACTAGACGAATATTAAAAGATGTTCATGAAATTCAAGTGTTTCTTAAAAAGTTATGCCAAACCAAATTGTTATGGTGCGGATTCAGATGTTGAAAAGCTGAGATGAACAACCTTTTTATAGGGGATTACGTGGAGGCGTTGATATTTTTGTGCACAATACACTGTACGAAGGGCTGATCACCCTAAGTACGGGGGTCCCTATAGTCTTATAACTGTTAAAGTTTAAGTTGAAAGATTACTTATAACTATGGACATACGCATAGCGTTTAAATATTTGTACACAATACATCGTACGAATGGCTTAACACCCTAAGTACGGGGGTCTTTATAGTCTTATAACTATTAAAGTTGAAGTTGAAAGATTACTTACAACTGTGGACATAGTTTGTGGTCTTATGACCCTCGGCATGATTTAGAATCTTTTAAATTTCTGTTATTCATATCACTTCCCAATTATTGAGTAATTGTAGAAGATTCTTGCTATTCCAAAAGGTGAATGTGGTAAGGATGATATTCCTTAAAAAGAAGTGAGTCGTAGAATGCGACAATGAATGATGAATATATTGAACAAGTGAGAAAAGAAATTTTTTTTTAAATGAGAAGGAGATGAGTTATCAAAGAATAATAAAAAACTTTTAATAGAAAAGTTTAATAATTGTAGAAAGATCTTTGTGGAAAGAAGTGGTTTTAGAACCCAATGAATGAATAAAGTATTAAAATAAAATCTATTTTTATAGATTGAATGAATGAAGAATAATAAATAAAAATTTTGAGGACGAGATTATTAGAAGAATGGGTGAATGTAATATCCCGAGTGTTTATGATAGCGATCATTAGAAAAGGAAATGAATGGGTTAAAGAATATATAAAACTCAAAATATAATTGAGTTCAAGTGAAAGTTATGAAATAAAACTTACAAGATTTTATTATCAAGAATGTTGGGGGTAGGAAATATAAAACCTATATTAAGGTAAAGTATTGAAGTTATTCAACGAAGAGATTTGGTAAAAAAAAACCTGAGGAAGGTAGGGTTTCGGTGATTCCGAGGACGGAATCCTTATAAGGTGGGAAGAATGTAACAATACAGAATTTTATTTATAATTTCAAATATTTATTGAATTAAATAAATATTTTAATTGATGTGTTTGTTGTTTAGTAGATATTTGTTGGATTATTTATTAGTAAGTAAATAATTCGTGAGTTATAGAAATTAACTTAATTAAGATAAAGAGTGATGAATTAAATTTATGAGATAATACTCTAATTTAACTCAATAACTAAATTAGAGAGTTATTAAGGATTATATGGTTTGTTATAATGTTATTTTAATTTGATTTTTGTAATCAAAGTGATGTGTTAATTTATTAAAAAAAATTATAATTATAATGAAAATTATAATTTTATTGTATTTGTTTATGTGGTAAATGGATTTAATAAATTGTTATTAGATTTATATTAATTTGAGTATGGGAATTTATTTAAATAAAGTGTGACAATAAATATGACTTATGAAAATAGATTAAAAGAGTTTTAATTTGGTTTTACCAAACAAAGCCTTAGAGCTTTTGAAATTTTAATTTTAATCTTGTTTTGCCAAACAAGGCATAAGGAATGATTAAGTCATTATTTTAATAGGTTTTGCCAAACAAGGCCTTATATCTTTTAAGTTTAAAATAAAAAAATTGATAAGTATTTAATAGCCTTATTATATTATACGTCAGTTTTATTTTTATGTTAGCGTCTGTTTTAGTTTACGTGAAAAATGGTTTGGCCTAAGCCTAAGAAGAAGAGAGAAGAGAGAGTTACAAAGAAGTTTGAGAGAGACATATTCTCTGAGAAATTGAAAAAGAGGTTATTATGAGAATCAAAGAAGGGAGAGGGGAAGGATAATCAAGCCATTCTCATCATCTAATTAAGCTTAAGGAGAAATTAAAAGGTAATATTATAGCCCTAGCTTTTAGTTATGTTTTATCAAAGCTTTTTCTCTTTAATTGGTTATGGTGTATGATTTGAGTAAAGAATTGGTTTATAAAGATTATTGGGTATGTATAATCTGTTAACCATCATATATGATTGATATTTGTTTGTCAAATTCGTGAGAATTGGGATTATTGGAAGAAATTGTAAAAACATTGTTTATATTTATATGTTATGGCTTAGAAAGTACGAAATTTCATGATCAATACTTGCTATAATCTGCAATTTGATAATAGATGTTGTTAGTACGTTGAAAAACGAAAACAACGAAAGTTAAATGAACCAATTTGGTTCAGAAACGAATTCGTAGTGAATGAATTCGCTAAATTAGTCAAACATAAACAATTAGTATGAACATGAGTTGTAAATCCATATTTGGGTTAGTTAATGTTTATGTTAGTTGATGGATAATTGGTATGTTGTAGCTTTATGAATTACGAACCCATATAATCGAAAATGGACTGATTTGGATGAGTATAACTCATATTATGATCATCGGAAGGAGAGAAAGTCTGTAAAATCGTGAAGTGCTGAACCTAAAGGGCCATTCTGCCTCCCAGGGCGCAGTAGCACTTCCCCCAAGGCCAATTGGGGCACAGCTGCGCTGTGCTTCAGTGTTGGGTAAACTGTTTTGACCTGATGTAGTAAATTAGGCATAATGTTTTCATACGAACTCCGATTAAGGTGATTCAAGATGATCCGGAATGAGGACAAATATACCTACAACTTTTATTCTTTAAGTTTTTAAATTTGAGGTCTGGAACAGGGGTAAAAACTATCATCTTTAGGACTATTGTGTTTTCAAAGGCAATCGGAGGGCGTCGGGCATGCACATATGCAAGTATAGTGCTCTTGACGATAAAAGATGTTGTTCTAAGTTATAAAACATGAATTTTATAAAGTATAATTATTCTTAACATTAATAAATGATACATTAGGTAAGTTGAATACGCATACTAAGCACACACAAGAGTGACAAATTGGGCGTGTGACAAATAAATGTTGAAACATCGTGATAAGTGTTAATGAACATAAAAAGTGTTTTAAATCAAATCAAATGAATATTATAAGATATTAAATAGGGTTAATATAAAACTAATAAGTATTCCTAACAAGACTTAAACACTTGAATGAACTTCGAATATGAAATACAGTGAGATGGAAGTTGAAAGTTAACACAATAAAATTGAACATTGTGTATATATAATAGGAAGGGTTATGAGATGTAGACTAAAGTTTACATTAAAACTACTATGCATTGCTATGTGACTAATAGTTGATGTGCATGATTATATAATTGTGTAGGGCACGTGAAGTGCAGAAAACTGTAAGATGTTAAACGTTTATTGGTAAACAACGATCAAGGCAAGTCTTTCAGTTCCTATTTGCTATGTGAATTGGTGATTAACTATTTTAAATCTTTATTGCAAAGAGCATGATCTGTTATATATATGTTGAATGTATGAAATGTTAAAGTCAACTTATGACTATGTTGATTGAATAAAGCATGTTGATTGAGTAAGGAACTCAATCTTTATACTTGATTATATGAACTGTAGCATGTATGTTATGTTTGTCTAATGTTTATGAGATATATGTTGAACATGATATTATGTGCTACGTGATGCATGAAAACTGTTAGATTTTGCTGGGCTGTCGAGCTCAACCTTGCAAAATACCATTTTTACAGGTTAAGGATTGAAGGTAACACTATGTGCTACTTGAATGACGTGGATCAAAAATAATACACGGAGATTAATATTTTAGTTAAAGTTATTATTTCTTTATACCATGATTAAGATTCATGAGATGTACTAAATATTTTATGATGTATAGTTTTATGTTAAGTTGTAAAGCTAAAGTTAGAGTTATCTGATATTTAAAGGTTATCAGATTGAAATGTAAAATTTTATATAATAACAGTGATAAAATGAATCATAAAATAAGATTGATTCAAAGACATGTAGATGATAAAGGTTTTGATTCAGGGAATTAAAGTAAGAAGACATAAAAGCTTAAATTATTCCGCATTTTATATAATTTAACATCGAATAATGATGTAAAATCAGAAGGTAGATGTGTTATTAACGACCAAAGTTGAGAATTAAATTGTGTGAATTTTGGGGTCGTTTCATATATCAATAATTAATTATTCACAAATAATATTACAAAATTACAATATCTACAACCAGATCGTTCCCAGGAAAGAGGGGGCTTTCCGATAAGTATTTCTCCCTATTGGCGCACAATTAGGTAACCAAACCCCTTTCATCGACAGAACTTTCTAGACATTGTCAATAATAAAATTAATAATATTATTCAAATAATATGAATTATTGATTTGATAATTTGAAATACTGTGCAATGACAATTATTGAATTAATAATATAAAATATCAACGGAGTAATTATTGAATCAATAAAATAAAATATTGAACAGTAATTACTGTAATAGTTATTGAGTAGTGACTTATTACGTAAGCATCAATAATCCAAGATATTGTACAATACCGTTTGCTACTATGCAACCACGCATATTACTGTACTTTTACCACCGGGTATTTCAAAAGTTAACGGTAAAACTTTCGCCGTTATTTTTATAAAAAGATAATTTTGTCATTTTCTAACTCCGATAATAATTCAGTTGTGGGGTCCACCAATGATTGTGTTGTCGTACGAATATTCCCAGACAAAAAGAATATTCCCCGACCAAATGAATATGTTATAACAACTTGCTTACTTTGCAAAATTTATAAATATTATCCACAACTATAACATTATAACAAATTCACACCTTAATATTCAAAAATGATATTTATAGAAAATTCATCTTTATTCATAAAAGTTGGGGTCTTATATCATATATATCTTAATAACGCGACCAATTCCAATGATTATTACTATAATAAACTGAGCAGTTGTTACACCAAAGCACAAGCCTCTGCCCATAACAAAGGTTTATACAACTCAGCCATCACATGAGTCCTCAATTAAAATCTTACAACTTCCAAATTTCTCTTCACTTAATACGAATTTTCTTTAATTCGTATGCTATCGTTCTCAACTCAATCTGAGTTCTTCTTCCCGTACCACTTCGTAGTACCATTCATTCATAGCATTTTTTATAAATCATTCATCGTTTAACAACTCATCTGTTACTACGACTCTCTCTACGATTATAGTCTTAGGTACAAATACCTAAGATTTATAACCTATTAGCTTTGATACCACTATGTAACGTCCCAAAATCCTGTCTACCTTCAAGCCCGGACTCCGTACGTCACGATCCCATCTCCTTCCAAACACACATCATTATATAGCTAAATATAATGACATACATTCTCAAATCCTAGGTTCTCGAAACCTTATAATCTCCTTCATTACAAATAATGATAATTACATTATTCTTTTCATCTTACACGAGTGAATTTCATCCGCCACCAAGGATATATAACTGTTTAGTAAACTAATCTATATTTTAATTCTATCATTCTATATTACAAGTCTTCACTTGCTCTTCACGCATATTCATATACTGAATGACACTTCGTCTGGATACCGCTCAGCTTGATCTTTACGGGATCCTTAAGTTCTTTCTATCATCGTACACTAAAAATATTTTTCATTTAAAGCAAGTGTGAGCATTCAATTGCCCAGCAAGTCAAAATAGTTGAAAAAATAACTTCAAGAGTTTAAACATTCTTCAGAACTTCGATAACCGAACAAAGGTTATGAAGCAGCTTGAATAATAGGAATAGTCTCGATTCCTATCATCTTAAAACCATATTAACTTTCACGTTGAAATACTTTAATTCCCCTAACTTTTTTTATACATATCCTGTCTAGCTAGAATCATTAGCGTAGACTTTAATAATAATGGTTTATGTATAAACCGTGCATACTCGCATTGAACAGTTCGATCACAGAATAGTTCATCTCATAGAAACACCGAAGTGCTCACATTGTGGCACACGGCCTCATACATTCTACCACCTTGTACAAATATCACACATTCGCACATAGACAGAACTTCTCAAGTTAAACATCTAAGAAGTTTAAGAAACTAACATTCATGTAGTATGAATAAAGTTAGGAAACTTGCCTTACGCACAACTACAACTTATAGTTTACGCTGAACTGCTCATTCTAAATCCCTATATAACACATAAGGAAATAACACGTACACCAATTAGTCATATAATAGACTTACACATTGGTTTACTTAACTTTACTTCTTAAGGTTCGCGTTCTTGCAAAATAAGTTTACGCGACTAACTTCCCTTACCAGTTTACGGCTTCATGACATACAGAGATGTCATACTCAAAACATTCATCATCTTTGATGATTTTAATTCTTATCTTCTTCTTTTAACTTTTATAGGACTCAGCGTACATCACTTCTCTGCTAGTAGTCCATATGGTACTCTGAGTGGTTTCCCACAAACAACCAACAAACAAGTTCCCGTCTCACCTAAACTTCCCACAAAGTTAGTTAGATCGGTTGCCAGTTTTGTATATACCTTCGCTCTCTGAAGGAATTGTTTAGCCCAGCTCCTATATGTCAATTATCAAAGTTACGTTTGTACCATAATCTAACTTCTCTTAACTTATCCGAACCATTAAACTATAATGTTCGTTAAGTCAACTCTTATTCCTTACGTCTTTCTGGCAGCTAAATGCCATACCTCGGGATTCATTCTTTATCATCTAAGTCATACAATCTTTTGTATACTCGAAACGATCGTTCAATGTCAATACTATGAGGTCATAGCGTTAAACATTTTATATGAACTTATTCATACCTTACAACGTCTGGTTCATTCAACTCGGAACATTGTCCCAGTTATACTTATTAACTCTGCTTCTTAACGTTATACGTTATTATCTTTAACTCAGTTTCTTCACCATTCATAGTCAAATCTTAGTCTTCATTACCTTACGGTCAAACCATACACGGGGTGTAGATTCTGCCCGTTAAATACTCGCTTACACTCAACCCTTACGTTGGTTAAAGTGTTTAATGCTTACCTTTCATTCTAACATTCTCTATCCAACTCATACTCGGACGTTCATTACTCTTATTACCGTTTTCTACGGTTTTTTACGATAATTTATATCTTACTTACTACTTTCATCAACGTCCAAGTTATACAACCATTGTACACTTAGAACGTTCGTCCAACGCGAATATGATTCACGAATATCGTTTACGTATTCGACGTTCACATTGCTCGTCTCTTAATCTCTTATTCAACCTTTACTCAAGGTTTCAATTTCATTCAATCGTTATTCAACCCATGAACCCCATGTTCATTATTTTTTCTTAATGTCGTATCCATACTGTTCGTTGTACGCTAAGACTGATCGTTCATTGCAACAACATTGCGTTCACAACGTCTATACGCTTTACCCTTATCTCTTATCACCATGACATAACATCGAAATGCTATTCATTTCCTTC
Source organism: Panax japonicus (assembly GCA_020205505.1). NCBI lineage: Eukaryota > Viridiplantae > Streptophyta > Magnoliopsida > Apiales > Araliaceae > Panax > Panax japonicus. Next base: position 37,637,872 of record CM035101.1, on the reverse strand, counting down.
GTCACTCAACGTCTAAGGAATCACAATCATAAAAATCCTTCACGTTCGTTCATTTCGACTATGGTCCCCGAGTATCGGTTACGTAATCTAGCGCTTACATTCTCTATCTTTTAATCTCGTTTAATCTTTCCTTTCAACCTTTACTAAAGGTTTAACTTCTTTGCTTAAGCGTTATTTTAGGTGAACTATATATTCAGACTTCTTTCTTGCACATCCCCCAGTATTTGAGAAATAAAAATCTCATTCCTGAGCATTTCCCTGCACCGGCGTTGTGGCGTCGTGCCCCTTCCTCTCTCTTTTGTTGCGGCGACCTACGTCACCCTCTTCCCTTTGGTCTGGCGCTGCGACGCCAAACCCTTCGTTACCTCTCGCGTTGTGGCGCCACTCTCCAGTAGATTATGGCCGAGTTCGCGCTGCGGTGCCACTTCTCAAAGTTCAGTCGGCGCTGCGGCGCCAAGCCTAAACCCTAGAAAAATTTCTAAGTCTTGCATTAAGTTTGAGATACGTACTTCCCGATCTCGGAACTTCTTCCTTATAACTCGGAACAAGGTTGTTCCAAAGCCATTCTCTTCCTTATCTTATTTACTTCAATACTCCTCAGACAGAACTTTGTTCTGAATCCATTAACGTGCCATTCGATTGGCTTAATCTTCTCTCTTCATTCATTTTTTTGCTTTTAACGTCCTTCGCTCGTTCGTCCGTAATTTGGTCATCCGAACTCGGAACTCATTCGTTCTTGAGTCTACGACTCACGTTTTCTATGTTCTCTTACTTCCTTATGAAACCCTACATGTTCGGATTCATTCTTTAACTTTCTAATTCTCGTTCGTCTTTTACGAAAATTTCTCCATAACTTCGTTATAGCTAAGTTTTAATCTGTTCCTCATGAACGTTTCTGTCGTTCCTAACCAAGCAATAAGCAACTAACTTATACGCGATGGTTTTAAACTTGTCCATCAACAAAAATTATCCTACGATGGTTTTAAATTTGTCCATCAACAACGTTCTTCGTGTTCTTCGTGTGTTCTTCGTTCGTTCTTCATTTTTAATCGATATTTTGGATTACGATTCCACTTTTTCTTGGAATTTGATGTTATAGAACATCATTCCTTACTTATTTCACCTACTCGTTTATATAATTCACTCGGATCGTTTAAAAATCCTTACGAATATTATATTTCCTTAAGAAATTTATAAACTAAATTTCTAATTCTTATTTCTTTATTTTCTCATGATTTCAACCATTTCAAATCATTCTTAACATCATCTACTCCTTATCTTCATTAAGTTATGTTTTAAACATATTAAACATTAAAGAAAAATCAGAAGAGACTAGGGTTCGAATTACCGTTCTTCTTTAATCTCATTCTGTCGGACAAAGTGTGCACTCGGGCAAGCTTTTGCTCTTCATCTTCCACTTCTTCTCCCATTCGAACTCTCTCTCTCTATCTCTCAAAGTGTTGGATTTTCAAAATCCTAAAAAAAATGAAATCTAGCTTCCTATTTATAGAAAACCAAAGCTTTAGGCAATTTGGTCATTTCGCCCCCACCTCCTTACTATTCCCACCTCCTCCAACACTTAGCCACCAAGTAAACTTGGCCTCCACCTTTACTTGGTGGCCAAGTGGCCAGCCCAAATGCCCATGGGTCATCCCATGGGTTTCCCTATTGGTTCTTACCCATCTGTTTAGTGATTAGTGAAGTCTTCTGTTCGGTTTTATACTTTGCTGAGATGTGGATTCTAGTATTCGGGTGGCAAGTGAACTCTAATGAGTGTGGGATTACTTAGAAAAACGTTTGTTGGATGTTTATTACTCAATTAACAATAAATTAAACAACACACAAAGGAGATATACGAAGATCAATTCTAGTTTTTCATAGCAAGCATTGGAGGAAGATTTTAAAGAGATTTTTGGGACAATTGCAAGTGTAGGCTACGTGAAGGGTGTTTTTCACTATTCTTCTTCTTAGTCTTTTATTTGTAATTAAAAGAATGTTATCTTTAAATTATTTAGTTTTTAATTCATTCATTATGAACTAATTCTCTTTTTAGGCTTATGATGGATCTTTAAGTGAAACAATGTTTTTGTAGCTTTGATTTCCAGTTCAATAAGTTATTTCTCGGTTTATCTATATTAATTTGAGCGTGAATTTATGAATTGCCTGATCAACAATTCGTTGTTGATTTGTATGGAATCGAGAGAGAATATTTGAATCTAGACTTAGTTAATATAGCATGTGTTTTTGAATTTTGTGAATAGTAGAATCTTGATGAATGTTAAGGTAGAGATATGCTTGACATCGCATGTAATCTGGTAGAGAACTTAATCTTAAACTTTCTTTAATTATAATTCACATAGAGATATAGTGAGTTAGTTGATTAAGGTGTTTAACTTGTTTCTATCTAAATTGTGGATTTAAGTCAATACGGTATTAGTGCATCGAGAGGTGGCTAGTATTAAATTCGTGTTCTTGATTAATAAACTGGGATAATTAATTGAATTGGAATAAAGGTGTGAAAATCTGAGTGGAACTTAGGGTGAAATCATAGGTCTAATTCTCCATTATTTGTTTGAAATTCCAGATTTTGATATTTGTGATTGTTTTGTGATAGTTGGTTTATTTAGGCTTAAATATGAATTAGTACCCTAAACTATAGGCCATATTCCACTTCGGTGATCCACCTTTCAATTTTGTCAATTAGATGATTAAAATATCATTTTTTTCCAATTACAACAAATTAAACACGCCACGTCAGAAATTGTTGACGTGGCTTATTGTGTGGGGCCTTAAGACTCTTATGTGGCAAAAAAAACTATATTTTATTCATTACATAAACAAATATATTGAAATCATGGACAAAATGGTCAAAACTACAGAAATTATGCAGCTGCACCCAATGTAAACACAATTCAGAACAATTTGCTTATAAATCAACACCCATTTGGATACTAACATAACTGCATCATCATAACGAACCATTAGAAAAAATTGGCAAACCAAAATGATTTGATAAAACTTCCACTTCCAAATATGATGAGATCAAAAAGTCAAAACTCAAAGAAATGTTACTTCAGAATCAGTTCATATTCTCTCTCATTAACAACTAACATTTTATAACCAAAATAAAAACAGATCTAGATTCAGAACCTAAGCTTAGTAAAGAACCAGCGATTTTCTCTGGTCTTGAACCGCTCCTCAAGGCGGGCCTTGGTTTCCTTAGCGGCGGTCACCGTCTTGTCACGTGACTGGAGGCAATCGACGGTGACAACGTCTTTCATATCCACAATCTCCGCCACCGGAGTCGAAAGAATCGAGTGAGGCTTCTCCCGTGTTGATTAGAGTTCAGTCAATCTGATCTGTTGTGTTGTTTAACAGAAATTTGGAGAGGAAAGTGAAAGTATTATGCATACAAGCCAATCATGTATGATGATAAAGCATATACTTTGTAATCAATCTTATTTATTTATTAATAAACGAATTATTTATTAAAGGCATTTATTATCTACATGGTGTTATTTTAATAATATGTGATAAATCCATAGTTTTAAGCAATGCTTTTAGAATCATGATGAGATCATGCTAATGAGATCTAAATTCTTAGATAGCTTAAAACTAAAATGTTCCCAATCAATGGATTACTAGAAAGGGGATTAGTGAATCCGGATAGATTGGTACGTACGTTGCTTACTCATTGGATGAGGATGATTGATCTCATGATCATTTGTGTGGAGACACTAAAGCAAGTATGTAGGTGCTTATTAGAGATAATTCACTGAACGTAACTCGCTAAGGAATACCTAATGGAGTTTCACTTGCATGTCAATAGGAATTCCTGTAGTGATAGTAGTACAAATGATCCTTAGACTTGAGATCATCATAGTATCTTATATATAATAAATTATACTTTGACTTATTCCTTAAGACTCTTAGAGTATATCAGAGGGTATGCTTGGGTGTAATAAGTTATATATGAAGATTATGAATGATCAATAAAGAAACCACCACTTCTAGTAAAAGAAGAGAAATGTCATATGTGATTCGATAAATGACAACCCATGAATCCTTGGCCAAGGTGGAATAAAATTAGAAAGTAGTTTCTAATTTGCATTCATTAGGAGTTGTGCATTTAGGAATCGAAATACATATAATTAAATAAAATAAGACTTGATAGTAATTCCATGTCTTATATTTAATTGGGACATTGTATGGTAGAATAACTGAATTGTACGGTAACTATTAACTCAAAGGTTCTTTTATGATTAATGTTGAAATCTATATTATCTGGAAAGTCATTGATCGCTGGGGAGGCTTATCCCTATTGTAGAATAAATATTATTTATTTAAATAAATTAATCGTTTAATTTATTTATTTAAATAAGATTAGAATTGTTCTAATTGATTTATTCACAACCGGTTTAATATGGAGAACCTAAAGGGTCACGTTATAAAAGGAAGAATAATTATTTAAGAAGTTAATGGCATAATCGTAATAATATGTTAAGTGTATTTAATTTAATATATGGTGATAGAATAAATTAAACATCTTAATATTTATTATTTAATATTTTAGAAATATTAAATATAAATTAATAAGAGGAGTCTTATTAATATTATTACAATTATTATTATTTTAATTTCTAAAAGGGTTTAGGAATTAATTTAATTTAAGTACTCTTATTTATTCCTAACAGGATTTGGAGGAAAAATTAGTTAAAGGAGTTTAATTAATTATCCCTAATAAGATTAGGGAGCCCATTTAATTAAAAGAGTTTAATTAAATAAATAATACCTTATTTTAATTAAATAAGGTTACCTGATATCTTTATAAGAGGAGTCTTATATCAGATATCAAAAATACGTAATTTCAATAGTTGGAGAGTACGCCCCCTTTTTCTATATAGATGGAAAAAAACTAGGGTTTGAGCCAATACACCCATCTTTTTTAAAATTGTTCTTTATTGGTGGATCACCTCTAGAGGTCATACACTTGGGTGGCTTACATTGATCAAAGGAAGGAACCTACCCGGAGATTCAAGGAGATCGCGGAGAAGTAGGAGTTGAACTCGTACCTGTGGAAAATCGTATCTATAAGGGTATGATTACATAATTTCTTGTTCTTCATTTTAATTAATAATATGCAAAAAGGATGATCCGGGTAATTGGTTTGTGAAAAATTTTAAAATCTAATTTTATTATGCTTCCGCTATTTTTGCAATTTGATTGCTACTTTGATTTTCACAAACCTAACAGTGGTCTCACGAGCCAAACTTTATGCGAATTATTAATTATTTTTGATTCCATATATGTATGGGTATGTATTTAGAATAATTTATTGGGCATAATTTATTATATAAAATTATTATTTTATGAAGAAAAAAAAAGTTCAAATCGCAAAGCCTGGTTTTTTTTTCCGCTGTGCATGATTACGGTTTATTAGAATTTAATATGAATCCGTGTTTGCACATTCACGTAATATATATGATTACTATATATTTATTTGATCCTGTCAAAAGAATTTTTCTTCCATGATTATATATATTACTATATATTTATAAAGATGTGATTCCAGGAACTATTATATATAATATATATATATATATACTAGTTGGTAGCCCGTGCAATGCACGGGCTAGTTCGAAAAAGAAAAAAAAGAAAATTGTTCTTTAAAATCTATGCTATCATGTATCCGAATAGGTAATATTATCAACAGGGGTGGGGACAGATGTTATGTACCTATGAATATATATTTATACTGCGTATACGTCAAAAACATAAAGACTATACAACTCTGACCGTTGAACACCTCTCAAATCTAAATATGGAGCAAACCAAACACCAATAATTCAATTTGGTATTTGTGTATAAATTATTTGTAAATTTTGTATACATGTGTAAAAAAACCTCCGGCATTATCATCCATTTCAAGTTAAAGGCAAATGCTTCTAAACTATAATAACCTGATGATAGAATTAAATTGGAGAATATGTGTAATGTAATAATATTCCTGTTTTTTCATTAAACCTGACTAAAATGAAAACATTCTAGCAAGTATATTGAGAAATCACATGTTTGTATTTTCTAGCTAGTCACATGTTTGTATTCTCAAGTAATCCAAAGAAATAATATTTTGTGAACATTCAAATATTAAGCAACATTAAAGAGTTTAACTACCTGATATGCTCATATATACAATCAAAGCATAATAGTTAATATTTCAGTATAGAACAAAAACTACAATCTTGAAGGCAACTGACAATAGATAAAATTGATAATTTAAATGCAAATACATAAATTGGAATACAGAGAGAGGTACATACTCTTCTGAGGAAAAAGAGGATTGACATTGAATCTCATAGTTGAATATTAATTTTGGGAAAACTTCGTTAAGTACCAATACATTCCTGCAATATTATCAAAGGACACCATATAAGATTCTAGAAAATAAAGTAAAAAAATTGAGAATTTGATACATGTTTACATAAATTAAAAGGCATATTCTAAAGCCTTTACATCATCTATTGAAATTGGAAAACTCCATAAAATTTGAAGAAAAAAATAGATAGACTTCCATGGTGTATGAAATCATGTTCTCCCTTGGCTATCTAGAAGCAAAAAGTGGAAGAAAGTGGACAACATTAATGCAAGTCTCTATTTATGAGTGTTTTCAGCATCAAATCTTTAACTATTGAGTTTTTCTTCTTTAATCATCATCATTTCATGTTTTCCACATTAAAGTATAAAATTCACCACATTAATCAATTTTCCCTTCTCTCTGTTTAGATAAAAAATGCAATGAAGAGCAAATTTTTGTAGGAAAATTCTGATTTCAATATTATCAGTTGCAGAGATCAAAGATTTTGTATCTTAACTATCAAAGTGAACCTTTTAAATTAAACATATATAAAGAGAGTAGCAGTTCAAAAACTATTCACATTGCTTCCTTTAAAATCTTTTATAGATAAACCAAAAACCATCCTGACTAATTTCTTGTAAAGCAACACGTACTATTTATGCAATAAATCTTCTAACTGTTTCAGATCATCATCATCAGAAGGACCATTGAAATAAAATAAAAGGACATAATAGCATATCTACTTTAGTATGCTAATACATTAATCAAACAATTGTTGGTATTTTACATCTACAGGTCATATAAAAGGATTAGCATTTGAATTTTAAAGGTCAAAAGCAGAATGCAAGTAGTACTTGTTCATCCGATTTACACCAAGCAGCTTGAAAAAAAATTATGAAGATCTCACTCAAAAAAACCACCTACTATATTAGTCTAAATTATACATAGTATTATATATATAGAGAAATTACTTTCTATGGGAAATTTGATTCAGAGATAAATAGTTATCCAACGCTTGGATCGGGAAAAAATCTTTCCAAGACATTATGCTATAACTGATGTTCAAATTGGTAGGTATTCTAAAGCTCTATTCTATTAGATGCACTAATTTAAAGAAAGGGACTTGACCAATGTAATGAAGCCGAACAATTATAATCCTCAAAGAAGAGACAGATAGCACATGATATACAAATACAACTAATATTGTTATGAATTTCAAAAACATAACGTTATTTTGTAGTTTTAAGAAAATAAAATTTTTCCCATTGTAAGGCTATTAAATCCACTCATTTTATTTGGTTGCATTGCATTATAGCCATCAAACTGGAATTGGGGTTGTCCTAGTTGAATTTAAAAGTCAATTTTTCTCCAGTACCAACTGCAAAAGTGAGGAATTATGGTTTCTTCCAAATGCTAGGCAAAAAAGCTGAAATGCAAATAAAAAAGTATAGATTAATTTTTTTAATTTTAATATATATATATATATATGAAGGGAGGGAAACCTGGAAAAGGGGTCTCTCTCTCTGGGCAATACCATCCTTAACTTTAGCACCTCGAGTTCTCTTAGCTTGTTCCAATTGCCCTTAGCATTCAAAGCCAAACAAAACAAAACAAAAAATAGCGTTAATTAGGTTTTACTTAGAAATCATCAATAGAAAAATTACAAAAAAAAGGAGAAGAGCATAAATCAATTAGTAGTATAATGAAAGTTTAAACCTGGTCTTCGGAAACGAAATAGCATGAATTCACTAATAGTCTAACACTTCACAAAATATCAATGAACACCTGACAAATATCAATGAACACTTGGGCAGACATGTAACTTTAATCTACTGTTCAACTAATAGTATTAGTTATTCTAAAGTTAATATGTTGTTAAACTAATAGAAACTATACTAAAGTTGTCTCTAACATAATTAAATTATGGCAAAAAAGTATAAAAATTGGGTCAGAAGCAAATATTATATACTCCCAATTAAAATATTGCATTTAAATACCTATTATCCAGGCACTGATGTTTCTCCTAATATCCCTTCTCCTTCAAAACAATCATCTATAACCTACATTTGTTAATGTTTGAAAGAAAAAAAGAAACAACAATTTCAATGACAAAAACAAAAAAGAAACAATGATAATAAATAAAAAAGTTTGTTGATACACATACCTCAAAATGCATTGTTATTCTCAAGATCAACCTCCTGAACCAAAATAAAATTAGATAGAAATTTGCTCCACTTAAAAAATGAGAAATAATAGCCTCCATGTATGTCTAGTTCAGCTATATGTGAAGTGTGTGCACAAAATGAGAGAAGCATTCCAAAATATTGAAAAGTTCATAAATTTGGAGCGTTAATCACCACATCAGTCAGACAACGACATGCATCTCAATAGTATATCTTTTCATTGGAGCATTTCACCAAACAGTTTATATGCACCATGCCGGATAACTCTAAATTAACAAAAAGTAGTGTGAAGTACCTTAGCAAATTATGTGCACAAAAATTAACCATTTTCAATATAAGAAACTCAATATAAAAGGGATGTGAATTAACAAAATTAATAAAACTCACTGTACATCCATATCGATATGGGTCGATTTCTTGGGTTAATTCATTCCCAACCAAGACCATATCGAACTTAGCCGATTCCTCATGTCCAGAGACTATCTTTCTCAGAGGTTATCCATCGTCCATTGAAATCTTCATCGAATGACTCACAAAAAATCTGCAAAAACAGTCAATTCATTAGCTAAGAGGTTAGAAGCAAAGGAACCAATTAAAAGTAACAAAACATACTGAAAACAGATCCTCAATTTGTTTCTTTCATAGACGATATCTATTTGTCACTTCTTAAAGAGAATTTTCGTGAACAATTGGGAAGAAGAAGTCGCGATTGACGGGAAGAGCAATTTAATATAATTAAGAAGGAGATGAAATTAGAAAAAAATAATACATAAGATGAGCGATTGTTAGCCTGCTCAAGACCGAAAAAAAAAATGGGTTAATTGAGAAGGAGGAGGAGGAGGAGGAGGAGGAAGAAGAAGAAGAAGAAGAAGAAGAAGAAGAAGAAGAAGAAGAAAAAGAAGAGGTAGAGGAAGAGGAAGGGGAAAAAGATGGGAAATCTGAAGAGTTTTGTCGATTGAATGATGGAGTCGATAGTTTCCAATTGAAATAGATGACAGATATGATTTACAGAGGAGGAGATGAAGAGATGGGTAAACCAACAGAGATTGGATTTATAGAAATCGATGGAAATGATAGAAAAAGCCAGCCGAGAGAGGAAAATGAATCGATTAAGATTAAAATTGACTCAGATTAAGATTGTCTTTGCTGAGGAGAAATAACCGATTTAACTCTTAATTAATTAAGAGTTGACTCGATGAATTTTTCAATTGATTTGAAATTGAGTTTTGTGTTGTATTTATATATAAGGATTGATAGAAGAATAGATGAGTTATCAAATTAAGTGAGTTAACTCACTTAATTAATTAAGAGTGAACTCAACGATTTTTCCAATTGATGATGTCATCATTTCAATTGATTTCAAATTAGAGGTTGTGCTGTATTTATATATATATTGATTTCTATCCAGGAGACTCCATGATTCTTTTGGTTAGTATTAATCAGGCAATTACATTCCATGTGGTTCCGTGGTCTTTCCAACGTTATACTGTACTTTGGTTATTATATATAATATATATATATATATATATATATAATATTTTTTTTAATAATTTTATAATTAAAATAAAGAGTTTATTTTAATCTTGAAATTAGATTTCATGCAATTTAAAAATGCCCATTAAATTATACTCACATATATATGGAATAATTTTATTTATTGATACATATGATGATATGTATGATAATAAATTGGATTGATTATGGACTATTGACCAATGTGATTGGATTTATTTTGGTTGGATGTTTGAATGAATGGGTTTTATTAAATGGGGTCTGCGTACCTCGTCTTTTCTGGTTTTCTTCTTGATGTAAATTCTATCTCTCTCATATGTACATCCCCTTGACTGATGCTCAGGGTTTCTATTTAAATTAAATAGTTTAATGTAATAAAATTAGTTAGAATTTTTTCGAAGAACCAGAGATCAAGGAGCAAGGAGCACTCGAAGATCCGTTTGTAATGGAGCTCAGATTTAAATGTAATAGTTATATTTAAATGTTTATTCTTGCACCCTAGGGTTTGACCTTTTGGTTCACTTGGTGGCTCTAGTGAATCAAACTAGAATAAAAGTTCATAATCAATCCGGGTAGAATATAGTATTCTATATGTGCATGCTAGTATTATATATATTATATATTATGCAAACATGCTTCGCATGTTTAATAATATGATGCGTATTTTATATATATATTTGCATGCGCGCTAAACAAGATGAGACTAATAATAACAAACCCCTCAAAGAAATTATATTAAGTTGTAACGTTCAACGATATTTAGAATATTGAATGTCGCCTTCTAGCCTGATAAAGACAATAGAGCATTAAATATTTAATATGAGTTTGTTGTGCACACACAAGGCGAGTATAAAATATTTGAGATGTTGTTTTTATTACATTTGATGTTTATAAGGAATTGAACATTACCGCTTTGTTGTGCACACACAAGCGCTGTAGTTTTCTCTTCACTTATATAGAAATGCTGGATATGACTTAACTTAAATCATTTTAGTTCGGATGTGCACACACTTGACCATTATGATTTAAGAGGCAAAATATAAGGAGTTACATGATGATGTAATTGACAAAGAGTTGTCTACCTATTTATTTACATATAGTTTGTTGTGCACACACAAGGCTATATACATTTGAAATGAGATTCTTATTCTCACTAGCAAATCTTTAATTAGATACTGTCGAACTGTATTCATGAGGGTAATATAGTTTGAAGAAAATAGTGGGAGATACTGATATAAAATAAGACCTAATTTATTTTGGTAATTAATTAAATGAATGTTTGCTAAAATATTATCTTTTTATATGTAGAATTTTGAAAATGTCACATTCACTAATTTCACTGCGTAGCATACTTGATGCTAACAAACTGATCGGACCGAACTACACGGACTGGTTAAGGAATCTGAGAATTGTTCTTACTGCTGAGAAGATTTCTTATGTCCTAAATTCGCCTGTACCTGCAAAAGTTGCAGAAACAGCCTCTGAGGAAGAGATTGCTACTTTTAAATAGTGGAAAGATGATGCATCAGTGGCTCAATGCATCATTCTCGCATCCATGTGTAACGAGCTTCAGCGTCAGCATGAAAACATGGATGCTCCTACTATGCTACTCCACCTTCGAGAGTTGTATGGTTATCAAAGTAGGACTGCTAGATATGAAATATCTAAGGAGCTCTTCTGATCTCGGATGAACGAGGGAACTACTGTTTAGACTCATATCTTAAAGATGATCAATCTGATTGAACGTCTTGGACAGCTTAGGTTAGTCATGGATGGAGTGTTGAGTCAAGATTTGATCTTGCAGTCACTCCCTGACACCTTCTCACAATTTGTTGTGAATTTTCACATGAATAAGTTGGACGTCAGCTTTCCTGAGTTACTTAACATGTTGAAAACTGCTGAAGGTCAGTTCCCATCCAAGAAGAACCATGTCTTTCTGGTGGATGATTCTTCCAAGAAAAGGAAGAGGCCCAAGGTGTCTTCTGTAAAGAAGAAATCCAAGAAGGCTAAGGGAAAGGAGAAAGTGAAGGATCAAAAGAAACCTAATCCAACTAGCAAAGGAATTTGCTTCCATTGCAATAAGTCGGGTCACTGGAAGAGGAACTACAAGGATTATCTTGTGGAACAAAAGCAGAAGAAGCTTGGAGAAGCTTCGAATCCTAATCAAGGTTTGTTTATGATTGAAATTAATTTTTTTGAAAGTCAATCTTCTACTTGGGTATTGGATACCGGCTGTGGTTCTCACATATGTAATAATATACAGGGACTGGTCAGAAGTAGAAAGCTGACCAAGGATGACGTCGTCCTACGAGTGGGAAATGCAGCAAAGGATGCTGCATTAGCTGTAGGGACTTACTGTTTAGCACTGCCTACGGGCAAATCCATTAGTTTAAATAATTGATATTTTGTTTCATCACTTATTAGAAACAGTATTTCAATATCTGTATTGGATATGGATGGTTTTGACGTTATAATAAAGAACAATAGTTGTTCTATTTATAATAATAATGTTTTATATGGTGTTGGTAATTTACGAAATGGACTTTAAATTCTTAACTTGCATGAAAATATACTTCAAATTGAACAAAACTAAGCAAAGGAAAAGAGATGATGTTAATTATACCTATATGCGGCACTGTAGACTTTGTCATATTAATGAAACAAGATTATCCAAGTTGTATATAGATGGACTCCTAGATCTATCGGATTATGAATCATATCCAAGTTGTGAATCTTGTCTCATGGGAAAAATGACTAAATCTCCTTTTAGTGGAAAAGGAGAAAAAGTTATAGAGTTGTTAGCGTTGGTACACACGGATGTATGTGGACCTATGACAACGAATACATGGAAAGGGTATTCTTATTTTATTGCATTCACTGATGATCACTCAAGATTTGGATATGTATATTTAACGAAATACAAATCTGAATCATTTGAAATGTTTAAAGAGTTCAGAAGTGAAGTAGAGAAACAAACGGGTAAAAGTATTAAGATTCTTCGATCAGATCGAGGTGGTGAATACTTAAGAAGTGAGTTTCTCAATTGTCTCAAAGAAAATGGTATAATCTCACAATGGACTCCACCAGGGACGCCACAGCTGAATTGTAGCATCCCCGAATTCGGGTCCCAAATCGTCGCGGATCCGGTATACTAATTCTATCACTAATGCGGAAGATATAAACATACATTGTTTATACATTAAACTTTTACACATCATTCCCAAGGTCTACAACCTTAACTTAATACATACCTTCAATATCTAAAAAGGTTTACAATACTATTTTCAATAGAAAATTTAATAGATTTAACATCACCATAATTTAATCTTGCTCTTTGCCTTTGCCTCTGTCCTTATTCAAGCTTTCATCTTAATCTGAAAATTTTATCATGATAAAGCAAGGGTGAGCAACAAATTTGCCCAGCAAGGTTTACATACAATGGAGATATGTATCATGATTGAAAAGAATGAATAAGCTTTCAAGTTTTCAACAATATAATAATTGTGAAATAACATAAATCAAGTTTCAACGATTGAATGACTGAACCAATGATATTGGATGTCAACAATTAACATAAACAAGTTTAACTGAAACCTATGGTAATGAAGGTGATCAGCATTTCATACCTGATGAACATAAACAACATGCACAATGTGCGAATCAATAAGTTATTGACGTGGTATAATCAACAATAATTAACCACTAACATGCTTTGAATTAACAACTCAGGTTGAGTTAGGAAACTTGTCTGCATAGTCGATTACCGCTACGCAATTAATTTATTCTCTTTATTGAAAAGACCCATCAGATATAAGATTGATCTTTCAATTAGCAATTCATACCTGATTTCCATAATACTATCTAACACTTGATCACATAGTCAAATATTGGATAATCTTAACACCATATTCATTACTTACTTATAATCTCATCATCTTATATAACTTGTCTAACCTTGAATCACAAAGTTAAGAATTAGACATTACACTTTATTCTAAGTGTTATCATATGCTTTGATAATCCTTTCATCATTTATAACTTATACTTATAAGTTTTATCTTTATGTTATCTTAGTAAACTAGATAACCTTTCAGTAAACTGAAATATCATTTCAGTAAACCGAATTACATTTCAGCATCCTGAAATTTACTATTTCAGCAGACCAAATCATTTCAGCAGACTGAATTCCATTTTAGCAACCTAAAATCATTTTTAGTACTCTGAATTCTCATTTCAGTCCATTACGAGCATAACATGGCTCATTGAACACCAAATTCATCAATTATATTGAAAAACAACATAATTCTCTCATTTTAATCTCACGTCGTATATTATTAATATATAATAATATTTTACACTAAGGTTATTGATAGACACGTAATTCATATATTTTATTATCCCTAATTTTGTCCTTTTAATTATATTAGTTTATTAAATTAATATGTTTTATTTTATTTTGTAGGATTTAATAGTTGTTGCAATAAAGTAAAAATCTTGGTGATCAAGCTATATTTAATGCTCTTATTCATATAAGGATTGTCCAAGAAGAATCTGACAAGGAGAAGGAAAGAGGTGGAACAATCTTAGTGCAATTCAAATCCAACAAGAGAAAGAAAAGTCTATCTAGAAGATCTTTTTGAAGTTGATTGCTACTAGGAAGTTGAATTCTACATGGAAAGGGAATGATCAAAGTGTCCAAGTTCAATGAATCTAAATTAGGGTTCAAAGTTATTTTCCCTATAAATAGGCCTCTTGTTTGAGAGAAAAAGGCACCACTGATTATTTTCTTTTTCTCAGATTTTCACTAGTGTAGGAGGGAGTAAGATATTTAGAGTTTGTCGTTTCTCTTATTCCATTCACATGTGGAACATACTGTCAGGGAGTATTTGTAACTTTCTTTTATTTATATAATAGAAATTCTCTTTTTAATTATTGTTCTTATTTCATGCAAATAGTAGAACTAATATTATTTGTTTTTGTTTTTAATTCCATGGCTAGCTAAATTTCTAATACCTAGGATTATGATGAAACTAAATATTTCATAACTATATTTTCTTTCCGTTCCTAAATTAATGCCTAATTATTTTCACCTTCATATTTTTCTCCGCATAAATTGCATATGATTTTTATATTGATTGCGAGGTTTTGATAAGTTATAGTTAATCTGTGAATTTTTCATAACTTATGCTTGCCCATATTAATTATATGAATCATTATTTTTAAAGGGAAGGGAAAATAATTAGGGAATTGATTTAGGAAATAAGAAATTATTTATTATGTTAATATTTGGTGGATTCTAATTCCTAGGTATCTTTTCTCATTAATAGTTTTCATTATTAATTAATAGTTTGCATAATTTAGTTAAAAAATCTTCTCCACCATTTTTATTTCTAATTTGCCTAAAATATTAATTAAGGATATATTAAAGAATTAATCTAGTCTCTGTGGGTTCGACCTGTACTTGCCAGTTCTTCAATTCGACACTGTGCACTTGCAGTACATAATTTTAACACATCAAGTTTTTGGCGCCGCTGCCGGGGACTAGAATTAATTTTTATTTATTCCTTAATTTTTATTTATTCGAATTAGTTTTAACTCATTTTTTTTTCAGGATTATTGAAGCGGATCGAAGAAACGAAAAGATAAAGATTTTGTTGCTGTGCTTTCTTCGGTACTTCGTAACTCCATATTTTTTTTTTGAAATAAAAATAAAAAAAATAGTAGTTTAGTTTTTTTTTATATATATATTTTTTGTCGCATTCATGCATTCACTCACGTAGAGCACATCCTGTTAGGTTTTATTTTTATTTTTTATTTTTTGTCAAATATAAACTGTGGTGATTCCTAGAGGATTGAGGTACGTCAAAATTTCTCCTTCTTTCGTAATTCACATAGTTTTAGGACATTTTATTTGTTTATAGTTTTTTTTTTATTTGTGCATTTTCATCTTTAATCTAACATTAAGGGCACAACCTGTAACAAGATAAGGTGGGGATTTCATCACCCTTCCTTGGCCCACAAACAACCCAATTTACATTGTGCATGACCATGACCTAATAAAATCAAGTAGACGTTGACCCCTAGGACTCTCGAGCTCAATTAGGACAAGAAACTCCAAGAGGAGTCTGAATTTTAAATTAATCAAACTACTGGTGTCTAGGCAAGTGGTTCAAAAGGTATACGCCTAAAGATTGTGTGGTTATTCAATTAGTCACCGTTTCTACGGAGAGACTCCCACCTTTCTTACACTTACCTGGCTAGTGGTGTGATTAATTTCGAATTTGGTGGACCTTGCGGTGTAACTTGGAACAGTTAGGAGCTGTCTAGATTTTATTTAGGTTGACCTTAGAAGTAAATTTTTTTTTATTTTTTATTTTTTTTTGTTTTTTTTGTTTATCTGCTTATTTGTTGAGTAGTGTATGCAAAAAGTGTGGATTAGGGACGAAACATCACGATTAGTGAAAAAACTTGATTTTTTGGATTTCACTTTAAAAGATCTCACTTTGACAAAAATGGAGGGTGCCCAAACTGTTTCTTTAAGGGATCGATGTTATCCTTCCCGCTCTGCCCAACCTTCATGTATTAGTCTACCACCGGTAACTGGTAATAATTTTGAACTTAAGCCACATTTTATAAATATGTTACCTAAGTTTACGGGGATAGAAGATGCATATTTATTTATTCAGGAATTTGAGAAAGTTTGTGCCTTAATGAAAATTCAACAATTGTCTGATGACTCAATTAGGCTAAGATTTTTAACATTTGCTTTAAAAGATAATGCAAAAAAATGGTTATATAGCCTACCAAATAATTCCATATCAACCTGGGAGGGATTTGTTGTTACATTTCTAAAAAAATATTTTCCAAATCATAAAACTGCTAAAATTCGGACTGCAATTCATCAATTTTGCCAACTTGAAAAAGAGTCCTTTTGGAAATATTTTGATAGATTTAAAAATTTGTTATCCCAGTGCCCACACCACGGAATTGAGAAATGGAGATTGTGTCAAATAGCTTACGAAGGTTTAGACTATCCCACTAAAACAATGTTAGAGTCAATGTGTCAAGGGGATTTTTTGAATAATGATGAGGAAAAAGCTTGGGAGTTTTTAGAAGACTTAGCAGAAAAAACCATGCAATGGGAAACCACCCGAGAGACCGATAAACCTAGTTCATCTAGGGGTGTTCATATAATTGACAATTCAATTGCTACAGAAGTTAAGTTGGCTGGTGTACTTAAAAGACTTGAAGATTTAGAAACTAGGGGATCACACGTGAATCAAGTCTCAACACCTACACCTTTGTGTCTAAAGTGTAATTCACCAAGCCATGCGATTGAGGAATGTCCTAGAGTCATAACCCAATTTAAAGAATATGAACAAGTCAATGCAATGTTTCAACGACCTAGGAATGACCCATTTGCACCCACTTATAATCCTGGTTGGAGGAATCATCCTAATTTTGCATGGAACCAAGGACCCTACCCAAATAATTTTTCAAATCAGGTCAATCAGTCTCTAAATCAATCTTTTCCACCTTACCAAAAGCCAAACCCTGGTTCATACCAAAATTCAAGTTCAACAACCCAATATGGTCCACCAGGTTTTTCTAATAAAAGTGAGAAGAGACTTAACGTTTTAGAGAAGAGCATAGAAACTTTAATGAAATCTCATAATAATTTCAATAATTTCATGCAAGGCACTAACAATTTCATGCAAAACACTACCCAAGCCATTTCTCGCTTAGAGATCCAAATGAGTCAATTGGCCACTGCAGTTAGTGAAAGAGAGAAGGGGAAACTTCCTAGTCAACCCGAGACCAATCCAAAATTTTCAGTCCCTACTCAAAAACCTTATCATGTTAATTCACTTGAAAACAACCAAATCAATCATGTGAATTCTGTAATTTCTTTAGGGTCTGAAAATTATCATGCTGGCATTGATAATGAAGAAGAGAAAATTTTAAACGTTGAATCTAACAATCCATCTTCAAAGTCAGTCCAGCCAGAAAAGGCCACAAACTCTGAGTCAGTAGTTCCATCTACTAAGCTTGTGTCAAAAAATGATCAAACCAATTCTTCTGAATTAAATGAAAAAGTCTTTAAACCAAAAGCCCCATTCCCTCAAAGACTTATTTCAAACAAGCAGTCGGCCCAGTTGGACAAAATTCTAGAAGTGTTCAAACAAGTGAAAATTAACATTCCTCTTCTAGATGCCATTCAACAAGTTCCCTCATATGCTAAATGTCTAAAAGATTTGTGCACACATAAAAGAACCACTCATGTTCCTAAGAAAGCTTTTCTAACAGCCCATGTGAGTTCTATCTTGTCATGTCAAGTCCCAGTAAAGTATAAGGACCCCGGTTGTCCTACTATTTCATGCATCATAGGTGACACATTAATTGAAAAGGCTTTGCTTGATTTAGGAGCTAGTGTGAACCTGTTACCATTTTCTGTGTATGAAACCTTAGGCTTAGGAGAGTTGAAAAAGACAAGTGTCACACTTCAATTAGCTGACCGTTCCATTAAAGTGCCAAAAGGAATAGTTGAAGATGTACTTATTAAGATTGGCAATTTTATATTCCCTGTTGATTTTGTTGTTCTTGAAACCCAACCTGTTGTCAATCCCAAGGGTCACATTCCTGTCATTTTAGGCAGACCATTTCTAGCAACTTCTAATGTGTTAATCAACTGTAGAAATGGACTAATGAAATTGACATTTGGGAACATGACAATTGATTTAAATGTATTTAATGTGGGAGAGCAACCTAGTGATTTGTTTGATCAGTCCGTTGAAGTGAACATGATTCAGAAAATGTCGGGAAATGAACTTACGGGGGAAGATGAAATTGTTAACTTTTGTCTAAATCATTTTGGTCAAAATTGGGATGAAATTGAATACTTGAATGAGGTCAATGAGATGTTGGACTCAACAGCCCAAAAATCATACTCTAGATTGGAACCTATAATTGAATCAAGTTTGACGCATTTTGAGCATTTTCAAGAGAATCAAATTGACCTTAAATCCTCTTATGATCATTTTATGTCTACCATGGGTCCATCCGAAGCGTCTTCCAGAAACACTAAATATGATTTAACAAATGAACCAAAGGTTGTGGACAATGATAATCTTCCATGTTTAGATAATGAGATCATATCTCCCATTTCAAATAATGCATGTGATAATCCAGTGGTATCTAAACATCTTGGTATAACAATTATTCAAAAGGATGAAAATGTTTTAGTGCCCCTTAGTAACAAATTTGGATGGCAAGTTTGGATAGATTTTATGAAGTTAGAATTTTTCAAAAGGAACTATCATTTTTCGTTATCATTCCATGACTCAATTTTAAAAGAATCAGTCGGGTATGCTCACAATTGCTCTTCTGTTGCAAATTCTAACTATTTCCAATTACCCAGACCTCCTGAAAATCATACGAAATCCACTTTAGGTTGCTTGTTTGTATCATTGATCATTTACAGTCGCATAGTTTTTAGGATGCTTAATATTTGTAGATATGTACATTTGTTTTCTTTCTCACCACATCTTCTTGCAGAACAAATGTCCCGCATACAAGGTATAATTCTTTCATATCTTTGTTCTCTTTTCTTCATTTGCATACATTGAGGACAATGCATGATTTAGGTATGGGGGGAGTTTGTTTGTATTAGATTATTTTATTTTTCTTTTTACGAAAAAAAATAAAATTTGTTTGACTTTTTATGAATTGAATTAATTCTAATAAGTGTTGGTGGAGCAAAACGCATGAGTGAGATTAAAAGATTTAGAACTCTTGAATTGTTGATAAGATACAAAATCTTAGTTCAAAACACCATCTGGATTTAAAATTGATTTCACAAGCATTTTTGCACTTCACGTTTGCACTAATTCTTAGTTGTGGGGTATAAACCATGATTCGAGTAATTTCAAAAAAAAAAAAAAGAAAAAAAAAGAAAAAAAAAGAAGAAGAAAAAAAATTTGAAGTTGAGAAAAGTTGAAAAAAAGAAAAGAAATAAATAACTGCTTCAATGTCCATTAAACGAAATAACTGGGTATCCAAGCCTCGGAAAGCATCGATATTCACGCTGAAAAGTAAGATGGATAAAAGCAGCTTGACTAGTCTAATTTTGTGGCCTTTGTTACTCGAGTTAGTAAATCCTTAGGGGTATCTTTACACCTAGTGCCCTAAAGCCATCTGGTTTGGGAGTCATTGGTCCAACGCTCGCTCTACATGGGTAACTCTGAAAAGCCTAAGAAAATGAGACATTGCACAAGTCAAGAATAAAAAAAATGGAGAAAAAGAAGGAAAAAAAGAAAGACAAAGAAAAAAAAAAGAGTTTGCTTGATTTTCATGATAAAAATCCCTACTAAGAGTTACATCACATACACATGCATGCAATACATGAAATTGATTTAATGAAGGATGGTGTCTAAAATGAAGATCGAGTATTTTTGATAAGGTGAAAGTGTGATTTTGAATTTAATCTTGCTTATGTATAATGCCCATAAATATTTAGAAGTTTTCTTTCAATTTCATAATTTGTTGAACCCAAAAAAAAATATTTTTAAATTTTGTGGGTATATTCACTGCAAACCCTCACGAGACACAACTCGTCCACTTGGGGTAACCTTGGGGTTTAAAGGCTTGTTGCACTTGCTAAGTGCAATCGTGTTTCCTACGAAAATGTGGTATTGTAATTTTTGGTTTATTTTTATTTATTTATTTTTATTTTATTTTACTCGAGGACGAGCAAAAGCTAGGTATGGGGGTATTTGATAGACACGTAATTCATATATTTTATTATCCCTAATTTTGTCCTTTTAATTATATTAGTTTATTAAATTAATATGTTTTATTTTATTTTGTAGGATTTAATAGTTGTTGCAATAAAGTAAAAATCTTGGTGATCAAGCTATATTTAATGCTCTTATTCATATAAGGATTGTCCAAGAAGAATCTGACAAGGAGAAGGAAAGAGGTGGAACAATCTTAGTGCAATTCAAATCCAACAAGAGAAAGAAAAGTCTATCTAGAAGATCTTTTTGAAGTTGATTGCTACTAGGAAGTTGAATTCTACATGGAAAGGGAATGATCAAAGTGTCCAAGTTCAATGAATCTAAATTAGGGTTCAAAGTTATTTTCCCTATAAATAGGCCTCTTGTTTGAGAGAAAAAGGCACCACTGATTATTTTCTTTTTCTCAGATTTTCACTAGTGTAGGAGGGAGTAAGATATTTAGAGTTTGTCGTTTCTCTTATTCCATTCACGTGTGGAACATGCTGTCAGGGAGTATTTGTAACTTTCTTTTATTTATATAATAGAAATTCTCTTTTTAATTATTGTTCTTATTTCATGCAAATAGTAGAACTAATATTATTTGTTTTTGTTTTTAATTTCATGGCTAGCTAAATTTCTAATACCTAGGATTTTGATGAAACTAAATATTTCATAACTATATTTTCTTTCCGTTCCTAAATTAATGCCTAATTATTTTCACCTTCATATTTTTCTCCGCATAAATTGCATATGATTTTTATATTGATTGCGAGGTTTTGATAAGTTATAGTTAATCTGTGAATTTTTCATAACTTATGCTTGCCCATATTAATTATATGAATCATTATTTTTAAAGGGAAGGGAAAATAATTAGGGAATTGATTTAGGAAATAAGAAATTATTTATTATGTTAATATTTGGTGGATTCTAATTCCTAGGTATCTTTTCTCATTAATAGTTTTCATTATTAATTAATAGTTTGCATAATTTAGTTAAAAAATCTTCTCCACCATTTTTATTTCTAATTTGCCTAAAATATTAATTAAGGATATATTAAAGAATTAATCTAGTCTCTGTGGGTTCGACCTGTACTTGCCAGTTCTTCAATTCGACACTGTGCACTTGCAGTACATAATTTTAACACATCAGTTATCAACCTTTTAATAACATTATAGTCCAATACTACTAATAATATCTCAATATAATATTATTAGTCATATAAAATAATTCAAAACATTAATCTCATAAATAAACAATTATTTCAATTGTTTTTCCTTTCCGTAATTAACTAATTTAAACATTTTAAAATGGCATAAACATCATAACACTTTATACCCGACCCAAACATCCATTACAAACTGGCATAAGCCATGCTCAAGGGTCTCACGTCATAATCACATTATTCCTATTTTTGGACATTTTTGATTTTTCGAAAATTTTACCCAGCGTCGCTAAAACGGCCATAACTCTCGCGTTTTAAAACATATTTGAGCGATTCTTGAGCCCACGCGAAGATAACTTCCAGGGCTACAACTTTTGTCTCGCGACATTTTTCCAAAATCAGAACACAACAGTCCAAAAATTTACATAAAGGAGGCTGTTCGGGAATTGGGGACAGTTTTATATACTCTCCTTCCGAACGTCATAACTACCTCATCCGGAGTCGGAATTAGTCCGTTCCAGAGTCTATAGAAAGCTAAATCAGAGTACTAAAACATACCAAAAGCCCAGAAGTTTTAAAGCACAAAAACTGGACGAAATTACCGTCGCTACTGTCTGCCCCGAAACTGCCCATGAAAAACGGGACTGTTTTGACATAAATCAACACCACGACTTATACAAACGTGATTTTTGAGTTCTACCACTTGGGTTTACTAGCCAACACATATATATAGCACTACTTTTTGACGGATCGCAAAAATGAGCTATATATTTAAAATGGGGAAATTTCAAAATATATAGAAATTTCGGATTTCTAAACTAGAAAAAATTTATTTTTCTCTTCTTTTGGTTTCAAACCAAATCAACACCCAAAATGGCTAAATCCATACATGAATCCATATATATTACATAGATCTTAGGGTTTTAAACTCCCAAATCAAAAACCCAATTCATCAATTACAAAAAGAAAAAGAAGAAGACTTAGAGAAAAAAATTAGTTTATACCTCTTTGTTTTTTTCTCCTCCTTCTTCTTCCTTCCTTCCATGGATGGACTTTCTTTCTCCTCTTCTCTCTTTCTCAAGGGCTGCCGCCCTCTCTTCTCTCTCCCTCTCACGGTTTCCTCTCTCACGTGCTCTCTTCTTTTTCTTTTTCCCGATCTCCCTTTTTCCTTTCTCTCCCTTTCTTCTTATCTCTTTTTTTTATTGCTAGATAACCGGCCCTTTTGGCCTACTATTGCCACATGTTGGCTTAAATTTTTTTATTGCTTTTATCATTCTTATCAAATGACCAAAAAGTTCTTCCATAATTGGGCCAACACTTGGATATTTAATTAATTCCATTGGACTTGTTATTTAATTTTTATTTTGCTTAATAACAAAATAAAATTAGGCTTCCTCTACAAATTATATTGGGCCATGTAATATTAACATAGTCCAATCATTTTCATCTTTATCCACCCTAAATATTTAATTAGGGTATCTATTCCAAATATTTAATTAGAGTATCCATTCTAAATATTTAGAATTTAAATCATCACTCTATTACATTCTATAACCCAATTAAACTTATTTTAATTAAGTTATAAAATTAATAACTTGAGATATTAAAAATATCTCTTAACTTAATATACTTATTATTATTATTATTATTCTCCCACAAGTATGCTTGGTTTGGGCCCTTAATAATTCCATTGAGCTAGCCATCTTTACCTGTGTTACTTACTAACAAACACCAATTTGGGCTTTCAACCCAAAATTTAATTGGGTCATTATAATACCTACACCATACATAATATATTGGGCTAGATTAAATAATTAATTGCCCTTAATCACTTTATCTACAAGTTTCATGCTTAATTAATCAATTGGGCTTGTTTAAATAATATTATCTCCTTATCCCATTAAATTCACTTCTCTTGGACTTTATTCAAAATAATTGGGCTATAACCTTATTATAGTCCATTATTTTTAATTCTATTCCATTCTACCCTTATCCTTAAATTAGGATTTTTTTTTATCTCTCACTCTAGAAAATAAATTCCTTACTCATGCTCTTTTAATTTCATAAACCAAATTACACTTGGTTATAAAATTAATTATTGGAGATATATAAAATAAATCTCTTAATGTCAGTATATACATTTATATACTAATATTCTCCCATATTATAACCTCTCAGGTTATTTAATCATCACACCTAATATATATATTAGGTTACAAAACTTAATTCTTAATTCACTCCTATATACAAAATAAATGTATTCACATTATATAATGTATATTTATTTAATCATACACATAATTCTCATAATCATAACATCTTTCACTTCTCACACAAATTTTGATTTTTTTCCATAAAAAGTCAACTGTTGACTTTGATCAAAAGTCAACCTCTACACATTTTGTGTTTACTGTCCATTCTGATTAAACTTGACGTTCCGGACGCAACCGAGCAGTCCATGATTCAAAATTCTATCTCTAACTCTAATTTTGAGTTTTAAATTACTCCATTCTTATTGCTAATCGTATTAACTAACGATTTTATACTTATTCAAATTCTTATTTGCCCATCAAGGCCAACACCCAAGCTATGTTAATTACCAACATAGTTTTATCTTATTCATTATGTCATTAACTTAATCTATCATTCCTCTTGCTAAAATCTATATAACACCTTACTAAGTATATATATTTCTATACATATACTCATCTTCGTTTAACCTTATAGCATCTCTTCATGTGAAATCTTATCTCCAATAATAAAATTTCCATATGTACTTATATAACATTTCTTAGACTATTCCGTTCACATCAAATTTACAGGTATCGTAATACCTTATTCTTGATATTTCTTCAAGTACATATTAATTCATTTCTAGGGTTTAGAAATTTTATAACCCATATTTTTTCTATTCTCATTCGAATATCAAACCATATAGATTTTACTTGAAAATTTAAATAAATTCTCAAATTCTCATCTAGGTTTTATTCTTTAACCTTTATTCTAATCATTCAAGATTTTAGAAATTTTCGGATTGTCGCATTCACCCCTTCTTCTAAGAATTTCATCCTCGAAATTAAAGCATACTAATCTTTGCTTATTCTCTTGTTCAAAACTAAGTTTTTAATTTAACCTTTACAATTTCCTCCTTTGAGAATTTCTCATGTATTATCACATTTCACCATAACTACTCACTAGGAGTTTACATCTTCTAAATATTCATCAAAACTAGGTTGTCATAATAACCTTTATTTAATCATCTCAGATTCTACTCGTACACAACGAGTTTACATTATTCCATCTCAATCATCACATTATACCACAACATTACTCTGAAGGGTTTTAAAAAAAATGTTCATATCTGTCTGAGGGATCATAAAGATCATGAACTTTGAGGTTTAGGGGTATTTCTACCTGCTACCTCTTTCAATTAAGAAAGAAAGGTACTCTACCTCTGAAACATTTCTTTAATAGGTATGTTTACAATCACAAAGAATGTAAACTACCGATGCGGGTACTTTAGCTGATCAGTCTATTGTACCTTAGTAATCGGAACGACTGTATGCGTTCTTAGATTGAAATAATTTATCCAATTAGTATATCCCCAATTTTAGGGTTGTTCACCTCAGACTTATCATAAGATTCCGCACCAAAACAATTTGCTTTGGCATAAGCTTTCAAAGAATACTTTGAATTTCATAAACATTTGTCTAGCTGAATCAAATAGCTTAGACGCATATCAATAATTCGAATTTCAATCGAAATATTTCTGGCCAAATTCAGTTGGCAATAAATTATCTTTAAAATTCTTAAAATCATTTTGACGTCATGATACCGCACTGTATTTACAGTCCGTTGAGGATTCTGTCATTTTGTGACTTTGTTATACTACATCATACTGTAGTGAGGTGACGATCCTCTGATCACATCCAACACTAAGTAATTTTGCATTGATAACTCCATCATTTTTATCATCTTTGCACCAGGTTGCATGATGCATTAATGATATAAAAATACATTTTGACATCTCAAATCATTTTTGTCTAGCAGAATCAATTAGCATAGAATATTCTTTAAACAGTTCAAAAATCTTTGCAAATTAGTTTTATCATCTCAACAGGTAACGAGGTGTCGATGGCCCGAAGTCCACGCATACACAATGGTCACCAGGAGTTGAGAATAAAAATTCATTTTTTTTCAAAAGCACATAGTGCGTATTTAGCTTGATGTCAAAAACTTCGAAGTCTAGCATAGCTAGAAGATTTGGAATACCTATGCTTCCATAATTAACTTCACTTTCTCTACTGATCCATTGCTTAATAAATCTATCTATTCTTATAATCCTCAATGCTTCATTCACAACTTTGCTATACCCCCAGTTCATCAAACTTACCACACATTATGAGTTCAGTAACTTGCCACAATCATATGGGTTTAAGAACTTATCCTAGTCAGACCATAGGCGTCCATTCGCTGAGGGGTTCAAAACATACCATATGATTATGAGTCATGAACTTACCCTAAGTATGAGTTTTAAGAACTCGTAACTAACCTTATATTCTCTACCTATTCGTTATACACATAAGAAAAAATCACCTTCTCAACATGCATATAGCAAATAGCACGACATTAGGTTCCGATGATTATCAATGTCAGAAACTAAGTGGTTGTCAAACCAAACTCGGCCACTAATCAATATAGGAAGCTAAATGGACAATTCCCCGCCCATATAAAGAATTGGTCAACCTAACCACTATATTGACCAGGAAGCTAAGTGATTCTAAAACCAAGTACAAATTCCCCGTCCATACAAGGAATCATACAACTCAGCTACTGACATGAGTCCTCAATTGAAAACCCACATAATCTTAACTTTCTCTTTTCTTAATACGAATTTTCTTTAATCCGTATCTTAACATTTACCACTCTTTTCTGAGTTTACATAGTACCATTTCATAGTACCTTCTCTTTATAGCATCAAGTTATATCATGCCAATCACTTAACATATCATATGTTATTCAATGATTTAATCTGATCACGTGGTGATCTTATTTTTGTAATCATTTCTCCTTATGCTTACGATCGTTTTATTTTACGATCTTCTTATTCTTCTCCTTAATCATATTATATTATGATTTTATTTGCACTTTTCTTCTTATAGACATCGTCTATTTAGTATCATTTTTCATCTCTATTACTGGAGTCAGGTAACTCCAGATTCTTATCCTTATAACTCTTTAAGATTCTTCTTTGAATCCTCTTTATCTTCTTCTTTACTTAATGATGAATTTTCATAAATTCATCTCTTATCGCTTAAACTCTATTCGAGTTTATTACTTATCATCTTCGCGGGTATAGCCTAAGGTACGCCTATCTAAGGTTTATAACCTACAGCTTTGATACCAACTGTAGCATCCCCGAATTCGGGTCCCAAATCGCCGCGGATCCAGTATGCTAATTCTATCACTAATGCGGAAGATATAAACATACATTGTTTATACATTAAACTTTTACACATCATTCCCAAGGTCTATAACCTTAACTTAATACATACCTTCAATATCTAAAAAGGTTTATAATACTATTTTCAATAGAAAATTTAATAGATTTAACATCACCATAATTTAATCTTGCTCTTTGCCTTTGCCTCTGTCCTTATTCAAGCTTTCATCTTAATCTGAAAATTTTATCATGATATAGCAAGGGTGAGCAACAAATTTGCCCAGCAAGTTTTATATACAATGGAGATATATATCATGATTGAAAAGAATGAATAAGCTTTCAAGTTTTCAACAATATAATAATTGTGAAATAACATGAATCAAGTTTCAACGATTGAATGACTGAACCAATGATATTGGATGTCAACAATTAACATAAACAAGTTTAACTGAAACCTATGGTAATGAAGGTGATCAGCATTTCATACCTGATGAACATAAACAACATGCATAATGTGTGAATCAATAAGTTATTGACGTGGTATAATCAACAATAATTAACCACTAACATGCTTTGAATTAACAACTCAAGTTGAGTTAGGAAACTTGCCTGTATAGTCGATTACCGCTACGCAATTAATTTATTCTCTTTATTGAAAAGACCTATCAGATATAAGATTGATCTTTCAATTAGCAATTCATACCTGATTTCCATAATACTATCTAACACTTGATCACATAGTCAAATATTGGATAATCTTAACACCATATTCATTACTTACTTATAATCTTATCATCTTATATAACTTGTCTAACCTTGAATCACAAAGTTAAGAATTAGACATTACACTTTATTCTAAGTATTATCATATACTTTGATAATCCTTTCATCATTTATAACTTATACTTATAAGTTTTATCTTTATGTTATCTTAGTAAACTAGATAACCTTTCAGTAAACTGAAATATCATTTCAGTAAACCGAATTACATTTCAGCATCCTGAAATTTACTATTTCAGCAGACCAAATCATTTCAGCAGACTGAATTCCATTTTAGCAACCTAAAATCATTTTTAGTACTCTGAATTCTTATTTCAGTCCATTACGAGCATAACATGGCTCATTGAACACCAAATTCATCAATTATATTGAAAAACAACATAATTTTCTCATTTTAATCTCCCGTCGAATATTATTAATATATAATAATATTTTACACTAAGGTTATCAACCTTTTAATAACATTCTAGTCCAATACTACTAATAATATCTCAATATAATATTATTAGTCATATAAAATAATTCAAAACATTAATCTCATAAATAAACAATTATTTCAATTGTTTTTCCTTTCCGTAATTAACTAGTTTAAGCATTTTAAAATGGCATAAACATCATAACACTTTATACCCGACCCGAACATCCATTACAAACTGCCATAAGCCATGCTCAAGGGTCTCACGTCATAATCACATTATTCCTATTTTTGGACATTTTTGATTTTTCGAAAATTTCAAGCAGCCTCGCTAAAACGGCCATAACTCTCGCGTTTTAAAACATTTTTGAGCGATTCTTGAGCCCACGCGAAGATAACTTCCAGGGATACAACTTTTGTCTCACGACATTTTTCCAAAATCAGAACACAACAGTCCAAAAATTTACATAAATGAGGCTGTTCGGGAATTGGGGACAGTTTTATATACTCTCCTTCCGAACGTCATAACTACCTCATCCGGAGTCGGAATTAGTCCGTTCCGGAGTCTATGAAAAGATAAATCGGATTACTACAACATACCAAAAGCCCAGAAGTTTTAAAGAATAAAAACTGGACGAAATTGCCCTCGCTACTGTCTGCCCCGAAACTGCCCATGAAAAACGGGACTGTTTTGATATAAATCAACACCACGACTTATACAAACGTGATTTTTGAGTTCTACCACTTGGGTTTACTAGCCAACACATATATATAGCACTACTTTTTGACGGATCGTAAAAATGAGCTATAGATTTAAAATGGGGAAATTTCAAAATATATAGAAATTTCGGATTTCTAAACTAGAAAAAAATTATTTTTATCTTCTTTTGGTTTCAAAACAAATCAACACCCAAAATGGCTAAATCCATACATGAATCCATATATATTACATAGATCTTAGGGTTTTAAACTCCCAAATCAAAAACCCAATTCATCAATTATAAAAAGAAAAAGAAGAAGACTTAGAGAAAAAAATTAGTTTATACCTCTTTGTTTTTTTTCTCCTCCTTCCTTCCTTCAATGGATGGACTTTCTTTCTCCTCTTCTCTCTTTCTCAAGGGCTGCCGCCCTCTCTTCTCTCTCCCTCTCACGGTTTCCTCTCTCCCGTGCTCTCTTCTTTTTCTTTTTCCCGATCTCCCTTTTTCCTTTCTCTCCCTTTCTTCTTATCTCTTTTTTTTATTGCTAGATAACCGGCCCTTTTGGCCTTCTATTGCCACATGTTGGCTTAAATTTTTTATTGCTTTTATCATTCTTATCAAATGACCAAAAAGTCCTTCCATAATTGGGCCAACACTTGGACATTTAATTAATTCCATTGGACTTGTTATTTAATTTTTATTTTGCTTACTAACAAAATAAAATTAGGCTTCCTCTACAAATTATATTGGGCCATGTAATATTAACATAGTCAAATCATTTTTATCTTTATCCACCCTAAATATTTAATTAGGGTATCTATTCCAAATATTTAATTAGAGTATCCATTCTAAATATTTAGAATTTAAATCATCTTTCTATTACATTCTATAACCCAATTAAACTTATTTTAATTAAGTTATAAAATTAATAACTTGAGATATTAAAAATATCTCTTAACTTAATAAACTTTTTATTATTATTATTATTATTCTCCCACAAGTATGCTTGGTTTGGGCCCTTAATAATTCCATTGAGCTATCCATCTTTACCTGTGTTACTTACTAACAAACACCAATTTGGGCTTTCAACCCAAAATTTTATTGGGTCATTATAATACCTACACCATACATAATATATTGGGCTAAATTAAATAATTAATTGCCCTTAATCACTTTATCTACAAGTCTCATGCTTAATTAATCAATTGGGCTTGTTTAAATAGTATTACCTCCTTATCCCATTAAATTCACTTCTCTTGGACTTTATTCAAAATAATTGAGCTATAACCTTATTATAGTCCATTATTTTTAATTCTATTCCATTCTACCCTTATCTTTAAATTAGGGTTTTTTTTTATCTCTCACTCTAGAAAATAAATTCCTTACTCATGCCCTTTTAATTTCATAAACCAAATTATATTTGGTTATAAAATTAATTATTGGAGATATATAAAATAAATCTCTTAATGTCAGTATATACATTTATATACTAATATTCTCCCATATTATAACCTCTCAGGTTATTTAATCATCACACCTAATATATATATTAGATTACATAACTTAATTCTTAATTCACTCCTATATACAAAATAAATGTATTCACATTATATAATGTATATTTATTTAATCATACACATAATTCTCATAATCATAACATCTTTCACTTCTCACACAAATTTTGACTTTTTTTCCATAAAAAGTCAACTGTTGACTTTGATCAAATGTCAACATTTACACATTTTGTGTTTACTGTCCATTCTGATTAAACTTGACGTTCCGGACGCAACCGAGCAGTCCATGATTCAAAATTCTATCTCTAACTCAAATTTTGAGTTTTAAATTACTCCCTTCTTATTGCTAATCGTATTAACTAACGATTTTATACTTATTCAAATTCTTTTTTGCCCATCAAGGCCAACACTCAAGCTATGTTAATTACTAACATAGTTTTATCTTGTTCATTATGTCATTAACTTAATCCATCATTCCTCTTGCTAAAATCTATATAACACCTTACTAAATATATATATTTCTATACATATACTCATCTTCGTTTAACCTCATAGCATCTCTTCATGTGAAATCTTATCTCCAATAATAAAATTTTCATATGTACTTATATAACATTTCTTAGACTATTCCGTTCACATCAAATTTACAGGTATCGTAATACCTTATTCTTGATATTCCTTCAAGTACATATTAATTCATTTCTAGGGTTTAGAAATTTTATAACCCATATTTTCTCTATTCTCATTCGAATATCAAACCATATAGATTTTACTTGAAAATTTAAATAAATTCTCAAATTCTCATCTAGGTTTTATTCTTTAACCTTTATTCTAATCATTCAAGATTTTAGAAATTTTAGGGTTGTCATATGAATGGTGTGTCTGAAAGGAGAAATCAAACACTGTTGGACATGGTTCGTTCCATGATGAGTTTTACCGATCTTCTGGTGTCATTCCGGGGATATGCCCTAGAAGCGGCTACATATCTACAAAATAAGGTTCCCGCGAAATCCGTCCCTAAGACTCCATATGAGATGTGGACAGGGAGGAAGCCTAGTCTTAAGCATGTTAATATTTGGAGATGTCCAGCTTATTGAAAAGGTTTCAGAATGATAAGCTTGGGACAAGATCTGATAAGTGTACTTTTATGGGATATCCTGAAGAAAGTTTAGGATATTATTTCTACAATCCTACTGAATAAAAGGTGTTTATTGCCAAACACGCCACCTTCTTGGAAAAGGAGTTTATCCTTGAAGGGGTAAGTGGGAGGAAAATAGATCTTGAAGAAATTTAAGAACCACAAACCAATACATATCAAATGGATGAACCTGTCCAAGTAGAGATTCCTTCTGTACCACACCCTATTCGTAAATCTGGAAGAGTACCAAAGATACTTGATAGGTATGGTCTTGTCATAGAGGATGACGATGAGGTACGCATCATAGATGATGATGATCCATTGAATTATGAATAGGCTATGAGTAGTAAAGACTCAGAGAAGTGGCAAGATGCCATGAAATTCGAAATGGACTCCATGTATGAAAACCATGTATGGACTTTGGTTTCACCACCTGAAGGCATTAAGCCTATTGGGTATAAATGGGTCTTTAAAAGAAAGACTGGAGCAGACGGCAAGGTAAAGACCTATAAGGCCTGACTGGTCTCAAAAGGTTTCAAACAAAGACAAGGAGTTGACTATGATGAAACCTTCTCACCAGTAGCAATGCTCAAGTCCATTCGGATTTTGCTTGCGATTGCAGCATACCGTGACTACGAAATCTGGCAGATGGACGTGAAAACGGCCTTCCTCAATGTGAAACTTGAGGAGGATGTGTATATGACACAACCAGATGGATTTGTTTCAAATTTTGGAACAAATCAAGTCTGTAAGCTACAACGATCCATTTATAGATTGAAGCAAGCTTCTCGTAGGAGGAACATCCGTTTTGATGAGACAATCAAAGAGTTTGATTTTATCAAAAATGAGGATGAACCATGTGTGTACAAGAAGGTTAGTGGGAGCGCTGTTTCATTCCTCATATTATATGTTGATGATATATTACTGATAGGGAATGATATTCCTATACTACAATCAATTAAAATCTGGTTATCTAAACACTTCTCCATGAAGGACTTGGGAGAAGCATCCTATATTTTGGGGATAAATATCATTAGAGGTTGATCTAAAAGGATGCTTGGCTTGTCCCAAGAAACGTACATTGACTCGATGCTAAAAAGGTTTAACATGGAAGATTCCAAAAGAGGATTCATGCCGATGAGCCGTGGAATACATCTCTCCAAGAAACAGGCCCCAAAGACACCTGAGGAGAGAGACCATATGAGTAAGATTCATTATGCTTCAGTAATAGGATCTATCATGTACGGTATGATATGTACTAGACCAGATGTCGCTCATGCACTTATTGTAACAAACAGATATCAGTCGAATCCAAGAGAAGAACACAGGAAAGTAGTGAAAATATCCTAAAGTACTTAAGAAGAACTAAGGATGTATTTCTTGTCTACGGTGGGTCTGAATTGAAACTAGAGGGCTTCACAGACTCAAGTTTTCAAACGAACCAAGACGACAGTAAATCCGTTTTGGGGTATGTGTTTACCTTGAATGGTGGCGCAGTGAGTTGGAAGAGTTCCAAATAGCAAACAGTTGCTGATTCAGTGACAGAGGCAGAGTACATAGCTGCAACTGAAGCTGTAAAAGAAGTTGTTTGGATGAAGAAGTTCATTACCGAACTTGGTGTGGTTTCTAGCATTACAGGACCAGTACCTTTATTCTGTGATAACACCGGAGCTGTTGTGCAGGCTAAGGAACCCAGGTCTCATCAGAAATCCAAACATGTGTTGTGACGATTTCATTTGATCAGAGAGATCATTGAAATAGGAGATGTCACCCTGGAGCGTGTGAACTCTCAAGACAATATTGCAGATCCATTTACTAAAGCGTTAACACAACAACAATTTGATCGTCACTTAGAGAAGATGGGTATGAGATACCAAGGCGATTGACTTTAGTACAAGTGGGAGATTGAAAGTATTATGCATACAAGCCAATCATGTATGATGATAAAGCATATACTTTGTAATCAATCTTATTTATTTATTAATAAAAGAATTATTTATTAAAGGCATTTATTATCTACATGGTGTTATTTTAATAATATGTGATAAACTCATAGTTTTAAGCAATGCTTTTAGAATCATGATGAGATCATGCTAATGAGATCTAAATTCTTAGATAGCTTAAAACTAAAATGTTCCCAATCAATGGATTACTAAAAAGGGGATTAGTGAATCCAGATAGATTGGTACGTACGTTGCTTGCTCATTAGATGAGGATGATTGATCTCATGATCATTTGTGTGGAGACACTAAAGTAAGTATGTAGGTGCTCATTAGAGATAAGTTCACTGAACGTGACTCGCTAAGGAATACCTAATGGAGTTTTACATGCATGTCAATAGGAATTCATGTAGTGATAGTAGTACAAATGATCCTTAGACTTGAGATCATCATAGTATCTTATATATAAAAGGGTTTAGGAATTAATTTAATATAAGTACTCTCATTTATTCCTAATAGGATTAGGAGGGAAAATTAGTTAAAGGAGTTTAATTAATTATCTCTAATAAGATTAGGGAGCCCATTTAATTAAAAGAGTTTAATTAAATAAATAATACCTTATTTTAATTAAATAGGGTTACCTGGTATCTTTATAAGATAAGTCTTATATCAGATATCAAAAATACGTAATTCCAATAGTTGGAGAGTACGCCCCCTTTTTCTATAGAGATAGAAAAAACTAGGGTTTGAGCCAATACACACATCTTCTTGAAAATTGTTCTTTCTTGGTGAATCACCTCTAGAGGCCATACACTTGGGTGGCTTACATTAATCAAATGAAGGAACCTACCCGGATATTCAAGGAGATCACGGAGAAGTAGGAGTTGAACTCGTACCTGTGGAAACTCGTATCTACAAGGGTATGATTACATAACTTCTTGTTCTTCGTTTTAATTAATAATATGCATAAAGGATGATCCGGGTAATTGGTTTGTGAAAAATTTTAAAATCTGAGAAGGATAAAGGGGTAGATAGATTAGAAAACGACAAAAACAATGCTACCATAAATCCGCCAGTGGACAACGACACCAGAGTTTGGCGAACGTTCAGCCTCCGTCGATAACTCAGATTCTTCGAATAGACTGGATTATGATGGAACATAAACCCAAATTCAAATTCATATTTTGTTGGGATCAATTGACTGGATTATGATGGAAGGGCCTTTTTTGGATCAATTGATTTTGGGATTGATTTCGATTTGATTTCGATGGTTTTTTAATTTTTTGATATTTTTTAATTAGTCTGAATATATTAAAAAAAGTAGTGTTACCATTTTACCCTTTAATATATCAAAAATATATAATAACAAAATAAAAAACTTTTTTTACACACATCAGCTAGTTTTGCCCCACCCTAGATAGCCACGTCAGCAATTACTGACGTGGCAGGCTCAATTTGTTGAAATTGGAAAAAAAATAATAGTTCAATTGTGACGCCCCCAAATTCTGACCTCCACTTGGTCACCCGAATTCGGTTCGTCACTTTCTAAAAGTATTACCATAATAGCTAAAATCATACATTTGCAACGAAAGATCTAGTTTAGAATAATATACAACGATTTATTCTAATTATTCTCCCAAGTCTCGCAACCTACAATACTTAATAGATTACATAATAATATCGAATAAAGACTTAATACATAATCCTGCTTAAGTTTAAACATAGTCTGTAGATAGTCTTAATACAACATGATTAATCTAAACATAAATGGACAAGCTAGCCGGTAGCCTTGCCCTTGCCCTTGTCCTTCCCAGAAACACCTCCCTGTTCTACCTTAACTGAAAGGTTTTAAATAAGTAAGGATGAGCACAAATTGCCCTGCAAGTAATATACAACAAGGGTATATGATATATATATATATATATATCATAAGGTTTGAATTATCGAAGTGTTATTTCTAGGATAGTTCAAGTGTTAGAATTAATATCATGGATGAGAAATATCAACAATTCTTGGAATAAGAACGAGAATTCAATATAATCAATAGAAATATATATGAATTCAACGACTATCAAGGTGTCCAACTGGATAAACAATTTATACTGAGTAGTCACTAAGGACTATTGAACATCTACTAGAATCATCAATATTAAACTGATAACCCAAAAGAACAAGTATTACAGACGATCAGTCTACAATACTCCACATTATGCATAACACTACAGTAATAATATACTTCTGTGTAGGGGTTTTCGACAACATACAATCCCTTTACCATAAGGGTTGTTCAACTCAGTTTTTAGATTTCCGTACCAATTAATTAGTTTGGATAGTTTTATAAACATGCATATAATCTAGCCGAATCAAATGGCATAGATAATTTCACAATATTCAAGGACAATACTAAGTTCACATGGATAATAGTTTTCACCAGGGTTTAAGCATAATGGCTCATTTGAACGAGAAAATAATATAACTTGTATTCAAGAGATAAGCTTACTGTATTTGTCGAACAAAATAATGCAACGGTATTGCCCAACAATAATTGTAGGGTTCGGATACTTGCTCAATATAAATTTGAGTAAGGTTAGAGAAACTTGCACAAGGTAATAAGATAGGTTTAGAAAAACTTGCCTTAAGCGTAGTTTATCCACGTTAATAACTCAACACTTTCAAATTGTATTTATAGCGCATTATAAGTATACAATGTTCATTAGCTAACACATTCTTTAATCAAGCTCGACACGATTCAAGTATATGCACATATAGTACAAAATCAGTTCATAAGTCATCATGATTAAGTACTTAGTTATAAGCGAATCAAGAATGCTAAAGGTTCAGACTTTCTCTACTCATGGACTTTCCATTTCAATCTTAACAACTAAGCATCACATATATATATGTACATTAGTAGGTTTTAGATCATAGTTAGCATCATAGGCATCATGCAAGTTCTGTCCAAAAGTCAGAATTCACTAACTGTGATTTCAGGCTGGCACAGCTGTGCCATGGCTAATCCTAGGACTGGCTCAGCTGCGCTATCCTCTGGCCAAGCCAAGATGCAGCTGTTGCCTTGTGGTTCCTGTCCGGTTTGACCAAAACAAACACACGAATATATATTTGTTATGTTTAGGGTTTTTTCATACTCCTCAAACCAATCTAGGTTCCCTTTTATAACATATTTCTAAATTAAACATTTAAACCATTTAAGGTCATTCGAGGTTATGAATTCACAAGGTCTAGCATGCTTGCTTTCTAAACATACAAGATAGTTATAACACTCATATTGAGCATGCGTACGAGTATTCATAACCTATAAGTGAAACTAATATCGCTTTAGTTGAAAATAGGCTTTGTTCATGCTTTTCTTGAAACGTGCTAGCTAAGCATGGTATATATATGTTTATACTACTTGAGCAAGTCTAAGAGTGTCATCAACGTGCTCACTAATATCAGATTTTAGTTTTCAAGGTATCATAACAATATTCATATTCAAAGCTTACTAGTAAGTTCAACTTATTCATGCTTCCGTGGTAATCACATAAACACAAGCTAAAGGTTTATTCATGCATTTCCATGTCATACTAACATACTTTCAAAGTCAGAATGTAAACTACGTAGAAATCATGCATGTTAGCTCACTAGGCTAAGCTTTTTCTTGAAAACATTTCTAACATAAGGCTTAACAAGTTTGATCATGCTCAAAGGACAATATACACTATAACATGCTCATCTCTGTGCCAAATCAGTCATGTATAACTTCCTAGGTTCATAATTTGTAGAACATGATCTTTACATAGTTTGTTTACAAAAATTAGTCCAAATCTCCATGTAAACCATACGCCTTCATTCAATCATGCAAGTCTCGTCTAAACATGCTCACATTAGATTCATATATTTATATATACCCTTAAAACATGTTGGCATGCTATCACAAGATATGGTACTAGAACAGATTTCAAAACAAAAATTACAACTGAATTCAGTAACTGGCTCAGTTGCGCTGCGCCTCAATACAAAAGTGGCGTAACTGCGCCGTGCCTAGTTCAGACGTGGAAACAGTAACCTCGTCAACTGTTTAGCCCAAACAAAAAATTTACTCACGAAATCATTCCTAAACACTTATTTATCAGTTCAAACATGGTTGTAAGGCCATATAACAACTATATAAACATTACTCCACCATACTAACATTCAATTCCACAAAATTGAGAATTTGGATTTTAAGAACTTGAAACTCTGTTTACAAAAACTGAAATTGAAGGCAAGAAATGGAATTATACCTTCGTAATATGCAATGCACTTGTTCTACTTGAATTCCTAAACTCTAAGAATGCTTGTATGCTTTCAACTCTCACTTAACAATATCTCAAACAACTTCAAGAACATCAACTGATAAACATGGCTGCTATTTATAGGAGAAGTGTGGACTGAGCATTGATGTTACACAAACCTTGAATCCATGGTGCAGTTGAATGGGACAATGGTTCATGAAGGGTGGTTCAACAATCCCACACCAACCACCTAGCTAGCCATTATAATCTAGGATTAGCCTTTTGAAAACATACGTATTTTTGATTGTAGTCACTATTCATGTCCTTGTGCCACTCATTTTGGGACAAGAAGTTCTCAGCACACTTAGCCCACATACTTGTACACATTCTAGTCTTATGTTATATCAATCATATATTATAACTTAATGTCACAATACGACCAACATTTTAAGTTAGTAGGTGTTATGTAATATACATATAACCTATGTACATTTTATGTTGTCCAGGCTTGGTTTGGTTTTTTTAATTCCCACAACTGAGATCTTAATGTACCATTGTTATCATATTAGGAATTTTAGGGATACATTATACCCTCACATTATATAATCCATGTACATTAAATATACGCAATAAAATAATACAGTCGTGTATTTTTGTCCGGGTAGTTCCATAATTAACCCTACTACTCGTATAACCATATTTTAACCTTATTATAATATAACTTATTTATTTATGTTAAATAAATAAATTATTCCTTCTTTGATTAACTACTAATTAAAATACTATAGTTTAGTATATAGTCACACAATGTCACACTATACTATATAGTATAGTTGTATTAGCACTCATATACACATAATAGTGAATATAATATTATTATATTAATAACTTACTTATTTATGTTAAGGAAATAAATCATGCACTTCCATAATTAATTAACACCAATATTAATTACTCCAACCATTTGATTAATGTAGTTATGGATTTTCACAATCGTTATCCATTTATAATGTTCTCATTACATTTATAGGTATATTGCAGATAATATTAATCGTATAGCACGAATTAATTACCAAACAACCCATATTCCACCACAATTAATTAACATTAATTAATGAATTAACAATTCCGTTGTTGGACATAACATATTGTAATATACTCCTATCATATGGTTTCATCCATGTTACACATCTCACATAATTGTCTCATTTAATTTACAAAGTGGAAAATTTTATTTTTTTCTCCAACTGACTCCTGGTGCAGCTGCGCTAGTTTGTACTGCTGGGACGGTGCAGCTGCGCCGTGCCAAGTGCCAAGACTGGTGCAGTTCCTGCCCGTGCCAGTTTTCGACGCTAACTAGTTAAACATGAAGTGAATTGATATCCACAAGAGTGTTACTACAAGTCCACGAGCGTATTAATTACTTATACGAAATCACATGATCGATACGATTAATCTTTCTAATTCCCGTTCTAATTCACTTAATGAGTTTTCTTGTTTTGCATTATGCCACACAAGGCATTTCACAAATCTCTTTGTCACTTCACACATCTTAACAAGCATTGATCAAATACAATCAATTGTATTATCCAACTCATAAATCAATAATATTTATTTTCACATAAATAGTATTTCCATTAATATATTCAATTAATAATACGTGAAAATTCTCGGGTATTACATCCTCCCCCCTTATAAAAATATCACGTGCTTGTAGTCAGGCTTGTACAGACGTAACACGGATATGTGAAACACGTTATGGATGTGCTCCAACTCAGGTGGTAGTGCAACTTTGTATGCTACTTACCCCACTCATTTGAGTATCTCGAACGGTCCTATGAATCTTGGACTCAGTTTTCCTTTCTTGCCGAAACGGATTTTCCCTTTCCACGGAGATACCTTTAAGAATACAAAACTGCCGACTTCAAAGTCTCGGTCTTGCCGATGAAAGTCTGTGTACTTCTTTTGGCGATCTTGAACTGCTACAAGTCTGGCCCTTATAACATTCCTCACATCCGCGGTTTGTTGTACTAACTCTGGTCCTAGTATTCGACGTTCTCCGATTTCATCACAATATAATGGCGTTCTGCACTTTCTTCCGTAATGAGCTTCATACGGTGGCATGCCGATACTCGTATGATAACTATTATTATACGCAAATTCGACTAAGGGTAGGTGGTCGTCCCAATTCCCTTTAAAGTCCATCACGCAAGTCCTAAGCATGTCTTTTAGCATTTGTATTGTTCGCTCACTTTGTTCGTCTGTCTTGGGATGATAAGCAGTACTTAACCTTAACTATGTTCCCATCCTCTCTTCCAAGCTTTTCCATAATTTTGACGTGAAACGCGGGTCTCGGTCAGAAACAATCGATACCGGCACTCCATGTCGTGAAACAATCTCCTTTACGTACAGACTCGCTAACTGATTCAAACTATAGCGGATCTTGATTGGTAGAAAATGTGCGGTACTTTGTAAGTCGATCCATGATAACCCAAATGGCATCCAATCCTTTCTGTGTGACTGAAAGTCCTACCACGAAGTCTATCGTAATATGCTCCCATTTCCACTCTGGTATTTCCAATGGTTGTAGCAACCCACTCGGCCGCTGATGCTCTGCTTTTATGCATTGACAAGTCAAACATCTACTAACGCACTCTGCGACTTCTCGTTTCAAATTGGGCCAGAAAAAATGTTGCTTCAAGTTGTGATACATCTTAGTGCCTCCCGGATGAACAGAATATATCGTATTGTGTACCTCTTGTAAAATCTCTTCTCTCAACTCGGTTACTGCCGGTACCCACACTCTCTCTTCGAATCTTAAAATACCATCTTTATCTATTCGAAATTTTTCTTCCTCATTTTCCGTAATCCTTTTCCTAATTTTCTCGTATTCTTCATCTTTCTCCTGTGCTTCCTTTACTCTATCCAATAATGTCGGACGAGCTTCTAAAACAAATAATTTCTCTTCAGGCTTCTCGGTTCCCTTCACTTCTATTTCTAACTTCTCCACATCTCTTATTAATTCCTCCTGAGTTGTCAGTTGAAACAATTTCTCCCTTCCTTTCCTGCTCAGAGCGTTGTCAACTACGTTTGCCTTCCCCAGGTGATAAAGAATCTCACAGTCATAAACTTTGATTAGTTCTAACCACCTCCTCTAACGCATATTCAACTCCTTCTGTGTGAAGATATATTTTAGACTTTTGTGGTCCGTGTATATCTTATATTTCTCTCCGTACAAATAATGTCTCCAGATCTTTAACGCAAAAACTAGTGCCGCTAACTCTAAGTCATGAGTAGGGTATCATTTTTCATAATCCTTTAATTGTCGTGATGCATATGCAATGACCTTGACATGCTGCATTAGCACACAACCCAGTCCTCTATGTGATGCATCACTATACACCACGAATCCTCCCGTATCATCTGGTAGGGATAATACAGGCGCTTCGCTTAATCTCTTCTTCAACTCTTGAAAACTCTCTTCGCATTTTCAGTCCATATGAATTTCACCGTCTTCCTTTTCAGATTAGTCAACGGGGTCGCTATCTTAGAAAAATCTTGGATGAATCTTCCATAGTACCCTGCTAACCCTAGGAAACTCCTCACCTCCGTCGATGTTCTCGGTTGTTCCCAACTACTTACCACTTTAACCTTTTCGGGGTCTATTGAGATTCCATTCTCATCCACCACGTGGCCAAAGAATTGAAACTTCTTCATCCAAAATTCGCATTTTGAAAACTTCGCATACATCTCCTCCCTTTGTAGTGCCTCCAAAACAATCTTTAGATGTTCGGTGTGTTCTTCCTCTATCTTTGAGTAGATCAAAATGTCGTCGATGAAAACTACTACGAATTTATCCAAGTATGGCTTGAAAACTCGATTCATCAATTCCATGAATACTGTCGAAGCATTAGTTAAACCGAATGACATTTCCAAAAACTCGTAATGTCCATAACGTGTTCGAAACACAGTCTTTGGTATGTCCTCATCCTGCACTTTCAGTTGATGATATCCTCTCCGTAAGTCGATCTTCAAGAAACATTTTGTTCCCTTCAGTTGATCAAACAAGTTGTCTATTCTCGGTAATGGATATCGATTCTTGATCTTTACTCTGTTCAATTCTCGATAATCGATACAGAGCCTCATCGATCCGTCCTTTTTCTTCACAAATAACACTGGTGCTCCCCAAAGAGACACACTCAGTCAAATGTAACCCTTATCTAATAGCTCTTGAAGTTGTATCATCAATTCCTTCATTTCTACTAGCGCCATATGATATGGAACCTTCGAAATCGGTGTCGTTCCCGGTGCTAAGTCTATTACGAATTCGATTTCTCTGTCTGGCGGAAGTCCAAGCAGATTGTCCGGAAACACGTCTTGAAATTCATTCACTACGGGTATATCTTTAATCTCTACTCCCTTTTTTTGAGTATCTACGATGTAAGCTAAATAACCAACACATACTTTCCTTAACAACTTTTTGGCGTGCATCATCGTAACGCAACACGATTGCTTAAGCGATGAGCTACCATGAAACACTACCTTAGACTTACTCGAAGTCTAAAGGTTCACACACTTGTTCTGACAGTCAATTATTGCTGCATGGTTATATAACCAATCCATTCCCAGTATTACGTCAAATTCTCCCAGTCTAATAGGAATCAAGTCTACACTCAGTTCATGTTCTCTAATGTTTGTGCAGCAATTTCGATAAACGTATTCTACAATTATTATTTCGTTATTCGCAACCTCTATGTTCAAAGAATCTTCTAAACGTTCTCGAGGTGTACTAAATTTACTAGCAAATTCTTCAGATACAAAAGAACAGGTGGCACCTGAATCAAATAATACATAAGAATTTATATTATTGATTGGTATTATACCCGACACCACGTCCTTCGTAGCCACTGCATCTTGGACAGTAATATTAAAGGTTCGAGTGGTCGATCGGTTGGGCTATGCAGGTCCACCAATCATTAACTTGCTTCCTCCTCCCTGGCTTCCGCCAGCTCCACCGCTTCCTTTCTTCGGGCATTCCTTTATCTGGTGCTCTGTTGATCCACAAGTAAAACATACTCTGATCTTTTTCGGCTTCGGGAAATTCGGCAAGATGTGCCCCTCTTGGCCACAATTATAGCAGGTGCTTTTCCTCTTTCAACATTCTCCCTAATGACTTCTCCCACATTTGTTGCAAGCTTCGGTCCTCTTCTTGAAGTTACCTTGGTGATTCCCACCTTCAATGTTGCTTCTGTTGTTGTTATTATTTTCCTATTTCCTTTTTCTGGAGTTACTTCCTCTACTACTGCTTCCTCCACGATGTTCATTACTAGTGTTCTTATTTTTCTTCTCCTTATGATACAGACTCAAGGCCTCACTGCCACCTTCTGCAATGATTTCCTTCTCCAACAACATTGTAAAGGAATCAATCTGGAAGACCGATACCTTATTATACAACCACGACTTCAACCCTTGCTCAAAACGTCTCGCCTTCCTCTCCTCATCCACAACTTAGTGCTCTGTAAATCGCGCTAGTTCATTAAACGTAGCAGCGTATTGAGCCACCGTCATATCTCCTTGTTTCAATTCTAGGAACTTCACTTCCTTCATACTCTTCGGAAAATAATTCTCGAAAAACAGCGTCGTAAACCTTTCTCATGTTATCGTTCCTTCCCCCGCTCTCTGCTGATTTATTTCCCACCAATAGTTTGCTTCGCCCCTCATCATGTATGTGCAAATACAATCTTCTAGTTTTTACCCATGCGTGCTATAGTGAAGGCCTTCTCGATCTCCTTAATCCAGGTTTGCGAAACTATCGGGTCAGTAGTTCCAGTGAATTCTTGGGGTCCTACACTCTTAAAGTCTTTGAATGTTGTTACTGGGACAGCTCGGGGAATGGGTGGTACAGGTTCATTTCTTCCCCTCAAAGTTTCTCCCAATAAATCTACCAGTCACTGTATCGGATCTACCAGACCTCTCTCATCGTTACCTGACTCTTCTGGGATAGGTATTCTACGTCTTGGCGGCATTTTCTGCATTATAAAATTTTCATCTTATTATCTAACTATCATATTAGACATTTCTCAGATGAAAAGAACTAAAAGTTTATAACACGTTTCTAAAATAAGATCATTTATATTAATATGCCAAATGGTTACTGTTAGGTTTGTAATATTCATGAACGCAATCAAATTGCACAAATAAGCGGAAGCGTGTAAAATCAGAGTTTAAAAATTTTACAAACCATAAACCCGGATCACCCTTTATGCATAATTATTAATTAAACGAAAAGATATGAATAAGAATCATACCCTTGAAGATCCAAGCTTCCTCAGGTACAAGTTCACCTCCAATCTTTTTCGCGTTCATCTTGAATCCACCGGGTTTGGTTCCTTCCTTTGATCAACGTTAGCCACCCAAGTGTTTGGCCTCTAGAGGTGATCCGCCAAGGAAGAAGAAGAATTCAAGAAGATGGGTATATGGCAAAACCCTAGTTTTCTATCTCTCATAGAAAAGCAGCGTACTCTCCCAACTATTGGAATTACGTATTCTAATAATACGTCAACCTCTCCCCCACCCATAATAAGACTCCTCTTATTTATAGATGTGGGCAACCCATCCTTAACAATTAAGGAAT
Organism: Panax japonicus; assembly: GCA_020205505.1. Taxonomy (NCBI): domain Eukaryota; kingdom Viridiplantae; phylum Streptophyta; class Magnoliopsida; order Apiales; family Araliaceae; genus Panax; species Panax japonicus. The sequence continues at coordinate 37,593,049 of CM035101.1, read as the reverse complement.
TGGATTTTATTTTAATTAATTAAACTCTTTTAATTAATTAGGCTCCTAATCTTATTAGGAATAATTAATTAACCTTTTAATTAATTAAGCTCCCTAATCTTATTAGGGATAATTAATTAAACTCTTTTAATTAATTTGCCTTCTAATCCTATTAGGATATTTGAGAGTACTTTTATTAATTAATTCCCAAACTCCTTTAGGAATTAAATAATAATAATAGTAATAATAATAATAAGACTCCTCTTATTAATTTATATTTAATATTTCTAAAATATTAAATAATAAATATTAAGCTATTTAATTTATTCTATCACCATAGATTAAATTAAATATACTTAACTTATTATTACGATTATGCCATTAACTTCTTAAATAATTATTCTTCCTTTTATGGTGTGACCCTTTAGGTTCTCCATATTAAACCGGTTGTGAATAAATCAATTAGAACAATTCTAATCTTATTTAAATAAATAAATTAAACTAATAATTTATTTAAATAAATAATATTTATTCTACAATAGGGATAAGCCTCCCTAGCGATCAACGACTTTCCAGATAATATAGATTTCAACATTAATCATAAAAGAACCTTTGAGTAAATAGTTACTGTACAATTCAATCCTTCCACCATACAATGTCCCAATTAAATATAAGACATGGAATTTCTGTCAAGTCTTATTTTATTTAATTATATGTATTTCGACTCTTAAATGCACAACTCCAAATAATGCAAATTAGAAACTCCTTTCTAATTTCATTCTGCCTTGGCCAAGGACTACTGGGTTGTCATTTATCGAATCACATAGGATATTTCTCTTCTTTTACTAGAAGTGGTAGATTCTTTATTGATCATACATTATCTCCATGTACAACTTATTATACCCAAGCATACCCTTTGATATACCCTAAGGGTCTTAAGGAATAAGTCAAAATATAACTCATCATACACAAGATACTATGATGATCTCAAGTCCAAGGATCACTTGTACTACTATCACTACAGGAATTCCTATTGACATGCAAGTAAAACTCCATTAGGTATTCCTTAGCGAGTCACGTTCAGTGAACTTATTCTCTAATAAGCACTTACATACTTGCTTTAGTGTCTCTACACAAATGATCATGAGATCAATCATCCTCATCCAATGAGCAAGCAACGTATGTACCAATCTATCCGGATTCACTAATCCCCAATTTAGTAATCCAACGATTGGGAACTATTTTAGTTTTAAGCTTTCTAAGAATTTAGATCTCATTAGAATGATCATCATCATTATTCTAAAAGCATTTCTTAAAACTATGGGTTTATCACATATTATAAAACAGCAACATGTAGATAATTAAAAGCCTTTAATAAATTAATACTTTTTATTAATAAATGAACAAGATTGTTACAAAGTATATGCTTTATCATCAAACATGATTGGCTTGTGTGCATATTACTTTCAATCTCCCACTTGCACTAAAGCCAATCGTCATGGTATCTCATACTCTTCTTCTCTAAGTGACGATTATCCTGCTGTTGGATAAGCTTTAGTTAATGGATATGTAATGTTGTTCTTTAGAGTCCACTATCTCTATAGTGATTTCCCATCTTTCAATGATTCCTATAATCAAATGAAAGTGCCACAACACATGTTTGGATCCAAGATGAGACTTAGGAACAATTCCTAGTTCTGTAATGAACTTTTAATCCAATCAATCAACTTGCAGCTTCATTTACAACTATATACTTTGTCTTTATCACTAAACCAGCAACTCTTTGCTATTTGGAACCTTTCCAATTCACTGCACCACCGTTCAAGGTAACCCTTTACCTTAAAGTGGATTTTCTGTCATCTTGGTCTGTCTGAAAAAAAAACTTATGTCTGTTAAGCCCTCTAGTTTTAATTCAGACCCACCATTTATGATCACATCCTTAGTGCCAGTTAAGTACTTTAAGATGTTTTTCACTGACTCACAGTGAACTTCTCCAGAATATGACTGATCAATATCAGGTCTCATATATTTCATTGCATACATGATTGTCACTCATGTGATCTCTCTTTTAGGAGTCTATGGGGACTATTAAGAGAGATACACTCTATGGCTCATCAACATGAGACATCCCATGGAGTTTGCCATGCTAAACGACTTTAGCATCAAATGAATATACCTTCCTTGGGTTAAGACGAGCATCCTTTTAAATCTATCTATATAGATTTGCTTCCCCAATTAAGATACTCTTCCCAAATCATTCATGGAGGAATGTTTAGACAACTATATCTTTACTGATTATAGCATTAGTATGTCATTCCTTATCCGTAATATATCAACATATAATACTAGAAATGTCACGACGCTCCCACTGACCCTTTTGTACACACTAGGTTCATTCTTGTTTTTGATAAAATCAAACTCTTTTGATTATCATATCAAAATGAATGTTCCATTTTTGAGAAGATTGCTTCAATCCATTTCTCTGAGTATCTACAACTCTTACCTCATCGTATGTAACTGGATTATCATCTTCTATGATACGTACCTCATCATCATTATCCATGATGAATCCATACCTCCTAGGTATCTTCGGTACTATTCCAGATTTACGATTCAGTTGTGGTACAATAGGTCTATCTATAGATTCCTCTTATTTGACTTGTAGTGATTTATGGTTCTTGAACTTTTCAAGATGTATTATCCTCCCACTAGCCCCTTCAATGATAAACACCTTTATCTTAGAAGGCAGCATGTTTCGCAACAAACACCTTTTGCTAAGTAGGATTATAGAACATATGCCCTAAACTTACTTTAGGATGTTCCACAAATCTGTACTTGTCAAATTTTGTCCCAAGCTTATCCTTTGAAACCGTTTCACATAAGTTGGACAACCCCTTATCTTAACATACTTAAGATTAGGAATCCTCCCTGTCCATAACTTTTATGGAGTCTTGGGGCCGGATTATGAGGTTACCTTTTCCGTAGATATGCAGCCATTTCTAGGACATGATCCTAGAAGGATACTGGAATGTCGGTAAAATCATTATGGACCGCACCATGTCCAACAAGGTACGATTTTTTCATTTAGATACATCAATCAATTATTGCGTATCAGGATATGTCCATTATGAGAAAACCATTTGAGATGATCTAGAAACTTATTGCACAAGTATTTATTCATTAATCTAATCAAAGAATCTTAATACTTTGTCAATTTATTTCACTTCTGAATTCTTTGAACCTTTCAAATAATTCACACTTGTATTTCAACAAATACATACATTCAACTCTTTGAATGATCATCTCCTTTTCATATACTAGTTTGTTCAATTTGGAATATATATTTTTCACGTAAGTCAAGTATACAAAATCCATTAAGTAATATTTCAGTTCTATACAAAACATTATTATTATAAATAGAACAACAATTGTTCCTAATTATAATACCAAAGATTTCATTGTCAAACAATAAAATGGAAATAATGTTTCCAATGAGAACTAGAATACAATAACAACTTATTGACTTAATAGATTTGCCAGTAGGCATTGCTAAACTATAAGTTCCTATGGCTAATGCAGCAACCTTTGCTTCATTTCCCACACATAGGTTTACTTATATTTGTTTAGCTTTCTACTTCTACTTGGTCCCTTCATAAATCTATATTTATGATAACCAAAGTCTGTATCAAATACCCAAGTAGAACCTTGACTTAAAGAAAAATTATTTTAAATCATGAACAAAATTGTATTTGTAACCGAAACTTCACTAAGCTTCTTTGGTTAGCCTCTGCAAGATGCTTTTCGCAGTTTCTTTCCAATGTCCAGGCTTATTGCAGTGGAAGTAAACTCCTTTGCTATCCATATCAGTTTTGTTCTTATTATCCTTTATTTATGCCTTTCTATTTACCTTCTTTGAATCGTTCTTCTTTTCAGAAGATCCTTTGGCCCCTACCAGTAAGACTTGGTCTTTCTTGGTTGGAAAGTGACTCTCAACATTTTTCAACATGTTAAGCAAATCAGCGAGGCTGATATCTAGCTCGTTCATATAAAAAATTCACAACAATTGTGAAAGGAGTCCGGAAGTGAGTGCAAGATCAAATCTTGGCTCAACTCTCCATCCATGACAAAACCCATTTGTCCTAATTGATCAATCAAATTGATTATGTTAAGGACTTTTATCTGTACCGTAGTGTCATCGGTCATTCTAGATCAGAAGAGCTCCTTAGATATCTGATATCTATCAGTCCTACTTTCCTCACCATCAACTACTTGATGTGCAGGAATATAGTAAGAGCATCCATAGTTTCATGCTGACGCTGAAGCTCGTTACTCATGGATACGAGTATGATGCATTGAGCCAACTGTGCATCATCTTGCCACTTTCTAAAAGTAGCAATCTCTTCCTCGTAGGCATTGTCTGCAACCATTGCAGGGATATGTGTATTAAGGACATAAGAAAGCTTTTCAGCCATGAGAACTATTCTCAATTTCCTTAACCAATCCATTTAATTTGGTCCGGTTAAATAAGCATCTAATATGCTATGCAGTGATAGTAATTTAGACATTGTAAAAATCTGTAAATGAATTTGTAATTAACAACATTTTAACATACATTCTTTTATTAATTACCAAAATAAATTAGGTCTTATTTTAAATTGGTATCTCCCACTATTTTCTTCAAACTATATTACCATCACTTATATAGTTCGGCAAAATCTAATTAAAGATATGCTAGTGAGAATAAGGATCCCATTTCAAATGTATATAGCCTTGTGTGTGCACAACAAACTATATATAAATAAATAGGTAGACAACTCTTGTCAATTACATCAACTATGTAACTCCTTGTATTTTGCCTCTTAAATCATAATGGTCAAGTGTGTGCACATCCGAACTAAAATGATTTAAGTTAAGTCAGACCCAGCATTTCCATATAAGTGAAGAGAAAACTACAGCCCTTGTGTGTGCACAACAAAGCAGTAATGTTCAATTCCTTATAAACATCATATGTAATAAAAACAACATCTTAAATATTTAATACTCGCCTTGTGTGTGCACAACAAACTCATATTAAATATTCAATACTCTATTGTTTCTATCATGCTAGAAGGCGACGTTCGATATTCAAAATATCTTTGAACGTTACAACTTAATATAAAATATTTGAGGGGTTCGTTATTAATTTGTCTCATCTTGTTTAGCGCGCATGCACATATATATATAAAATACGCGTCATATTAATTAACATGCGAAGCATGTTTGCATAATATAATATATATATATATATATATATATATATATATATATATATATATATATATATATATATATAGTATAAGCATGCACATATAGAATACTATATTCTACCTGGATTGATTATGGACTTTTATTCTAATTTGGTTCACTAGAGCCACCAAGTGAACCAAAAGGTCAAACCCTAGGGGTGCAAGAATTAATATTTAAATATAACTATTACATTTAAACCCGGGCTCCATTACAAACGGGTCTTCACGCGCTCCTTACTCCTTGATCTCTAATTCTTCAAAATAATTCTAACTATTCCTATTACAAAACTATTTAAAAATAAATAGAAACCTTGATCAGCAGTCAAGGGGAAATACATAGGAGGGAGATAGAATTTACATTAAGAAAAATTAGAGAAGACGAGGTACGCAGACCCCATTTAATAAAACCCATACATTCATGCATCTAACTAAAATAAAATCCAATCGCATTGGTCAATAATCCATAATCAATTCCATTTATTTTCATACATATCACCATATGCATCAATAAATAACATTCATCGCATGAATAATAAACATTTAATATATATATATTGATATCATTTAATGGGCAAAATTTAGTTAGTATAAAATCTAATTTTTGAATCAAAATAAACTCCTTTATTTTAATCCAAATTTAAATCAAAATAAAACTATTTTATTTTAATTTATCTAATTTTGAATAAAATAAACTATTTTATTTTAATCAAAATCTTTAATCAAAATAAACTCCTTTATTTTAATTAATTATGGAATCCAATTCCATGTAAAAAAAAACTTTATTAAAGGAAACACAGATTTTCTTTCCTATTCACAAATAAACTCTTTTATTTTGAATAATATGAAATCTTATTTCATATCTAAATAAACTCCTTTATTTAGGGAAATTAGGATTCTCTTTCCTATTCACAAATAAACTTTTTTATTTTGAATAATATGAAATCTTATTTCATATATAAATAAACTCCTTTATTTAAGGAAAGATGGATTCAATTTCAACTCCAATTAGTTATCATGGAATCCAATTCCAACTCTAATTAGTTAGCATGAAATTCTAATTTTAAAATTAAAATAAATCTTTTATTTTAAAATTAAAATAAACCTTTTATTTTATGATTAAAATAAACTTTTTATTTTAATAATAAAATAATAAAATATTATATATATACCGTTATATATATATATTTAATATAACTATTATATATAATATATATATATTTGACCGAATATATATATATATAAGCTTCCTCGATTTCCGTGTATACAAGAATTGGCAAAATCTTACAACCTTTAACAAGATGGCCACGGTTTTAAAAAAAAAATTGATCCTGCAAAAAACCATTCCCACGTTATTGCCGTGTGAATCAATAAAAAAAAAGGTTCCGTGAATCAATTAATCAAAGCCGAATCCCTTGAAACAACAGTCCTCGCGAATTTCACGAAATTGAGTTCGCAGATTTTTTTTTTATTATTAAATTTTATACAATAAAATTATGCCCAATTAAATTGTTCTAAACACATATCAACATACATATCAAATCTGAACAATTAATAATTCGTATAAAGGTTTGGCTCTGATGCCACTGTTAGGTTTGTAATATTCATGAACGCAATCAAATTGCACAAATAAGCGGAAGCGTGTAAAATCAGAGTTTAAAAATTTTACAAACCATAAACCCGGATCACCCTTTATGCATAATTATTAATTAAACGAAAAGATATGAATAAGAATCATACCCTTGAAGATCCAAGCTTCCTCAGGTACAAGTTCACCTCCAATCTTTTTCGCGTTCATCTTGAATCCACCGGGTTTGGTTCCTTCCTTTGATCAACGTTAGCCACCCAAGTGTTTGGCCTCTAGAGGTGATCCACCAAGGAAGAAGAAGAATTCAAGAAGATGGGTATATGGCAAAACCCTAGTTTTCTATCTCTCATAGAAAAGCAGCGTACTCTCCCAACTATTGGAATTACGTATTCTAATACTACGTCAACCTCTCCCCCACCCATAATAAGACTCCTCTTATTTATAGATGTGGGCAACCCATCCTTAACAATTAAGGAATTGGATTTTATTTTAATTAATTAAACTCTTTTAATTAATTAGGCTCCTAATCTTATTAGGAATAATTAATTAACCTTTTAATTAATTAAGCTCCCTAATCTTATTAGGGATAATTAATTAAACTCTTTTAATTAATTTGCCTTCTAATCCTATTAGGATATTTGAGAGTACTTTTATTAATTAATTCCCAAACTCCTTTAGGAATTAAATAATAATAATAGTAATAATAATAATAAGACTCCTCTTATTAATTTATATTTAATATTTCTAAAATATTAAATAATAAATATTAAGCTATTTAATTTATTCTATCACCATAGATTAAATTAAATATACTTAACTTATTATTACGATTATGCCATTAACTTCTTAAATAATTATTCTTCCTTTTATGGTGTGACCCTTTAGGTTCTCCATATTAAACCGGTTGTGAATAAATCAATTAGAACAATTCTAATCTTATTTAAATAAATAAATTAAACTAATAATTTATTTAAATAAATAATATTTATTCTACAATAGGGATAAGCCTCCCTAGCGATCAACGACTTTCCAGATAATATAGATTTCAACATTAATCATAAAAGAACCTTTGAGTAAATAGTTACCGTACAATTCAATCCTTCCACCATACAATGTCCCAATTAAATATAAGACATGAAATTTCTGTCAAGTCTTATTTTATTTAATTATATGTATTTCGACTCTTAAATGCACAACTCCAAATAATGCAAATTAGAAACTCCTTTCTAATTTCATTCTGCCTTGGCCAAGGACTACTGGGTTGTCATTTATCGAATCACATAGGATATTTCTCTTCTTTTACTAGAAGTGGTAGATTCTTTATTGATCATACATTATCTCCATGTACAACTTATTATACCCAAGCATACCCTTTGATATACCCTAAGGGTCTTAAGGAATAAGTCAAAGTATAACTCATCATACACAAGATACTATGATGATCTCAAGTCCAAGGATCACTTGTACTACTATCACTATAGGAATTCCTATTGACATGCAAGTAAAACTCCATTAGGTATTCCTTAGCGAGTCACGTTCAGTGAACTTATTCTCTAATAAGCACTTACATACTTGCTTTAGTGTCTCCACACAAATGATCATGAGATCAATCATCCTCATCCAATGAGCAAGCAACGTATGTACCAATCTATCCGGATTCACTAATCCCCAATTTAGTAATCCAACGATTGGGAACTATTTTAGTTTTAAGCTTTCTAAGAATTTAGATCTCATTAGAATGATCATCATCATTATTCTAAAAGCATTGCTTAAAACTATGGGTTTATCACATATTATAAAACAGCAACATGTAGATAATTAAAAGCCTTTAATAAATTAATACTTTTTATTAATAAATGAACAAGATTGTTACAAAGTATATGCTTTATCATCAAACATGATTGGCTTGTGTGCATATTACTTTCAGTTACAATACACATTCTTTTCTAGCATACTGCTATAAAAGAAAACATATATCCCTAATATCATAAAAGACAGGGACAACACTAGCTTACTACCCCTCCAACATTTTTCAAAAGTTTGGGGTTACCAGCCTCTCGTATCTTACACAAAAGATTGAGATTACAACAACATATTAACAACACATAAATAAAACTATTATACTACTGAGCTTTTCCCTCTAGACTCAATCTAACATTCCACGCTCCACGGCGCTTTCATACTCCTTCTGTGTGATGTGTGCCACCATATCCCGACTTATGGTATGTCGGGTCTGTCCTTGCTCAGCGGGATAGTGATTTACCCCATCAATCAATCTCTCCATGGCCGTGCGTAGAGCGTAGCCCATCTTGTTCATCTTCCTCCTCTTGCACCGCACCTCATCTTCTAGATCAGCCACTCTGTCATTAGAATCCTCCCACTTCTCCTCGAAGTGGATCCTATCCATCACCTCTATTTCTAACTGAGTTCAGAAGGCCTCCTTCTCTGTCTTCTCACTCAACACCCTCTGTTCTAATTCTTCTAACTTTCCTGCCAACTCAACATTCCTTGGTAACGATCGGTGAAACAAGGCACCCATCTGGATCCCTGCCTCCTTACGATGAGCAATTTCCACCTCCATCTCCTGCATCACTAGCTGCCTCTCAAGAGTCTCGGTGTCTAGCTCTTCGACTCTACTTCCTAACTCCAAAATATGCTCCTCATACTCTCCTAGCATCCGATCCTCAAAAGTAGTCCCGTCGGAGTCCTCCATGGGCTCGAGTCCCTCTTCCACGGGTTCCTCCTCCATAGGTTCCTCCTCCGGATCAAATTCCTCAGGTAGAGGCACCATCTCCTCCTCCTCATCATCATAACTAATTGGGACATCTACTGATATAGGCTCCGCTATCACGAGTTCCTCATAAACTACGTGGATATCATGCGGCTCCTCCTCTACTACTCGGCTAGGTCCTCCCATGTCAGTCATCCTATAATCACTAACATAAGACAAGACAAACAATAACCCCATCAGAATGTTAAATAAACATAAGTTCATCGAATAGAATGAAGTTACATTTCATAACACACCAAGTCTCTCATGGAAAACTCTACATGAGTTGTATCCCCTTTTCTAACATCTAAGTTTTCTAAGGAGTCTCGTTCCTAAGGTTTATGACTATAGCTTCGATACCAACCTGTGACGCCCCCAAATTCTGACCTCCACTTGGTCACCCGAATTCGGTTCGTCATTTTCTCAAAGTATTACCATAATAGCTAAAATCTTACATTTACAACGAAAGATCTAGTTTAGAATAATATACAATGATTTATTATAATTATTTCTCCAAGTCTCGCAACCTACAATACTTAATAGATTACATAATAATGTCGAATAAAGACTTAATACATAATCCTACTTAAGTTTAAACATTGTCTGCAGATAGTCTTAATACAACATGATTAATTTAAACATAAAGGGACAAGCTAGTCGGTAGCCTTGACCTTGCCCTTGTCCTTCCCAGAAACACCTCCCTGTTCTGCCTTAACTGAAAGGTTTTAAATAAGCAAGGATGAGCACAATTTGCCTAGCAAGTAATATACAACAAGGGTATAGGATATATATCACAAGGTTTGGAATAAGAACGTCAATTCAATATAGGTCAACAGAAATATATATGAATTCAACGACTATCAAGGTGTCCAACTGGATAAATAATTTATATTGAGTAGTCACTAAGGACTATTGAACATCTACTAGAATTGTGACAACTCGAGAATTTAGACAATTTATGAAAATCTTAAATGAATGATTTAAGGTCAAATACTAGACCTAGACAGAAAATAAGTGTATGTGTTTGATGTTATTAGGATTTAATTTTGAGGATTTCAAAATTCGGTGAAGGATATAGGTGAATTATTCAGGATTAAGGATTTATGTGAAAATGTTCTGTGTTTATGTATGTGTACTAAATGTGGTTAAGGGTCATGGGTTGACCAGATTAATTATATATGTGTCAAACCCTAAGTTTATATTAAGAACGACAACGTTCTGTTAGAAAACCCTAACGTCTGATAAGAAACCATAGAAATCGGTTCTGAAACCCTAGTTTCAGTTCCGGTTATCCGAAACCCAAAAGTCATGATATGAATATGGTGATTAAGTTAGAAAACCCTAAAGATATGTTCAGAAACCCTAATTTCAGTTTCGAGAATTCAAAACCCAAATTTGGGAAATCAAAGGCTAAATATAATGGCTTAAGTATTTTGATTATATATTAGAGATAACCCTAATTGCTAAATTAGAAACTCTAATGCTATGTATAAAATCCTAAGGATTAATAGTTGTGTGTAAGTAATATGAACATTATGTGATGGTTTATATTTGTTTATTATATAAACAAATAAAAGAAACTAGTGTAACCCTAATTATATATTAGGAATGAAGGATTTAATAACTTAAGGGTTATGGAAAAAGAGAATTGTGGTATTTAGAATACTTATTAATTCTAGGAGATTTATTTTATATATCTCAAATGATTAATTTTATAACCTAATTATAGCAAGTCTAATTGGGTTAAGAAAATAAGTGTGCATGAGCAAGGATTTGTGTTATAATTGAGGGAATGAAAACCCTAATTAAATGAATTGGGTTGGATAAGAATTTAAGGTATTGTATTATGTATATTTATAGCCCAAGTGTTGGCCAATGAAATTAGTTAGAGGCCCAAGAAATACATTAATTGAGTGGCTCAAATATTTTTATTGATAAGCCCAATTGAAGGAAGGGCATGATGGACATTTGATATTATTAGAAGTGTTGGACTATGATTGATTTACATGGCCGATGGATAGAGAAGGAAAAAGGAGGAGAGATTGAGCATGTGACTAAGATTTATTTTGGTCTCTTATTTGTCTAAAGTTGGTTACCAACTCTCCACCAACTCTCCTACCAACTCCCACCTACTCCTCTTATGTGTCATTGTTTTATTTATCCAACATCTTTGTTCATGCTTGTAAGTAAAGCTTTGGTAGTTTAGTGGGAGAAAAGGAGAGAATTATATGCAAACACATCTCCCACTTTAAGCACCACACTTGTGGCAAAAGGATAGTTCACTAATACAAGCTAGGTGTCCAATGGTTTAAAGAGCCACATGATATACTAATCTCCCATATGTTTATGATTAAGAAAGAGAAAGAAAGAGTGAGTGGAGAGATGATTATTAGATATACAATTATATCTATTCACTTTTACAAAGTCACCAAAGTTATTTCATCTCTCTCATGATATCACTTTCTTTTTGGTCAATCAATAATTTAATTCAAGCCCAAGCTTTTAGCCTAAGGGGGAGAGGACTATCTGGACATTTAGTTAATCAGTTAAAACATAAAAGGAGAGTAATTTATGGATAATTTAAGGCCACATGGCCGGTTGCTAGAGAATAAAAGGAGGGGGGGGGGGAAGAATGTAATGATTGTTCACTTTAGTTGGTTACCAACTCCTACCAAATCTCCTTAGGTGTCCAATTTTGATTTAACCAACACATTAAGCAAAGCTTGCAAGCAACATCTATGTGGTTGAGAAAGAGAAGGCAAGAAAGAGAGTGATTGGGAGATAATTATTAGATATACAAAATTTAACAACATATTTTATTAACAAACAAAAATCATTTCAATTTTTTTCTCTTTCATTTTACTTCCTAAGTTAGCTAAGAAGACAAGAGAGAGAGAGAGAGAGAAGAGGAGGCCATTTTCGGCCACTTCAAGAGAAGAGGGAGAGGGGAGATTTTGACTCTCATAAAACCAAGATCCATCCCATATCTTAGAAGGAGAAAAAAAATTAAGTTAATGTATAACAAAAATTTCTACTTATGTAGTTTATTTTCCTTTATGGTTTGATTTGATTTTTGACAATATGAAGTTATGATATTGAGGTTTAAAACCTTAGATCTATGTGTATATAAGTGTTTCATGTTTAGATATAACCTTTTTGAAGATCAAAAGTTAGACCTAAAGTATGAAATGGAGGTTAGGTTTTTCAAAAGGTAGAAAACCTAAATTTTTCTTAGCTTTGATTGTGTTGATGCTTGTTTGATGAAATAAGAAACTTTATTTCTAAACTCAAAAAACTATGTATATACATGTTAATGAGTGTTTATTGTTTGGATCTACCCATAATGGGTGTTAAATTGGTGGGAATCAAAGGAATTGAAAAAAATAATTTTTTTTCGGAAAAGTTTAAAACTAGAAAGTATGATCTAGCTTTTGATTCATGAAATTTATGATGGATATTTGTGATTTATGTTCTTGGGATGCTAGATATATGTGTTAAGGATAAAACCCCTTTGGAATCTCTCAAATAGGTTGAAAAATGAGCAAGTTATGGAATTTTTCCCAAACTACTCAAAGTTAAGAAAACTGTTAGAAGGACAGTTTTGTAACAGCCACTTCCGGGCTAATTTCTAGGAGCTTAACATGTCCAAATATGGATTGTGATAGATGAAAACTGTAGTTTGAAAAGATAGGAATCCAACAAAATTGACGGATCATTAATCGGAGTTATAGATTTCATTTTATTTAAGATTTAGTAAAGCACTCCAAAACTGTAAAATGGCTAAAAGTTTCTGTCCAGATCTGTCCAGGGGATATTTTGGAAACATAAATTGTGAAATAAATTCCGGCCTTTAGGGAAAAGAAAATATATGGTATTATGTAGCTCGTGTCCAAAAATGAACTGATTCCGAGTTAAAACGACCAAGTTATGACCATTACAATTTTTGTGATTTTCCAACGGAAATCGCTATAAACGGAGTTCTACAACTCCGATTGCCACGAAATTTAAAATGGAGCATCACGTTAACATATATAAGGTTATGCCAAGAGATGGGAATGTTTGGAGTTAAGCACGAGGTAGCTAATTTCTTAAGTTACGCATTAGAAATGATTTTTGAAAAAATACTAAAGGAATTTAGAAAATTATGAAAAAAATACTTTTTGTGTATGAAATACATGTATATATGTTTGACCAAAGGATAGGAAAATAATAAATTGATTTGGTATTTTCGTAAAACGGATATAGAATTCAGCTTGCTGGATTATGTAATTGTGAATCCAGTTTACTGGATTAGAAAATCTGATGAATACAACTTGCTGGATTGAAAAGAACTTGACTGAATTGATGGATTGGTGAATCCAGGTTGCTGAATTAGAAATTTGGTAGCTAAATTTAGAATCCAGGTTGCTGGATTAGTATTTAACTTACTAGGTGTTAACGAATAACTTATGAAATGAAAAAGCGAGTGTTAAATCATATAAATGTGATTCTATGGCATGGTTAAATGCTTAGGCAGAGTTTAATTGAACTTAAACTCGATATTTATTCCGACTAGACCGTCGGGATGTTAAAATTGTGTCGGTTTCAACTCAAATTTAATAGTCTAACTTGATGCTAAGTCTTATGTGTTGTATAGACTGATAGGGTTATGTGTTATGTGTTTAGGTTATCCTGTCAATATATATAATAGTATTATACTGTGATGATATTATTCTAATATTGGAGATCTATATTACTAATATTAGGTCTTCGAGATAATGCGTTATAAATTGCGTTGCGGTAATCAACGGTTCAGGCAAGTTTCTTTGTACTTAACTCTAATAAGAGTGTTTTATTCAAGCTTATGGTTAATCATTGTTGATTGCCACGAAAATTGTATTTTGTACATCTTGCATGTATAAGTCAGGTATGAAAGGCTGATCACCTTCATTACCAGTTGGTTCAGAAATATTTGTTCATGTTTAAAACTTGTTCAGTCAAAAGTTTGTTCGTGCTAATTCTCAACTATATTGATGAATTATAGCCAACTTATTATTCATACATTTCAATCATGATATATCGTTATATTGTTGTATTTAAACTTGCTGGGAAACTTTCATGCTCACCCTTGCTATATCATGATAAAATATTGCAGATAAGGCGAATGCGTTCGGATACAGGAAAAGGTTAAGGCCAAGTTCAGTTTGGGATAAAATATGCGGCTATTATGTAATAGTATAGTTTAATAAATGTGTTATATGTTAGAAAGTTTATGAATTGTGTATAAGTTAAGGTTACTCGACCTTGGGGAATGGTGTGTAATGTATTGTATAAACAATTTATGTTTATATATTCCGCAAATAGTTATAGAAAAAGTATACCGGATCCGCGGTGATTTGGGGCCCGGATTCGGGGTTGCTACAAGAATCATCAATATTAAACTGATAACCCAAAAGAACAAGTATTATAGAGGATTAGTCTACAATACTCCACGTTATGTATAACACTACAGTAATAATATACTCCTGTGTTAGGGTTTCCAACAACATACAATCCCTTTACCATAAGGGTTGTTCAACTCAGTTTTCAGATTTCCGCACCAATCAATTGGTTTGGATAATTTTATAAACATGCATATAATCTAGTTGAATCAAATGGCATAGATACTTTCAAAATATTCAAGGACAATACGAAGTTCACATGGATAATAGTTTTCACCAGGGTTTAAGCATAATGGCTCCTTTGAACAAGAAAGTAATATAACTTGTATTCAAGAGATAAGCTTACGGTATTTGTCGAACAAAATAATGCAATGGTATTGCACAACAATAATTGTAGGGTTCAGATACTTGCTCAATATAAATTTGAGTAAGGTTAGAGAAACTTGCACAAGGTAATAAGATAGGTTTAGAAAAACTTGCCTTAAGCGTAGTTTTTTCACGTTAATAACTCAACACTTTCGAATCTTTTTTATAGCACATTATAAGTATACAATGTTCATTAGCTAACACAGTCTTTAATCAAGCTCGACACGATTCAAGTATGCACATATAGTACAAAATCAGTTCATAAGTCATCATGAATTAAGTACTTAGTTATAAGCGAATCAAGAATGCTCAAGGTTAAGACTTTCTCTACTCATGGACTTTCCATTTCAATCTTAACAACTAGGCATCACACATATATATGTGCATCAGTAGGTTTTAGATCATAGTTAGCATCATAGGCATCATGCAAGTTGCTGTCCAAAAGTCAGAATTCATTAACTGTGATTCCAGGCTGGCGCAACTGCGTCATGGCTAAGCCTAGGACTGGCGCAGCTGCGCCGTCCTCTGGCCAAGCCAAGATGAAGATGTTGCCTTGTGGTTCCTTCCCGGTTTGACCAAAACAAACACACGAATATATATTTGTTATGTTTAGGGCCTTTCCATACTCCTCAAGTCAATCTAGGTTCCCTTTTATAACATATTTCTAAATTAAACATTTAAACCATTTAAGGTCATTCGAGGTTATGAAATCACAAGGTCTAGCATGCTTTCTTTTTAAACATACAAGATAGTTATAACACTCATATTGAGCATATGTACGATTATTCATAACCTATATGTGAAACTAATACCGCTTTAGTTGAAAATAGGCTTTGTTCATGCTTTTCTTGAAACGTGCTACCTAAGCATGGTATATATATATATATATATATATATATATATATATATATATATATATATATATATATATATGTATACTACATGAACAAGTCTAAGAGTGTTATCAACATGCTCACTAATATCAGATTTTAGTTTTCAAGGTATCGTGATAATATTCATATTCAAAGCTTACTAGTAAGTTCAACTTATTCATGCTTCCTTGCTAATCACATAAACACAAACTAAAGGTTTATTCATGCATTTCCAAGTCATACTAACATACTTTCAAAGTTAGAATGTAAAATATGTAGAAATCATGCATGTTAGCTCACTAGGCTAAGCTTTTTCTTGAAAACATTTCTAACATAAGGCTTAACAAGTTTGATCATGCTCAAAGGACTATGTACACTATAACATGCTCATCTATGTGCCAAATCAGTTATATATAGCTTCCTAGGTTCATAATTTGTAGAACATGATCTTTACATAGTTTGTTTTCAAAAATTAGTCTAAATCTCCATGTAAACCATACGCCTTCATTCAATTATGCAAGTCTAGTCTAAACATGCTCACATTAGATTCATATATCTATATATACCCTTAAAACATGATGGCATGCTATCACAAGATATAGTACTAGGACAGATTTAAAAACAGAAACTTCAACTGAATGCAACAACTAGCGCAGCTGCGCTGAGCCTCAATACAAAAGTGGCGGAGTTGCGCCAAGCCTAGTTCAGACGCAGAAACAGTAAACTCGGCAACTGTTTAGCCCAAACACAAAATTTACTCACAAAATCATTCCTAAACACTTATTTATCAGTTCAAACATGCTTGTAAGGCCATATAACAACTATATGAAAATTACTCCACCATACTAACATTCAATTGCACAAAATTGAGAATTTGGATTTTAAGAACTTGAAACTCTGTTTACAGAAACTGAAATGGAAGGCAAGAAATGGAATTATACCTTCGTAATATGCAATGCACTTGCTCTACTTGAACTCCTAAAATCTAAGAATGCTTATATGCTTTCAACTCTCACTTAACAATATCTTAGACAACTTCAAAAACATCAACTGATAAACATGGCTGCTATTTATAGGAGAAGTGTGGACTGGGCATTGATGTTACACAAACCTTGAATCCATGGTGTAATTGAATGGGACAATGGTTCATAAAGGGTGGCTCAACAACCCCACACCAACCACCTAGCTATCCATGATCATCTGTAGCGCCCCCAAATTCGGGTATCTTACAACCCGACAGATGGTGCTATACTGTACAAACATTCATACATTCATTCAATTGAAAGTCTCAAAGAATGAACATAACTTATATATATTTAATTCAATATTTACATTTCCCAGGTTCTAAACCAATTACAAAGGTTCTCTTGTCATAATATTCATTACAATACAACAATAGACCTATACTATTACATGACAGCTTAACAATCTGCCTTAGCTTTTCCTTTATCTTTATTCGATCTTTCAGGACGTTCAGTCTTAGCTGCATTCATATGATTCAAGCAAGAGTGAGCATGACTAGCTCAGCAAGTATAACAATTTCAATAACAACATGCTTGTTACATATGAATCATATATCTTCGATAACTGAACAATAGCTATGAAGTACTATTGATGATTCAAAAATAGCAATTCATCTTTACTTTCAAAATGTTTCACAATGAATAAATTCAGTAAAACATTCACCCCGGTCAAAGACCTTGAGCATTCATTCTTTCTTTGAAAAGGACAACCCGGACCTAAGTCCGTAAGCCCGATATTACTTACGAGCACTTCTAGGTGATCAGCCTATTGTACTCTGTATTGATCAATACTACATCCATTAAACGTATGTACGTTTAATCATTTGGCAACCTCGCGTGCCTGTCGTTTTATCGACAAAACATTTGTTTAACAATTCAGTCTTCTTTTGAAAACTATAAGCAGTTGACAAAAGATACTAGCATTCGATAACAGATGAACAGATTATCAATAATCCACTCAATATGTTAAGTCTAGCCAAAGAAACTGGCTTTAACTTCATTATACTTTAATTCATGCGAAAGGATACATGAACATCATAACCTTGTTCAGATTGAACTGAAACAAGAGTTAGAATACTTGCCTTTAGCGTCTGCTACTGTGTATTTTACTTTACGTTCAAGTCTTTCAAGTCTCTACAATACATGATCACATAATGCCTTACATTAGGTCACATATAATCAAGTATGTATCTGACTATATCTTACCTTTCATCTCAATCTAATTTGTATATTAGATTTAATTTATATTCATTCCTATTTCATTCACATTTATTTATATTCCACAAGGTTGTTTCAACCTTTATTCACATTTTTAAGGTTTTATAAATCTTAACAATGTTATCTTATATTCCTTCATGTATGCTTACATTCAATGTTTAATTATAAACCTTTCTCTCTATTTGCAATTCTTCTTCACTGTCCATGGTCTGAGCCTGGCGTCGCGGCGCGGGCATTAACCTTACATCTCGCGCTGCGGCGCGAGTTAACAGAAGCTGAGCCCCAGATGTGGCGCTGCGGCGCGACCAAAAGGCTTAGGGTTGGCGCCGCGGCGCCAACTCTGTGCACCAGAAAATTTTTCTAACTTTTAATTTTTGTGAACTTCCCGGACGCATAACTTCTTCGTTTTAAGTCCGAATTGGCTCGTTCAAAAGCCTACGGTTCACAATTTACGTAATCTACGCTTTCATGCAAGAATTTTATCTATTTGACTTCGTTTGCTAAAAATTCACCTATTGGTTCATTTTTAACGAAAACGATAAACGTTCGTGAACGTTAAACGCTCGTTTCTTTGTTCTAAGTCAGAATTCGTCCATTTTTTAGTCTACAACTCTTACATGACAAACATGACTTGTCTCCATTGGAAAATAACATTTCCGAACTCAAACTCAAAATTTGACTTCCATTCCGGGAATTTACGAATTCGACGATTATCGTCTAATCGTACGATTTCCGGCAAATCTTCCTTCTTATGATATGTTCAATATTACAAATGAATTTCATTCATAATGTTAACATCTTAACATGCTAATTCCAACAACTTATAGTTCAAGTTGGATTTTACCTTATTTCTTTCATAAGCTTATAACTTGTCAATTTATAAACTACTTATTGCTCCTTTGTTCATCATTTATGATAATTAAAATCCATTAATCATCACCTTTTTATGTTCTCAATGCATAGTTTCATTCATGTATATTTGATACATCTTCATACAAATTCTTTACTTTCATTAATAAACTCATTACAAGTTCGTAATACTTTCACATAAGTTTATAACTTATGCTAGCTTAAATGACTTATTACCAACTTATGTGGCTTAAGTTCATTACTTACACATTCTTCTTCTTAACATTCATATTCCTTAATTCATCTTTGCTTATCAACCTATCATGAATAGAGATAGAAGATAATTAGAGAAGAAGTCTTACTTTAGAAGTTCTTGGTAAAGTAGCTTCTTCTTTCTTCTTGGCTTATGGAAGTAACTTATCTATAACTTAAACTCCCTAACAATTAAGCACTTTGAGAGAGAGTGATTGGATTAATTTGAATAACTAGCAAATGGCTAACATTCCTTCTCTATTTATAGAATTCCCAAGGTTAGGGCAAATTGGACAATAAACCAATCCCACCTCCTTATGCACCTCCTTACTATTCATTACTTGCTAACACAAAAATCTATCTTTTGCTTGGTCATCAATCCTTTAACTTGGTCATTACTCCTTAGACTTGCTAACCACATTAACTTGGTCATTACTAATTTAACTTGATAACCACACATTAACCACTTTAATATGGTTTTGCTCCATGGATCACCCAACTATTGGGCTTCTAACTTGGCTTATTTATCTTAACCTTTGGGCTTTGCATTAATAAACCTTAACTTGTTTATTAATTATCATTGGGCCTTAACATTTAATTTACTTGGGCTTGTACCAATTGTTAACCAATCTTCCAAGTCCATTAGCATTACTTAATACATATACATATTGTTTATGTATTATTCTCGTATTATCATTCGTATAAAACTTTGGTATATACGATATTCCATTCTTCTTACAAACTCGTATAATACTTCATATTATACTCGTTTTCTTTCCTAGTATAATGCTTGCGTATCATACGATTAATACTTCCTTATTAATACTTCGCTTTCCTTAATATTCTTGAATTAAGTCCGCAAGCGAAATATTACGTTTTCCATAACTAGATTATTATTACATAATCCATCTTACTTTAATATTCTACCATTACGTATTTCTCGGAAATTCAAAAATAAATCCCGAGCAAATACCGATGAATAGTGTTTTTCGGAAAATTTCTCGGAAAACTTTTATTTTCGTTTTGGAAATTCAAACACTTTAAATCTTTCACGTAGTTCAAATACTACGACATTCCAACATCAATAGGTTATAGAACGAAAACCATCAGGATATCCACATAATATAATTTTATTATTATTTAATTTAATAAAATCATTTTTACATAAGATCCGAATTTCTCGGTCGTTACATTCTTCCCCCCTTATAAAGATTCTGTCCCCAGAATCTCATCTTTCTTTACTCAAATAAATGAGGAAAATTTTTCTTCATCTTTTCTTCTAACTCCCACGTTGCTTCTTCGGCATCGTGGTTCTTCCATAATACCTTTACTGATGGTATTACTTTGTTCCTCAGAACTTGTTCCTTTCTATCGATGATTTGAATCGGCGATTCTTCATATGTTAAATCCTTTTCGATATGAATCGGCTCATACTTGATTACGTGCTTATAGTCCGGCTTATACGGACGTAATACAGATACGTGAAACACGTTATGTATTCTTTCCAGGTCTGGAGGTAATGCTATCTTATAAGCTACCTCTCCCACCCGGTTTAATATTTCAAAAGGTCCTATAAACCTTGGACTTAACTTTCCTTTCTTTCCAAAGCGTATCTTTCCTTTCCAGGGAGATACCTTCAGAAACACATACGAACCTACTTCAAACTCTCGAATTAATCGATGTGAGTCCGCATACTTCTTCTGTCTGTCTTGAGCCGTGACGAGACGCATCCGAATTAACCTTACTATATCCGCTGTTTGCTGCACCAATTCTGGTCCTAGCATACGGCGTTCTCCCACCTCATCCCAACACAATGGTGTTCTGCATCTTCTTCCATACAGAGCTTCATAAGGCGGCATACCTATGCTTGCATGATAACTATTGTTATAAGCAAATTCTACCAATGGTAGGTGATCATCCCAACTACCCTTAAAATCCATGACGCAAGACCTCAGCATGTCTTCTAACGTCTGAATTGTTCTCTCACTCTGCCCATCAGTTTGTGGATGATAAGCTGTGCTTAACTTTAACTGTGTTCCCAGCTGTTCTTGCAAACTTCTCCAGAAGTTCGATGTGAATCGCGGATCACGATCTGACACAATCGATATCGGTACTCCATGTCTGGAAATAACTTCCTTGACATAAAGTTTAGCTAACTGGTCTAAGTTATACTTGACCCTAATTGGTAAGAAGTGAGCCGATTTTGTCAATCGGTCGACTATTACCCAAATAGAATCGTACCCTTTTGACGTTGTTGGAAGTCCTACCACGAAATCCATCGAGATATGCTCCCATTTCCATTCTGGAATCTCCAATGGTTGTAGCAAGCCACTGGGTCGTTGATGTTCAGCCTTAACTTTTTGACAAGTCAAACACCTACTTACATACTCTGCTATTTCCCTTTTCATGTTTAGCCACCAAAAACTCTGTCGAAGGTCTTGATACATCTTAGTGCTACCAGGATGTATCGAGTACCTTGAACTATGAGCTTCTTGTAATACTTGCTCCTTTAATTCCGTCTCATTCGGAATCCAAATTCTTCCTTCAAATCTTAATAATCCTTCATTATCAAGACTATACTTATCATCTCCTTTATCGGATAACCGATTCTTCATTTGGTTACACTCATCAGTCTTGAGTTGTACCTCCTTGACCCTCTCTAAAATGGTAGATTGACTCTCCGTGGTAAAAAGTATCTGCCCCGATTCACTCGGCATCTTCACTTCTATTTCCATCCTAGCCATCTCTGTTATTAACTCATTTTGAGCTGTTAACACAGACAACTTTTCCCGACCCTTCCTACTTAAGGCGTCGGCAACTACATTGGCTTTCCCAGGGTGATACAGGATTTCACAGTCATAATCCTTTATCAACTCCAGCCATCTCCTCTGTCTCATATTCAACTCCTTCTGAGTGAAGATATACTTTAGACTCTTATGGTCTGTATATATCTCACATTTCTCCCCATAAAGATAATGCCTCCATATCTTTAGGGCAAATACTACCGCGGCCAGTTCCAGATCATGAGTAGGGTAAACTTTCTCATAATCCTTCAACTGCCGTGATGCATACGCAATGACTTTGCCATGCTGCATGAGCACACAACCAAGCCCTCTATGCGAAGTATCACTATATACTACAAAATTTCCTGTGTCATCTGGTAATGACAAAACAGGTGCTTTACTTAGTCTTTTCTTCAGTTCTTGAAAACTGTCTTCACATTTATCCGTCCATACGTATTTCACCGTCTTCCTTGTTAAATTAGTCAACGGGGTAGCTATCTTCGAAAAATCTTGGATAAATCTTCGATAGTAACCCGCTAACCCTAGGAAACTCCTCACCTCAGTCGGCGTTTTCGGTTGTTCCCAGTTCATCACTGCTTCTACCTTTGCTGGATCCACTGAAATCCCTTCCTGATCAATGACATGACCTAAAAACTGTACTTTCTCCAGCCAAAATTCACACTTAGTGAATTTCGCATATAACTTCTCCTTTCTTAGTGTTTCCAACACTAATCTTAAGTGTTCAGCATGATCTTCTGGCGTCTTTGAATAGACTAGAATATCATCAATAAACACCACCACGAACTTGTCCAAATATGATTTGAACACTCTGTTCATCATGTCCATAAATGCAGCTGGTGCATTCGTCAACCCAAATGACATTACCAGAAACTCGTAATGACCATAGCGAGTCCTGAATGCCGTCTTTGGTATATCCTCCTTCCTCACTTTCAACTGGTGATACCCCGTCCGTAAATCTATTTTAGAAAAATACTTTGCCCCTTTTAACTGATCAAAGAGATCATCAATCCTGGGCAATGGGTATTTATTCTTTATCGTTAATTTGTTCAACTCTCGATAGTCGATACAAAGTCTTAACGATCCATCTTTCTTCTTGACAAACAACACTGGTGCACCCCACGGGGAAACACTTGGTTGAATGTACTTCCTATCCAACAGTTCCTGTAATTGAACCATTAGCTCTTTCATTTCCACCGGCGCCATACGGTACGGTGCCCTTGACACTGGTGCCGTTCCTGGCACAATGTCTATTACAAATTCGATCTCTCTATCCGGTGGTAAACCCGGTAACTCACTTGGAAATACATCCAAGAATTCACTTACTATAGGTATTTGTTCCATGGTTGTTCCCACTCGCTGGGTATCAACAACATGGCACAAGTAACCTACACATCCTTTTCTTAAAAGTTTTCTAGTTTGTGTCATCGTAAGACAACATGATCTCCCCGGTGATTTATTACCGTAGAATACTACAGGAGGTTGCTTCAACGTCCTGATACTCACACGTTTCTTTTGGCAATCTATAATTGCTCCATGGTTAATCAACCAATCCATTCCGAGAATTACATCAAATTCTCCCAACCTTATCGGTATTAAATCTACCGATAACTTACATCCACGTATATCTACGCAACAACTCCTATGAATACTATCCACAGAAATTATCTCTTCATTTGCTACCTTAATGATCACAGGTATAGGCAATTTTTCGGGAAATAATTCTAATCGTCTAGCAAAATCGCATGCTACAAAAGAACAAGTAGCACCCGAATCAAATAGCACATATGCATTAATGTTATTGATTGGGATAATACCTGCAACTACGTCCCCGGATGCCACCGCATCTTGGACTGTCATATTAAAAGTGCGGGCCATTGGTCTACCCGGCTGAGCTGGACCACTAATAGCTAACTTTCCACTATTAGTGCCCTTATTTCCTTCCATACCCTTCTTCGGGCAATTCTTTGCTATGTGGTCAGTTGATCCACATACAAAACATCCGTGATTTTTCTTCGGATTTGGACAGTTAGGCGAAATGTGCCCGTCTTGTCCACAATTATAACATACGGCCTTTCCTTTGAGACAGACTCCCAAGTGAGTCTTCCCACAGGTTTTACAGGCCTCCATCCTCCTTTTTGAATCGCCTTGTTTCATTCCGGTATTCCCAGAGTTAAAACTCTTTCTTTTCTGACCGTTGCCACTACCACTGGCTCCTTCGGTCTTAATTCCCCCATCAACTCTTCCTTTATTTTTCTTATCTTTGTGGTACTGGCTTAAAGCCTCATTCCCACCTTCGGCTATTATTGCCTTTTCTAATATGGTTCCAAAGGAAGTACTTTGGAACACAGAGATTCGGCTATAGAGCCAGGGTTTTAAGCCCTGCTCGAATCTTCTAGCCTTTCTCACTTCAGTGTCCACTTGATGTGGAGCAAAGCGTGCCAGTTCATTAAACTTGGCAGCATACTGGGGAACTGTCATATCCCCTTGTTTCAATTCCAGAAACCTCATTTCCATTCTCCCTTGCATACTCGTGGGAAAATAATTCTCGAAGAAAATCTCCTTAAACCTTTCCCACGTTAGGTTTCCTATATCGGCCCTAGCCTGGTTTGCCTCCCACCAGAAGTTGGCCTCTCCTTTCATCAAATAGGTTGCAAAGGCAACCTTGTGACCCTCCTCCACATTTGTAATTACAAATGCTTTCTCGATTTCTTTCACCCAAGTTTGGGCTTCTATAGGGTCCGTAGTTCCCTTGAACTCCGGCGGACCTACACTTTTAAAGTCCTTAAAAGTAGTAGCTCGTACTACTCCAGGAATTACGGGTACATTAGCCCCTGTTCTATTAAATGCAGCCGTTAAAAGATTAACGAACTCTTGCATTGGATTAACCGGACCACCTTCCGGTTGGTTAACATTAGCTTCTTGATTTCGTTGTCCCCTTCTTGGCGGCATTTCGCTGTTAAGAAAACAACACATCATTATTACTTTCTTCTTGTGAGTTAGTTATTATTTGTGATAAAACAATAACTAATACTCATTACTCAATATGTTCCATAAAAGAGGTTTATATTGATTAATAACTTGTAGTATAACACTACATTGTTTACATCATTCAGCCTTAGCTGATTACATTACCATCCCGCAATTACTTTCCAAAAATTGGGATTTACAAAAGACTACCCTTGTTTATACAAAAGAGGGTTTTACGTCACTACTAGATACATAATATTTACATATCTATTCTACTCTAGCTATTGCTAGATTACATCTGCCGTAAGGCATTCTCAAAATCTTTGCTGGCCAGACCGGCAATAACATCCCGACTAATGGTATGTCGTGTCTGTCCCGCCTCTACCGGATACCCAGCCACTTGCTGCTGGAAATCCACATGAGAACTCCTATGTATATAGGACATCCTCTCCAATCTCCTCTGTTTAGTCTTTAGCTCTTGCTTGAGCTCAAAGACTTCACATTTCAGCTCTCGGACCTTGTCCTTAGCTAAAACACGATCATCGTGTTCCTCCTCCCACATTCCCTCCATGCTAAGCTTATCTTCACGGACAGCTTGGAGTTCCTCTTTCAACTCCTTTACCTCCTGGCAATAATGGACATTCCTATCCAATACCGCCATAAACAATGTTTTCATCGAATCCCCCGTAGACACCTCCTCTGCAGGTGGAACTTGGTCAAAGGACATAACGTCCACCTCCTCCTCTAGCATGCCATCGAAAATAGACATATAGTCTAAATTGTCCGAGTCTCCAGACTCTATTACTACCACTTCTGGCTCTATCTCAACGGGATTTGGTAGTATCTCCACCCGATTAACCGAATCCTCACTTACTACATGTATATTTCTATACATATCATTTTCTCCTGACATCTACAATAAAACAATACAGTTTGATTAGTATATGTCAGTAACATAAATAAAAACACATAACATACTATAATGCATTTTTATAAGGTTATCTTTCCTCTTTTACTTCTTTATTAAGGTTATGACTTAAGGTTCTAATTCCCTTTAAGTTTTATAACCTAGGCTCTGATACCAACTTGTAGCGCCCCCAAATCCGGGTATCTTACAACCCGACAGATGGTGCTATACTGTACAAACATTCATACATTCATTCAATTGAAAGTCTCAAAGAATGAACATAACTTATATATATTTAATTCAATATTTACATTTCCCAGGTTCTAAACCAATTACAAAGGTTCTCTTGTCATAATATTCATTACAATACAACAATAGACCTATACTATTACATGACAGCTTAACAATCTGCCTTAGCTTTTCCTTTATCTTTATTCGATCTTTCAGGACGTTCAGTCTTAGCTGCATTCATATGATTCAAGCAAGAGTGAGCATGACTAGCTCAGCAAGTATAACAATTTCAATAACAACATGCTTGTTACATATGAATCATATATCTTCGATAACTGAACAATAGCTATGAAGTACTATTGATGATTCAAAAATAGCAATTCATCTTTACTTTCAAAATGTTTCACAATGAATAAATTCAGTAAAACATTCACCCCGGTCAAAGACCTTGAGCATTCATTCTTTCTTTGAAAAGGACAACCCGGACCTAAGTCCGTAAGCCCGATATTACTTACGAGCACTTCTAGGTGATCAGCCTATTGTACTCTGTATTGATCAATACTACATCCATTAAACGTATGTACGTTTAATCATTTGGCAACCTCGCGTGCCTGTCGTTTTATCGACAAAACATTTGTTTAACAATTCAGTCTTCTTTTGAAAACTATAAGCAGTTGACAAAAGATACTAGCATTCGATAACAGATGAACAGATTATCAATAATCCACTCAATATGTTAAGTCTAGCCAAAGAAACTGGCTTTAACTTCATTATACTTTAATTCATGCGAAAGGATACATGAACATCATAACCTTGTTCAGATTGAACTGAAACAAGAGTTAGAATACTTGCCTTTAGCGTCTGCTACTGTGTATTTTACTTTACGTTCAAGTCTTTCAAGTCTCTACAATACATGATCACATAATGCCTTACATTAGGTCACATATAATCAAGTATGTATCTGACTATATCTTACCTTTCATCTCAATCTAATTTGTATATTAGATTTAATTTATATTCATTCCTATTTCATTCACATTTATTTATATTCCACAAGGTTGTTTCAACCTTTATTCACATTTTTAAGGTTTTATAAATCTTAACAATGTTATCTTATATTCCTTCATGTATGCTTACATTCAATGTTTAATTATAAACCTTTCTCTCTATTTGCAATTCTTCTTCACTGTCCATGGTCTGAGCCTGGCGCCGCGGCGCGGGCATTAACCTTACATCTCGCGCTGCGGCGCGAGTTAACAGAAGCTGAGCCCCAGATGTGGCGCTTGCGGCGCGACCAAAAGGCTTAGGGTTGGCGCCGCGGCGCCAACTCTGTGCACCAGAAAATTTTTCTAACTTTTAATTTTTGTGAACTTCCCGGACGCATAACTTCTTCGTTTTAAGTCCGAATTGGCTCGTTCAAAAGCCTACGGTTCACAATTTACGTAATCTACGCTTTCATGCAAGAATTTTATCTATTTGACTTCGTTTGCTAAAAATTCACCTATTGGTTCATTTTTAACGAAAACGATAAACGTTCGTGAACGTTAAACGCTCGTTTCTTTGTTCTAAGTCAGAATTCGTCCATTTTTTAGTCTACAACTCTTACATGACAAACATGACTTGTCTCCATTGGAAAATAACATTTCCGAACTCAAACTCAAAATTTGACTTCCATTCCGGGAATTTACGAATTCGACGATTATCGTCTAATCGTACGATTTCCGGCAAATCTTCCTTCTTATGATATGTTCAATATTACAAATGAATTTCATTCATAATGTTAACATCTTAACATGCTAATTCCAACAACTTATAGTTCAAGTTGGATTTTACCTTATTTCTTTCATAAGCTTATAACTTGTCAATTTATAAACTACTTATTGCTCCTTTGTTCATCATTTATGATAATTAAAATCCATTAATCATCACCTTTTTATGTTCTCAATGCATAGTTTCATTCATGTATATTTGATACATCTTCATACAAATTCTTTACTTTCATTAATAAACTCATTACAAGTTCGTAATACTTTCACATAAGTTTATAACTTATGCTAGCTTAAATGACTTATTACCAACTTATGTGGCTTAAGTTCATTACTTACACATTCTTCTTCTTAACATTCATATTCCTTAATTCATCTTTGCTTATCAACCTATCATGAATAGAGATAGAAGATAATTAGAGAAGAAGTCTTACTTTAGAAGTTCTTGGTAAAGTAGCTTCTTCTTTCTTCTTGGCTTATGGAAGTAACTTATCTATAACTTAAACTCCCTAACAATTAAGCACTTTGAGAGAGAGTGATTGGATTAATTTGAATAACTAGCAAATGGCTAACATTCCTTCTCTATTTATAGAATTCCCAAGGTTAGGGCAAATTGGACAATAAACCAATCCCACCTCCTTATGCACCTCCTTACTATTCATTACTTGCTAACACAAAAATCTATCTTTTGCTTGGTCATCAATCCTTTAACTTGGTCATTACTCCTTAGACTTGCTAACCACATTAACTTGGTCATTACTCATTTAACTTGATAACCACACATTAACCACTTTAATATGGTTTTGCTCCATGGATCACCCAACTATTGGGCTTCTAACTTGGCTTATTTATCTTAACCTTTGGGCTTTGCATTAATAAACCTTAACTTGTTTATTAATTATCATTGGGCCTTAACATTTAATTTACTTGGGCTTGTACCAATTGTTAACCAATCTTCCAAGTCCATTAGCATTACTTAATACATATACATATTGTTTATGTATTATTCTCGTATTATCATTCGTATACAACTTTGGTATATACGATATTCCATTCTTCTTACAAACTCGTATAATACTTCATATTATACTCGTTTTCTTTCCTCGTATAATGCTTGCGTATCATACGATTAATACTTCCTTATTAATACTTCGCTTTCCTTAATATTCTTGAATTAAGTCCGCAAGCGAAATATTACGTTTTCCATAACTAGATTATTATTACATAATCCATCTTACTTTAATATTCTACCATTACGTATTTCTCGGAAATTCAAAAATAAATCCCGAGCAAATACCGATGAATAGTGTTTTTCGGAAAATTTCTCGGAAAACTTTTATTTTCGTTTTGGAAATTCAAACACTTTAAATCTTTCACGTAGTTCAAATACTACGACATTCCAACATCAATAGGTTATAGAACGAAAACCATCAGGATATCCACATAATATAATTTTATTATTATTTAATTTAATAAAATCATTTTTACATAAGATCCGAATTTCTCGGTCGTTACATCATCTAGGATTAGCCTTTTGAAAACATACGTATTATTGCTTGTAGTCACTATTCATGTCCTTGTGCCACTCATTTTGGGACAAGAAGTTCTCAGCTCTTAGCCCACATACTTGTACACATTCTACTCTTATGTTATATCAACCATATATTATAACTTAATGTCACAATACGACCAACATTTTAAGTTAGTAGGTGTCATGTAATATACATATAACCCATGTACATTTTATGTTGCCCAGGCTTGGTTTGGTTTATTTAATTCCCATAAATGAGATCTTAATGTACCATTGTTATCATATTAGAAATTTTAGGGATAAATTATACCCTCACATTATATAGTCCATGTACATTAAATATACGTAATAAAATAATGCAGTCAGGTATTATTGTTCGGGTAGTTACATAATTATCCCTACTACTCATATAACCATATTATAACGTTATTATAATAATAACTTATTTATTTATGTTAAATAAATAAATTATTCCTTCCTTGATTAATTACTACTTAAAAAATATAGTTTAGTATATAGTCACACAATGTCACACTATACAATATAGTATAGTTGTATTAGCACTCATATACACATAATAGTGAATATAATATTATTATATTAATAACTTACTTATTTATGTTAACTAAATAAATCATGCACTTCCATAATTAATTAACACCAATATTAATTACTCCAACAATTTGATTAATGTAGTTATGAATTTTCACAATCATTGTCCATTGATAATGTTCTCTTTACACTTATAGGTATATTGCAGATAATATTAATCGTATAGCATGAATTAATTACCAAACAACCCATATTCCACCACAATTAATTAACATTAATTAATGGATTAACAATTCCGTTGTTGGACATAACATATTGTAATATACTCCTATCATATAGTTTCATTCATGTTACATATTTCACATAATTGTTCCATTTAATTTACAAAGTGGAAATTTTATTTTTTTCTCCAACAGTCTCCTGGCGCAGCTGCGCCAGTTTGTACAGCTGGGACGACGCAGCTGCATCGTGTTCTGACAGTGCCAAGACTGGTGCAGTTCCTGCCCATGCCAGTTTTCGACGCTAACTCGTTAAACATGACGTGAATTGATCTCCACAAGAGTGTTACTACAAGTCCATGAGCGTATTAATTACTTATACGAAATAACATGATCGATACGATTAATCTTTCTAATTCCCGTTCTAATTCACTTAATGAGTTTTCTCGTTTTGCATTATGCCACAAAAGGCATTTCACAAATCTCTTTGTCACTTCACACATCTTAACATACATTGATCAAATACAATCAATTGTATTATCCAACTCATAAATCAATAATATTTATTTTCACATAAATAGTATTTCCATTAATATATTCAATTAATAATATGGTGAAATTCTTGGGTATTACATCCTCTCCCCCTTATAAAAATTCCGTCCCAGAATTACTACAAGGTTACACAAATAGATGGGGATAATCCATCATCATCCTATCTTCTAACTCCCACGTAGCCTCCTCGGCATCGTGGTTACGCCAAAGTACTTTTACAGAAGAAATAATTTTATTTCTCAAGGTTTGCTCTTTCCTATCAAGAATTTGGACAGGAATTTCTTTATACGCTAAATTCTTTTCAACTTGAATGGGTTCATAAGAAATCACGTGCTTGTAGTCAGGCTTGTACGGACGTAACACGGATATGTGAAACACATTATGGATGTGCTCCAACTCAGGTGGTAGTGCAACTTTGTATGCTACTTCCCCCACTCGTTTGAGTATCTCGAACAGTCCTATGAATCTTGGACTCAGTTTTCCTTTCTTGCCGAAATGGATTTTCCCTTTCCACGGAGATATCTTTAAGAATAGAAAACTGCCGACTTCAAAGTCTGCGGTCTTGAGCTACTACAAGTTTGCGTACTTCTTTTGGTGATCTTGAGTTGCTACAAGTCTGGCCCTTATAACTTTCCCCACATCCGCGGTTTGTTGTACTAACTCTGGTCCGAGTATTCGTCGTTCTTCGACTTCATCCCAATATAATGGCGTTCTATACTTTCTTCAGTAAAGAGCTTCGTACGGTGGCTTGCCAATACTCGTATGATAACTATTATTATACGCAAATTTGACTAAAGGTAGGTGGTCATCCCAATTCCCTTTAAAGTTCATCACGCAAGTCCTAAGCATGTCCTCTAGCATTTGTATTGTTCGCTCGTTTTGTCTGCCTGTCTGAGGATGATAAGAAGTACTTAAACTTAACTACATTGCCATCCTCTCTTGCAAGCTTTTCCAGAATTTTGACGTGAAATGCAGGTCTCGGTCAGAAATAATCGATACCGGCACTCCATGTCATGAAACAATCTCCTTTACGTACAGACTCGCTAACTAATTCAAACTATAGCGGATCTTGATTGGTAGAAAATGTGCGGTCTTCGTAAGTCGATCCACGTAACCCAAATGGCATCCAATCCTTTCTGTGTGACCGGAAGTCCTACCACGAAGTCCATCTTAATATGCTCCCATTTTCACTCTGGTATTTCCAAGGGTTATAGCAACCCACTCGGCCGCTGATGCTCTATTTTTACGCGTTGACAAGTTAAACATCTACTAACGCACTCTGCGACTTCCCGTTTCAAATTGGGCCACCAAAAATGTTGCTTCAAGTTTTGATACATGTTAGTGCCTACCGGATAAACGGAATATGTCGTATTGTGTGCCTCTTGTAAAATCTCTTCTCTCAACTCGGTTACTGCCAGTACCCACATTCTCTCTTCGAATCTTAAAATACCGTATTTATCTATTTGAAATTTTTCTTCCTCATTTTCCATAATCCTTTTCCTGATTTTCTCGCATTCTACATCTTTCTCCTGTGCTTCCTTTACTCTATCCAACAATGTCGGAGGAGCTTCTAAAACAAATAATTTCTCTTCAGGCTTCTCGGGTCCCTTCACTTCTATTTCCAACTTCTCCATATCTCTTATTAATTCCTCCTGTGTCGTCAGTTGAAACAATTTCTCCCTTCCATTCCTGCTCAGAGCGTCGGCAACTATGTTTGCCTTCCCCATGTGATAAAGAATCTCACAGTCATAATCTTTGATTAGTTCTAACCACCTCCTCTGACACATATTCAACTCCTTCTGTGTGAAGATATATTTCAAACTTTTGTGGTCAGTGTATATCTCATATTTCTCTTCGTACAAGTAATGTCTCTAGATCTTTAATGCAAAAAGTATTATCGCTAACTCTAAGTCATGAGTAGGGTATCGTTTTTCATAATCCTTTAATTATCGTGACACATAAGCAATGACCTTGACATGTTACATTAGCACATAGCCCAATCCTCTATGTGATGCATCACTATACACCACGAATCCTCCTGTATCATCTGGTAGGGATAATACAGGCGCTTCGCTTCATCTCTTCTTCAACTCTTGAAAACTCTCTTCGCATTTATCAGTCCATACGAATTTCACCGTCTTCCTCGTCAAATTAGTCAACGGGGTCGCTATCTTAGAAAAATCTTGGATGAATCTTCGATAGTACTCTGCTAACCCTAGGAAACTCCTCACCTCCGTCGGTGTTCTCGGTTGTTCCCAACTACTTACCACTTTAACCTTTTCGGGGTCTACTGAGATTCCATTCTCATCCACCACGTGGCCAAAGAATTGAATCTTCTTCATCCAAAATTTGTATTTTGAAAACTTCGCATAAATCTCCTCCCTTTGCAGTGCCTCCAAAATAATCTACAGATGTTCGGTGTGTTCTTCCTCTATCTTTGAGTAGATCAAATTGTCATCGATGAAAACTACTACGAATTTATCCAAGTATGACTTGAAAACTCGATTCATAAAGTCCATGAATGTTGGTGGAGCATTAGTTAAATCGAATGACATTTCCAAAAACTCGTAATGTCCATAACGTGTTCAAAACGCAGTCTTTGGTATGTCCTCATCCCATACTTTTAGTTGATGATATCCTGTCCATAAGTCAATCTTTGAGAAACATTTTGTTCCCTTTAGTTGATCAAACAATTCGTCTATCCTTGGTAATGGATATCGATTCTTGATTGTTACTCTGTTTAATTCTTGATAATCGATACAGAGCCTCATTGATCCATCCTTTTTCTTCATGAATAACACTGGTGCTCCCCAAGGAGACACACTCGGTCGAATGTAACCCTTATCTAATAGTTCTTGAAGTTGTATCATCAATTCCTTCATTTCTACTGGCGCCATACGATATGGAGCCTTCGAAATCAGTGTCATTCCCGGTGCTAAGTCTATTACGAATTCGATTTCTCTGTCTGGCGGAAGTCCAGGCAGATCATCCGAAAACACGTCTTGAAATTCATTCACTACGGGTATATCTTTAATCTCTACTCCCTTTTTTTCGAGTATCTACGATGTAAGCTAAATAACTGACACATCCTTTCCTTAACAACTTTCTGGCCTGCATCATCGTAAAGAAACACGATTGCTTAAGCAATGAGCTACCATAAAACACTTCCTTAGACTTACTCGGAGTCTGAAGGTTCACACATTTGTTCCGACAGTCAATTATCGCTGCATGGTTATATAACCAATCCATTCCCAGTATTACGTCAAATTCTCCCAGTCTAATAGGAATCAAGTCAACACTCAGTTCATGTTCTCTAACGTTTGCGCAACAATTTCTATAAACGTATTCTACAGTGATTATTTCCTTATTCGCAACCTCTATGTTCAAGGAATCTTCTAAACGTTCTCGGGGTGTACTAAATTTACTTGCAAATTCTTCACATACAAAAGAACAGGTAGCACCCGAATAAAATAATACATGAGCATTTATATTATTGATTGGGATTATACCTGACACCACGTCCTTTGCAGCCATTGCGTCCTGGAAAGTCATGTTAAAGGTTCAAGCGGTCGATCGGTTGGGCTGTGCAGGTCCACCAATCATTAACTTGCTTCCTCCTCCCTGGCTTCCGCCAGCTCCATCGCTTCCTTTCTTAGGGCATTCCTTTATCTGGTGCTCTGTTGATCCACAAGCAAAACATCCTCTGATCTTTTTCGGCTTCGGGCAATTCAGCGAGATGTGCCTGTAATACCCAATAAAATAATTAAATATTTATGTGAGCTTTAAAATATTTAATTGAACTTTTCTTATATTTGGGTCAAACTGTAGTTAATTTATTTGGGCCATTAAAATTAATTGGGTCTAATTTATATTTGTGCCATTTTAAATCCTAATAAAATTAAAAGTATTAATAAAATATATTAATTAATAAATAAACCTAAACCTAACTGCTTTATTATATCTCTGCGAATCAACTGAGAAAAAAAAAAGGGAGAACTCAGCCGCACAAAAGGAAGTGGAGAATTGGAACTGGTAAGTTACTAGTTTTATTTATTTTTTTGAATGGAAACTTTCTTGTTGGGTATTGTGTCAAGGACTTAAGGGACTTTTTTTGAATGCATGCATGCTCATTCTCTATATATATGCCTCCTGCAGCAATGATTAATTAATTTGAATATATATATATATATATATATATATATATATATATATATATATATATATATATATATATATATATAAACATATATAAATATATATATCAATACAGCGGCTGATTCATTGTGTATATATATAATATATATAAGACACGAAAATTTAAAAACGGGTTAGTAATAATTAGTATTATAATATTGTTATTGTAATTAAAATATATCTTTTGGGTACAAATTGAATATAATATATTAAAATTATTGAATTTATGAAAATATAATTTGTATGAGTTTGTAATTTAATTATGTGATTTATATTTTATTTTGATAATTAGATCGGATTGGGTGATTTTAGCGAGTGATAGTTGGATTCAGCGAATTATTTTGGTACTATATTAAGGTTTGGATTTCGTACTTTTTCAGCGAGACTCTTTTAAATATAATTCGTTCATTTTGTTATTCGTTTAGAAATTTGGTATTGCCTCTCGGGATTATTCCTTGTTGTCAAAATTATTGAGATAGTTTCGTTTTGACGTTGATATTTGAATTCATATTTGTACTCTTTGAACTAGTTAATCGTGTCAATATGTTTTGGAGACTTTATTCGTTTGTACCATTGTTCGTATATTTTTGTTCACACTCGAAGTTGTTTTGATCATTGATATCTTGTAATAATTGGGTATGTTTGTATTTGATAATTCGATTTCATTTGAATATGGCCATGTAAGACTTGTGATTTGAACCCCTTTTGGCTTACATTTTGTAGTTTGATCCTTAGGGTATACTTGAGCTAACCACCTGTAGGGGTACCACAGGCATGTCCTCTTGACACAAGTGCATGACACCTTCCGTGGCGGTGTGATCAGTCCACGACGTATCCTTTTGTATGCTCTGGGTATGAGCTTTGGCCATTTGATATATTTTTTCAGGATATGTATGGGTCGATCCAATATTTGATTTGATTCGATTTGTTTGGTGGATTAGTGACATATCTGTCGTGCGTACTATCCAATTTGATTTGTATACATAATGGCACCGATGTATTTTGTTAGCCTTTGGCTATTTGTATTTGAGCTCAAAAATGAAATTGTTATCTTACAATCATTTGATTCAGCCTTATTTGTTTGGGATTCTTTTGGCTAAAATTATTCGATTGATAGTGTTAGTCATTTGTAAATGGACTCTCAAATTTTGATCTATTCGTAATTCGTTTATAATTCACATGTGTTCATTTATTCAACTCATTTAGATTCATTACTTATTGTGATATATTTATTCATCTTCATATCCGTACTGGGAAATTGGTTCACGCTATGTTCTTTTTCTGGAAAGTAATCAGAGTTGATTAGGATTTGTGGGATGAGAGCTACCTTTGATCCAAATGAGTAGATTATCTTTTGAGATTTTTATTAGACTTGGATTTCCTAAGATTTTGTAACTGGATGTTTTGGGGTATATTTTAACATTTATTTATTATTAGTAGAGACTATGTAAATGTGGAGTTCATTCTATTTAAATTAGAGTATGTGACATTTAGTATTAAATTTTATTAGAGATATTTTGAGGTTTATTAGAGATTTGTATTTATTATGTTTGTGCGTGACATCCTTTTTTTCCTTTTGGGAAAGGGGTTGTTACAGAGTTGGTATCAGAGCTTAGGTTATGATCTTATAGATTGCCTTTTAGGCTTGACCTGTGAGTTATGGGTAGACCACTGGGTAGTTATAAGATTTGTATTGCGTTTGATTTTCTTTCTGCATAAATTTGGCTTTGATTATTTGTTTTGATCTGTTTGTTCTCGTCTGTTTGAATTTGTATCGTAGATGGCTCGTAAGTCTTCGAGAATTGCTGGGAGGCAGGGTAATATCGGTAGGAGGGGTCAGAGGCAGCCCCAGGTTGAGGCTGTTAACCAGGGTGGAAACGATGGAAATCAGGGTAATACAATAATAACCCCAGCTATGGTCACAGCAATGGTGAATGAAGCAGTTACGCAGGTCGTGGCACAGGCTCTGCAGGGTATTCCGCAGAGGCAGGGAGATCAACATGCAAATGGAGGATGATGCAGAGATACCACAACATGAGAAAAATATTCCTCCCGAGGATCAAGTGGGTAACCAAGTGCAGCCATTGTATGTGTTATTAGAGAGGTTCATTAAGCAGAAGGACAATTCTTTTCATTTTGCTCCGACTCCAATTGATACGGAGAACTAGATCGCCCATTTAGAGAAGATTTTTGATGTGATTGGGTGTTCAGAAAATCAGAAGGTGAGATTACCAGTTTATAAGCTAGAGTATGATG
Organism: Panax japonicus; assembly: GCA_020205505.1. Lineage (NCBI taxonomy): Eukaryota > Viridiplantae > Streptophyta > Magnoliopsida > Apiales > Araliaceae > Panax > Panax japonicus. The sequence goes on along the minus strand of CM035101.1, from coordinate 37,555,453 downwards.
CTCAGCGATTGTGGAAATCGTTAAAGGCTACACAGAGAGATGGATTTATGGATGGACTCATATGGAACAGTTTTTGTGACCTTTTCTATTAACAATATTTCCCAAATGCTGATAGGGATGCATACATTAGGGAATTTGTGTCCATTCGGCAGACGGATGATGAGACTATTACCGATTTCATAGCGAGGTTTACGAGATTGGCTGGTTTTGTGGGTTCAATAGCTGGGACAGCTGCATAATAGGCAGAAAAGTTTAAATGGTCTTTAAAATATGAGTATAGAAGGTCGACCATCCACACCATATTTACAGATGTATCACATGTGGCTAATACAACTAAGAGTGTGGAAATGGAGCACAAGGACTTTCGAGCTTCCAAATCAGAAGGGAGTCGAAAGAGAGATAGAGATGACCAGCAAGGGCAAGGAATGGGGCAGTTTGGCAAAAATCCGAATAGAAGGCAAAATAATTGGAAGGATCCTCAATCGGGTTAGCGATTTAATCCTCAAAGGGATTTTTCTTACCCAATGCAGCAGGGTGGTCGTGGAGGTCATCAGCAGGGTCAGTGGCAAGCTGGAGGGTAGTATCAAAATAGGAGATTTCAACAGAACAAGGGTTTCCAGCAAAATCAGAATTACGGTCAGCATCGCCAACAGGGTCAAATTCAAGGGCGGTATCCAGGACCGGCAGGTGGAGGAAATCCGAACCTTTTGCCATTTCCACCTGGTCCATGTGTTACTTGTGGTAGGTATCATGTTGGTAGGGCGTGCTATCAAAATACAGGGGCTTGTTTCTTATGTGGACAGATGGGACATAGAGCAAGGGACTGTATAGTTCATCGTGGTAATGGGGGAGGCGGTAATGCTGGTAATGGCGGTCAGCGTAACGCCAGTGGGAGAGTATTTGCATTGACAGCTAATCAGGCGGCCTAAGCAGCAGGTACTATTTCAGGAATCCTTCTTGTAGTAAATCGCAAGGATTTAGTTTTGTTTGACACTGGATCTACACACTCTATTGTTTCACTTTCATTTATTAGCCATCTTGGAGTACCTTCTCATATATTAGATCCTCATTTATCTATTTCTACCCCGATGGGGAATTCTGTGATTATTTCTGAGCAATTTCGTGAGTGTCCTTTGAAGTTAGGGAGGATGGTGTATGCAGCTAACTTACTTCCGATGGTGATGCATGATTTCGATATCATCTTGGGTATGGATTGGCTGAGTAAACATCGAGCCACTATTGATTGTCAGGCGATGAAGGTTATTTTTGGAACCTTAGAGGCTCCAAAATTCTAGTTTCTATGTTCCAAGTCGAATGGTGTTGCAAAGTTGATCTCAGCTTTGAAGGCGAGCAAAATAATTTCTAAGGGATGTGATTGTTATTTGGCTTATGTGAAGGATACCTCGAGGGATGAGCCCCAACTTGATGACTATCCAGTTGTGCGAGAATTTCCTGAGGTATTTCCTAAGGATCTGCCAGGATTGCCACCACCAAGGGAAGTTGAGTTTACAATTGAGCTCATTCCTGGAGCGGAACCTATTTCTAAGGCACCCTATAGAATGGCTCCATTAGAGTTATAGGAGTTGAAGGAACAATTGCAGGAGTTGTTAGATTGTGGATTCATTAGACCGAGCGTATCGCCATGAGGTGCTCCAGTGTTGTTTGTGAAGAAGAAGGACGGATCTATGAGATTTTGTATAGATTATAGGGAGCTAAATCAGATCACTATCAGGAACAAATATCCACTGCCACGGATAGATGACCTTTTCGATCAACTCCAAGGGGCGAAGTTCTTCTCAAAGATAGATTTGAGGTCGGGGTACCATCAGTTGAGGATGAGGGAAGAGGACATTCCAAAAATAGCTTTTCGTACTCGATATGGGCACTATGAGTTTTTGGTGATATCATTTGGGTTAACTAATGCTCCGGCAGTGTTTATGGGTATGATGAATCGGGTTTTTAGCGAGTATTTGGACCAATTTGTCATTGTCTTCATTGATGACATTTTGGTGTATTCCAAGTCTAAGGAGGAGCATGAAGAGCATCTTCGTACTGTTTTGGGGGTTCTGCAAAAGAATAAGTTATATTCTAAGTTCTCCAAATGCGAGTTTTGGTTAGAACAGGTAGCATTTTTGGGACATGTCGTGTCTACTGAAGGTATTAAGGTGGATCCTGCGAAGGTTGAGGCTATCATTAATTGGCTAAGACCTACCACGGTAACTGAAATAAGGAGTTTCTTGGGTTTGGCAGGGTACTACAGGCGATTTGTGGAATGTTTCTCTTTGTTAGCTTTGCCATTAACTCAGTTGATGAAGAAGGGCATAAAGTTTGTATGGAATGAGGAACGTGAGAAAAGTTTGTAGGAGCTTAAGAAAAGACTTGTGTCGGCTCTAGTGCTTACATTACCGTCGGGGATATGAGGTTATCAGATTTACAGTGACGCTTCCAAGAAGGGATTAGGGTGCGTTTTGATGAAACATGGTATGGTAAATGCTTATGCTTCCAGACAACTTAAACCTTATGAGGTGAATTATCCTTCCCACGACTTGGAGTTAGCAGCAGTTATTTTTGCCCTAAAGATTTAGAGGCACTATCTATATGGAGAGACTAATGACATTTTCACCGACCACAAGAGCCATAAATATATTTTTACTCAGAAGGATCTTAACATGAGACAGAGGCGTTGGTTGGAGCTTCTCAAGGATTATGATGCTAGGAATCAGTATCACCCCGGTAAGGCTAATGTGGTTGCAGATGCTCTTAGCCGGAAGAGTTCAGGGAGTGTAGCTGCCTTGGTTACACAACCTCAACTTATCTCTGATATAGAGCGTGTGGGTTTGGAGCTATATACTAGAGGTTCTGATGGTTTGGTAGCTAGTATGAGGGTGGAACCTTCTCCTATTTTGCGTATCAAGGAATCCCAAAAGGAGGATGGCAAGTTGTGGACTAGAGCGCAAAATATGGATGAGGGTAGGCAACCAAATTTTCGTATTAATGAGCAAGGTGTGATATGGTTTGGTAAACGGTTATGTGTTCCAGTAGATCCAATGATTCGTGAGGCAGTGTTGACTGAAGATCATAGTTCGCCATTTTCTATTCATCCAGGGTCTACAAAGATGTATAAGGATCTGAAGGAGAATTTTTGCTGGAGTGAATTGAAAAGGGATGTAGCTGAATTTGTGAGTAAATGTCTTACCTGTCAGCAAGTGAAGATAGAGCATCAGCGACCTGGTGGTTTGTTGCAACAGTTAGAGATTCCTGTGTGGAAATGGGATGATATTTTGATGAACTTTATAACTGGGTTGCCGAGGACTCTTAAAAAGAATGATACTATTTGGGTGGTAGTGGATCGTTTGACTAAATTGGCACTTTTTCTGTCTATTCGTGAAGATTTTTTGGTAAATAAGTTAGCAGATATTTTTCAACGTGCGATTATTAGGCTTCATGGAACTCCAGTTTCTATTGTTTCGAATCGGGATCCGCTGTAGCAGCCCCGAATCCGGGCCCCGAATCGCCGCGGACTCGGTACACTAATTCTATAACTATTTGCGGAAGATATAAACATAAATTGTTTATACATTATATTACACACTTATCCCCAAGGTCGAGAAACCTTAACTTAAACACCATTCACAAAATATCTATTATACAACAATATTTATCAAAATATATTATTACAAACAAGCCGCACATTATATCCCAAGCTGAACTTGGCCTTAACCTTTTTTTCCTGTATCCGAACGCATTCGCCTTATCTGCAATGTTTTATCATGATATAGCAAGGGTGAGCATGAAAGTTGCCCAGCAAGTTTAAATACAACAATATAACAATATATCATGATTGAAGAGTATGAATAATAAGCTGACTATAATTCATCAATATAGTTGAGAATTATCACAAACAAACTTTTGACTGAAAAAGTGTTAAACATGAACAAACATTTCTGAACCAACTGGTAATGAAGGTGATCAGCCTTTCATACCTGACTTATACATGCAAGATGAACCGAGTACAATTTTTATGGCAATCAACAACGATTAACCATCAGCTTGAATGAAACACTCTTATTAGAGTTAAGTATAAGAAAACTTGCATGAACCGTTGATTACCGCAACGAATTTTAATAACGCTTTACCCCGAAGACCTAATATTAATAATATAGATCTCCAATATTAGAATAATATCATCACAATATATACTGTTATATTTATACACACAGAATAACCTAAACACATAGCACATAACCCTATCAGTCTTTACAACACATAAGACTTAGTATCAGGTCAAACTATTTCAGTCTGACTTGAAATCGACATAATTTTATCATCCCGACGGTCTAGTCGGACGAATATCGAGTTTAAGTTCAATTAAACACTGACTAACCACTTAACCATCATCACAGATAATTATCTTAGCAGACAAAACATTTTTCCTAGGCTCGTAATAATTTTTGGATAATTATTACCATTTATCAATATTTTTCAATCATTAAAACCGTATTTAAATGAATTAAATACCACTTAATACCTTAATCATTAATATTCATTTAATATAAAATATTAATGAAAATCATTACATAATATTATAATATAATTATAATATACCAAAGTATTTTTAATACCTTAAAAATCATTTTTATATGATTTTCCAACACTTTAATCCATTATCCGATAATTAATATTAATATTAAAATTTTAATATTTTCATGCCAAAATATCAAAAGTTATATTTTATAACTTAATATATTTTTATATCACTTAAATCATTTTTATATAATTTATAAATCATTAATTCCATTTTTCCTTAATTTATTTAATATAGTTATTAAATAAACTAATTATCATTAATATTGATTAATTAATGAATTTCATCTCAAAATATCAAAAGTCATCAAAAATAACTTAAAATATTTTCTTTATCATAATATTATTTTTCATGATTTTTCATGAATTAAAAATTATTTTTAAATAATTTATTTAATATTATAATTAAATAAATAAATACCATTTACATTCCAAAAATACTAAATATTTTTGAAATATACTCAAAATAGTTAAAAACTATTTTTCAGACTTTAAAATAATTTTTCGGAATTTATTTTGTATTTTTAATAATTAAAAACCATTTATTTCTATTTTTAATTAATTTTAGGAAAATCAGAAATAGAAACCGTCACTAAAGGTAGCTTTGGTGACACATCCGTCGCTGAATGTGTTCTTCAGCTGTTCTTGAGTGTTCATGTCAGTTAACCGGCCAGCACGTTTGACCATGATGTTATCTAAGTTCCTAATGTATTCTGGGCTTGTAATTGAGTTAATCTTGTAGTATTAATGTAGTACTACAATGTTAAACAAGTTTCCTGGCCAAATCATAACACAGTCGTGAGATCTAAGCTGTAGAAGTCGTTGTCAGACCTGTTCTTGAGTTTCTGGGTTGCCCAGAAACTCAAGCAGTAACGAGGAGGCTACTTTGAATCCTCATATCATGTGTTTTGGGTTTGTTTGGTGATATTTAATGGTTTTAGATTGTAGACAACATGACAAAGTACAACTTGAGTACTCTATATCAACATAACAACATCAGATCTGAGAGATCTAGTCCGGTCAAAGTATGGGTCAGGCACTGTTCTTCACGATTTCTGGGTTTTCCAGAATTTGTCAAAACAGACGGTCAACGCATGTTTGACCTTAATTTTCTACTATCCTGATACAGATCTAGGTGATGTAAAGGTTTCAGTATGTACACAACATGTCAACCTACAAGGATCAATCAATAACATGGCCAAACAAGCAAACGAAAGCAAGATTCATGGCCTTGAAAAACTTGTCAGACCAATCTGGAAATCTGGGCTTGCCCAAAAATCCAGAAAACGTGATCGGTCAACGCATTTTGACTGCTTATAACTTTTGATCTAGACCTGCTATGACTCTGATTCAAATTGGAGAATAAAGCCCTATCAACAAAGAACATATCTATAACATTACATACATAAAACATCAAATACCCACAGATCTAAGGCCTCTGACATTTGACTGTCAGGCCACTTTTCAAAGTTTTTCCAGATTTCTAAAAATGCAAGATTCGAGTATCTTGATGTTATGGATCTAGGATGTAACAAACCAGATCACTAAATGACACCTAAATACACAACATTAACCAACAAACAACAACATTAAACATCAAAATCATAGATTTCGAAATTTAGGGTTCTTTACCATTTTGAGCTTTTGATCTACAATCTGATCCTTGGTTGCTGATATTTAACGATTATGGACTGATCTAAGCTTATCATTTAACTCTCTTTTACTCCCACCCACGAAATTTAAGAGAGAGAATGGTCTTGGTTGTTTTTGAGAAATAATGTAGCATTTTCTCTCTCTTTAATCTAATATATGAATTAGATACAATGTATGATCAAATCCAGCTGCTGATCTAGTTGAAATAAGTCATAAGCTAGGGCTAGGGTTTAGCTAGGGTTGTTCACCAACCCATGATCTTGGCTAGATTTGCAAGTTGTTTAAAAATAATCTAAAAAGGGCATTTTTGTCTTTTCCATTTATTTTCTAAATTTTGCATTAGATGAAACCCTTAGGGTTTAGGGTTTGGAGTATTTAGGGTTTAGATTTTAACCCTAAACTTTGCAAAAATTTAATTTCTATAATTTCCGAATTTCGGTTATACAAATGGAAAAATTAATATTTCTAACTTATAATTAGAATTTAACATTTCAAAATTATAATTAGGATTTACTAATTATATTAAAATTCCTTAATCATACGTAAATCTTGTTAATTAGGATTAGCATTTCCTAATTACAATTGCTAATAAAGCAATTAGGGTCAAAATAGTCATTAGGGTTCAAAACCCTTAAATTAGAGTTTCTTATAGAAAATTAAATTTCCTAATTTAGAAATTAAATCTTCGTAATTAGATTAAGGTTTCTAATTACTCATAAATTGAAATAATTAGGATTAGGGTTTCTTAATTAACATTGCTAATTTTAGCAATTAAATCCATAATTGAGCATTAGGGTTTCTGACGGAATAATTAGGGTTCCAAAAATTAGAAATTAGGGTTTGCTAATTAATTAACCTTTACCCTAATTATTACTTAATTAATAACACTTAAACATTAAAATTCTCCGTTATATTCTCAAATTAGGGTTTCATTTTATCAGTATCTGAAATTAGGGTTTTCAGATCTGGTATTAGGGTTTCTAATAATCAATTAAGATTTTAGATAATTCATTAGGGTTTTCCCTAATTAATACAAATTAATGACGTTTAACCTTGTACATACATTGCATTCCCAATCTAGGGTTTTCGATATCCGATTTAGGGTTTCGGACTTTCGGAACTGAAACTAGAGTTTCCAGAACCGATTTCTAGAATTTCTTATTAGATGTTAGGTTTTTCTAACAGAACGCTGTCATTCTTAATATATACTTAGGGTTTATCACAGATGTAATTTATCTGATCAACCCATGACCCTTAACCACATTCTGAACACATCATTAACCATAAACACAGAACATAATCACATAAATCCTTAATCCTGAATAATTCACCTATATCCTTTACAGAATTTTGAAACCCTCAAAATTGCATCCCAATAACATTAAACGCATACATTTATTTTCTGTCTAGGTCTATTATTTGACCTTAAATCCATCATTTAAGATTTTCATAAATTACCCAAATTCTCGGGTTGTCACATTCACCCCTCCTTATAAGAATTTCGTCCCCGAAATTCACCTTACACCTTACACCGTGCACCTTACACCATTCACACATGAACCTTACACCTTACACCGTGCACCTTACACCATTCACACATATACCATTCACACACATTATTACATGCTACCCAATATACCTCTCACCAGAGTAAAAGTTTTCAAATTGTGCTGAGGGGTCATATACACCATGAACACATTTAGTATTAACGGTAGTGATCATACCGCAAAACAATACATTACTTGGTCTTTTTACAATCACAAAGAAGGTAAACTACCATTATTAGTACTTTAGGTGATCATCCCATCGTACAGTTACGTCATGCATAACGTATTAGTCATTTTAGCGAATATTTATGCTATTAGATTGGATTATTTATCCAAACATTATCGTTCACCTCAGTCTTATCATTGGATTCTGCACCAAAACAATTTAGTTCGGGAAATTCTTTCAATAAACACTTGGAGTTTTTATAAAATTAGTCTAGCTGAATCAAATAGCATAGACCCATATCAATAATTCAATTCAATCGAATTATTTAGGTGTAGCCAAACCCCGTTGGCAAATTAAAATTTTTGAAATCATTTTCGAGAATGACGTCATGTAACAGTCCGTTGAGGATTCCGTCATTGGTGATTTTATCATACTACATCATACCATAGTAGAATAGTGACTTCATGTCAAATTCACACTAAGTAATAATGCATTGATGACTCCATCATTTTTATCATCTTTGCACCAGGTTACATGGTACATAAGTGATAAATAAAAATAATTTTTTTGATATTTTAAAACATTTGCGTCTAGCCGAAATAAGTAGCATATACTGTACTTTAAACTGTTTCAAAAATGATTACGAGTCTACATTTTTTTTAAAAGGCACATAGTGCGTATTTAGCTTGATGTCAAAAATTTCGATGTTTAGCATAGCTAGGAGTTTAGGAAAACCTAAGTCTCCACTAATGATCATTTGCTTAATAATCTATCTGTTCCTATAATCCTTAACACTCCATTCACAAGCAACTATACCCAATTCATAAAACCACACTTATGAATTCATAACCTGACCACAATTATATGAGTTTACAAACTGACCCTAGTCTGACCTTTGGCGTCCGTTCGCTGAGGGGCTCCTAAACATTTCATATAACTATGCGTCAAGAATGTCACATAAGTATGAGTTCGAAGAACTCGTACTTAATCTTATATTCTCTGCCTATGACCTATTTATCTATATATAATAACTAGCGTGACACAACATTTCAATTATTACCAATGCCACCAACCAAGTAGTTTTTACACCAAGTACAATTCCCTGCCCATACAAGGAATCATACAACTCAGTTGCTAACATGAGTCCTCATTGAAATTCCCACCCAATCTTAACCCCCTTTTTCAATATGAATTCAATTCGTATTCATAATCCATAACTCATTTATGAGTTTTCATTTTCATAGTACCATTTCATAGTACAACTTTCACACAGCATCTTGCTGTAAACTTTTCAATCAATAAATTGATTCATTTCCCATATCATAACCTTTTCAGATCACGGGGTGATCTTATCGTATATTACGATTCAATTCCAGAACTTGATCATTTTGTTTTATGATCTCCTATCCCTGCACTTTCAGTCTTTTAGACTCGATCTATTCACCGTTACTGTTCAACTTTATTATCAGAGTTAGGGAACTCAGTGTCTTTATACTTGCCGAGATTCATCTTTGAATCTTGCCGACCAACTAACTCTATGTGAGTTAGATCTTATCCTAATCACTGCGGTTATTGGTCTAAGGTATTCCTACTTAAGCTTCATAACCAACAGCTCTGATACCAACTGTAGCAGCCCCGAATCCGGGCCTCGAATCGCCGCGGACTCGGTACACTAATTCTATAACTATTTGCGGAAGATATAAACATAAATTGTTTATACATTACATTACACACTTATCCCCAAGGTCGAGTAACCTTAACTTAAACACCATTCACAAAATATCTATTATACAACAATATTTATCAAAATATATTATTACAAACAAGTCGCACTTTATATCCCAAGCTGAACTTGGCCTTAACCTTTTTTTTCTGTATCCGAACGCATTCGCCTTATCTGCAATGTTTTATCATGATATAGCAAGGGTGAGCATGAAAGTTGCCCAGCAAGTTTAAATACAACAATATAATAATATATCATGATTGAAGAGTATGAATAATAAGCTGACTATAATTCATTAATATAGTTGAGAATTATCACAAACAAACTTTTGACTGAACAAGTGTTAAACATGAACAAACATTTCTGAACCAACTGGTAATGAAGGTGATCAGCCTTTCATACCTGACTTATACATGCAAGATGTACAGAGTACAATTTTCATGGCAATCAACAACGATTAACCATCAGCTTGAATGAAACACTCTTATTAGAGTTAAGTATAAGAAAACTTGCCTGAACCATTGATTACCGCAACGAATTTTAATAACGCTTTACCCCGAAGACCTAATATTAATAATATAGATCTCCAATATTAGAATAATATCATCACAGTATATACTGTTATATTTATACACAAAGAATAACCTAAACACATAGCACATAACCCTATCAGTCTATACAACACATAAGACTTAGTATCAGGTCAAACTATTTTAGTCTGACTTGAAACCGACATAATTTTATCATCCCGACGGTCTAGTCAGACGAATATCGAGTTTAAGTTCAATTAAACCATGACTAACCACTTAACCATCATCACAGATAATTATCTTAGCAGACAAAATATTTTTCCTAGGCTCGTAATAATTTTCGGATAATTATTACCATTTATCAACATTTTTCAATCATTAAAACCGTATTTAAATGAATTAAATACCACTTAATACCTTAATCATTAATATTCATTTAATATAAAATATTAATGAAAATCATTACATAATATTATAATATAATTATAATATACCAAAGTATTTTTAATACCTTAAAAATCATTTTTATATGATTTTCCAACACTTTAATCCATTATCCGATAATTAATATTAATATTAAAATTTTAATATTTTCATGCTAAAATATCAAAAGTTATATTTTATAACTTAATATATTTTTATATCACTTAAATCATTTTTATATAATTTATAAATCATTAATTCCATTTTTCCTTAATTTATTTAATATAGTTATTAAATAAACTAATTATCATTAATATTGATTAATTAATGAATTTCATCTCAAAATATCAAAAGTCATCAAAAATAACTTAAAATATTTTCTTTATCATAATATTATTTTTCATGATTTTTCATGAATTAAAAATTATTTTTAAATAATTTATTTAATATTATAATTAAATAAATAAATACCATTTACATTCCAAAAATACTAAATATTTTTGAAATATACTCAAAATAGTTAAAAACTATTTTTCAGACTTTAAAATAATTTTTCGGAATTTATTTTGTATTTTTAATAATTAAAAACCATTTATTTCTATTTTTAATTAATTTTAGGAAAATCAGAAATAGAAACCGTCACTAAAGGTAGCTTTGGTGACACATCCGTCGCTGAATGTGTTCTTCAGCTGTTCTTGAGTGTTCATGTCAGTTAACCGGCCAGCACGTTTGACCATGATGTTATCTAAGTTCCTAATGTATTCTGGGCTTGTAATTGAGTTAATCTTGTAGTATTAATGTAGTACTACAATGTTAAACAAGTTTCCTGGCCAAATCATAACACAGTCGTGAGATCTAAGCTGTAGAAGTCGTTGTCAGACCTGTTCTTGAGTTTCTGGGTTGCCCAGAAACTCAAGCAGTAACGAGGAGGCTACTTTGAATCCTCATATCATGTGTTTTGGGTTTGTTTGGTGATATTTAATGGTTTTAGATTGTAGACAACATGACAGAGTACAACTTGAGTACTCTATATCAACATAACAACATCAGATCTGAGAGATCTAGTCCGGTCAAAGTATGGGTCAGGCACTGTTCTTCACGATTTCTGGGTTTTCCAGAATTTGTCAAAACAGACGTTCAACGCATGTTTGACCTTAATTTTCTACTATCCTGATATAGATCTAGGTGATGTAAAGGTTTCAGTATGTACACAACATGTCAACCTACAAGGATCAATCAATAACATGGCCAAACAAGCAAACGAAAGCAAGATTCATGGCCTTGAAAAACTTGTCAGACCAATCTGGAAATCTGGGCTTGCCCAAAAATCCAGAAAACGTGATCGGTCAACGCATTTTGACTGCTTATAACTTTTGATCTAGGCCTGCTATGACTCTGATTCAAATTGGAGAATAAAGCCCTATCAACAAAGAACATATCTATAACATTACATACATAAAACATCAAATACCCACAGATCTAAGGCCTCTGACATTTGACTGTCAGGCCACTTTTCAAAGTTTTTCCAGATTTCTAAAAATGCAAGATTCGAGTATCTTGATGTTATGGATCTAGGATGTAACAAACCAGATCACTAAATGACACCTAAATACACAACATTAACCAACAAACAACAACATTAAACATCAAAATCATAGATTTCGAAATTTAGGGTTCTTTACCATTTTGAGCTTTTGATCTACAATCTGATCCTTGGTTGCTGATATTTAACGATTATGGACTGATCTAAGCTTATCATTTAACTCTCTTTTACTCCCACCCACGAAATTTAAGAGAGAGAATGGTCTTGGTTGTTTTTGAGAAATAATGTAGCATTTTCTCTCTCTTTAATCTAATATATGAATTAGATACAATGTATGATCAGATCCAGCTGCTGATCTAGTTGAAATAAGTCATAAGCTAGGGCTAGGGTTTAGCTAGGGTTGTTCACCAACCCATGATCTTGGCTAGATTTGCAAGTTGTCTAAAAATAATCTAAAAAGGGCATTTTTGTCTTTTCCATTTATTTTCTAAATTTTGCATTAGATGAAACCCTTAGGGTTTAGGGTTTGGAGTATTTAGGGTTTAGATTTTAACCCTAAACTTTGCAAAAATTTAATTTCTATAATTTCCGAATTTCGGTTATACAAATGGAAAAATTAATATTTCTAACTTATAATTAGAATTTAACATTTCAAAATTATAATTAGGATTTACTAATTATATTAAAATTCCTTAATCATACGTAAATCTTGTTAATTAGGATTAGCATTTCCTAATTACAATTGCTAATAAAGCAATTAGGGTCAAAATAGTCATTAGGGTTCAAAACCCTTAAATTAGAGTTTCTTATAGAAAATTAAATTTCCTAATTTAGAAATTAAATCTTCGTAATTAGATTAAGGTTTCTAATTACTCATAAATTGAAATAATTAGGATTAGGGTTTCTTAATTAACATTGCTAATTTTAGCAATTAAATCCATAATTGAGCATTAGGGTTTCTGACGGAATAATTAGGGTTCCAAAAATTAGAAATTAGGGTTTGCTAATTAATTAACCTTTACCCTAATTATTACTTAATTAATAACACTTAAGCATTAAAATTCTCCGTTATATTCTCAAATTAGGGTTTCATTTTATCAGTATCTGAAATTAGGGTTTTCAGATCTGGTATTAGGGTTTCTAATAATCAATTAAGATTTTAGATAATTCATTAGGGTTTTCCCTAATTAATACAAATTAATGACGTTTAACCTTGTACGTACATTGCATTCCCAATCTAGGGTTTTCGATATCCGATTTAGGGTTTCGGACTTTCGGAACTGAAACTAGAGTTTCCAGAACCGATTTCTAGAATTTCTTATTAGATGTTAGGTTTTTCTAACAGAACGCTGTCATTCTTAATATATACTTAGGGTTTATCACAGATGTAATTTATCTGATCAACCCATGACCCTTAACCACATTCTGAACACATCATTAACCATAAACACAGAACATAATCACATAAATCCTTAATCCTGAATAATTCACCTATATCCTTTACAGAATTTTGAAACCCTCAAAATTGCATCCCAATAACATTAAACGCATACACTTATTTTCTGTCTAGGTCTATTATTTGACCTTAAATCTATCATTTAAGATTTTCATAAATTACCCAAATTCTCGGGTTGTCACATTCACCCCTCCTTATAAGAATTTCGTCCCCGAAATTCACCTTACACCTTACACCGTGCACCTTACACCATTCACACATGAACCTTACACCTTACACCGTGCACCTTACACCATTCACACATATACCATTCACACACATTATTACATGCTACCCAATATACCTCTCACCAGAGTAAAAGTTTTCAAATTGTGCTGAGGGGTCATATACACCATGAACACATTTAGTATTAACGGTAGTGATCATACCGCAAAACAATACATTACTTGGTCTTTTTACAATCACAAAGAAGGTAAACTACCATTATTAGTACTTTAGGTGATCATCCCATCGTACAGTTACGTCATGCATAACGTATTAGTCATTTTTAGCGAATATTTATGCTATTAGATTGGATTATTTATCCAAACATTATCGTTCACCTCAGTCTTATCATTGGATTCTGCACCAAAACAATTTAGTTCGGGAAATTCTTTCAATAAACACTTGGAGTTTTTATAAAATTAGTCTAGCTGAATCAAATAGCATAGACCCATATCAATAATTCAATTCAATCGAATTATTTAGGTGTAGCCAAACCCCGTTGGCAAATTAAAATTTTTGAAATCATTTTCGAGAATGACGTCATGTAACAGTCCGTTGAGGATTCCGTCATTGGTGATTTTATCATACTACATCATACCATAGTCAAATTCACACTAAGTAATAATGCATTGATGACTCCATCATTTTTATCATCTTTGCACCAGGTTACATGGTACATAAGTGATAAATAAAAATAATTTTTTTGATATTTTAAAACATTTGCGTCTAGCCGAAATAAGTAGCATATACTGTACTTTAAACTGTTTCAAAAATGATTACGAGTCAACATTTTTTTTAAAAGGCACATAGTGCGTATTTAGCTTGATGTAAAAAATTTCGAAGTTTAGCATAGCTAGGAGTTTAGGAAAACCTAAGTCTCCACTAATGATCATTTGCTTAATAATCTATCTGTTCCTATAATCCTTAACACTCCATTCACAAGCAACTATACCCAATTCATAAAACCACACTTATGAATTCATAACCTGACCACAATTATATGAGTTTACAAACTGACCCTAGTCTGACCTTTGGCGTCCGTTCGCTGAGGGGCTCCTAAACATTTCATATAACTATGCGTCAAGAATGTCACATAAGTATGAGTTCGAAGAACTCGTACTTAATCTTATATTCTCTGCCTATGACCTATTTATCTATATATAATAACTAGCGTGACACAACATTTCAATTATTACCAATGCCACCAACCAAGTAGTTTTTACACCAAGTACAATTCCCTGCCCATACAAGGAATCATACAACTCAGTTGCTAACATGAGTCCTCATTGAAATTCCCACCCAATCTTAACCCCCTTTTTCAATATGAATTCAATTCGTATTCATAATCCATAACTCATTTATGAGTTTTCATTTTCATAGTACCATTTCATAGTACAACTTTCACACAGCATCTTGCTGTAAACTTTTCAATCAATAAATTGATTCATTTCCCATATCATAACCTTTTCAGATCACGGGGTGATCTTATCGTATATATTACGATTCAATTCCAGAACTTGATCATTTTGTTTTATGATCTCCTATCCCTGCACTTTCAGTCTTTTAGACTCGATCTATTCACCGTTACTGTTCAACTTTATTATCAGAGTTAGGGAACTCAGTGTCTTTATACTTGCCGAGATTCATCTTTGAATCTTGCCGACCAACTAACTCTATGTGAGTTAGATCTTATCCTAATCACTGCGGTTATTGGTCTAAGGTATTCCTACTTAAGCTTCATAACCAACAGCTCTGATACCAACTGTAGCAGCCCCGAATCCGGGCCTCGAATCGCCGCGGACTCGGTACACTAATTCTATAACTATTTGCGGAAGATATAAACATAAATTGTTTATACATTACATTACACACTTATCCCCAAGGTCGAGTAACCTTAACTTAAACACCATTCACAAAATATCTATTATACAACAATATTTATCAAAATATATTATTACAAACAAGTCGCACTTTATATCCCAAGCTGAACTTGGCCTTAACCTTTTTTTTCTGTATCCGAACGCATTCGCCTTATCTGCAATGTTTTATCATGATATAGCAAGGGTGAGCATGAAAGTTGCCCAGCAAGTTTAAATACAACAATATAATAATATATCATGATTGAAGAGTATGAATAATAAGCTGACTATAATTCATTAATATAGTTGAGAATTATCACAAACAAACTTTTGACTGAACAAGTGTTAAACATGAACAAACATTTCTGAACCAACTGGTAATGAAGGTGATCAGCCTTTAATACCTGACTTATACATGCAAGATGTACAGAGTACAATTTTCATGGCAATCAACAACGATTAACCATCAGCTTGAATGAAACACTCTTATTAGAGTTAAGTATAAGAAAACTTGCCTGAACCATTGATTACCGCAACGAATTTTAATAACGCTTTACCCCGAAGACCTAATATTAATAATATAGATCTCCAATATTAGAATAATATCATCACAGTATATACTGTTATATTTATACACAAAGAATAACCTAAACACATAGCACATAACCCTATCAGTCTATACAACACATAAGACTTAGTATCAGGTCAAACTATTTTAGTCTGACTTGAAACCGACATAATTTTATCATCCCGACGGTCTAGTCAGACGAATATCGAGTTTAAGTTCAATTAAACCATGACTAACCACTTAACCATCATCACAGATAATTATCTTAGCAGACAAAATATTTTTCCTAGGCTCGTAATAATTTTCGGATAATTATTACCATTTATCAACATTTTTCAATCATTAAAACCGTATTTAAATGAATTAAATACCACTTAATACCTTAATCATTAATATTCATTTAATATAAAATATTAATGAAAATCATTACATAATATTATAATATAATTATAATATACCAAAGTATTTTTAATACCTTAAAAATCATTTTTATATGATTTTCCAACACTTTAATCCATTATCCGATAATTAATATTAATATTAAAATTTTAATATTTTCATGCCAAAATATCAAAAGTTATATTTTATAACTTAATATATTTTTATATCACTTAAATCATTTTTATATAATTTATAAATCAGTAATTCTATTTTTCCTTAATTTATTTAATATAGTTATTAAATAAACTAATTATCATTAATATTGATTAATTAATGAATTTCATCTCAAAATATCAAAAGTCATCAAAAATAACTTAAAATATTTTCTTTATCATAATATTATTTTTCATGATTTTTCATGAATTAAAAATTATTTTTAAATAATTTATTTAATATTATAATTAAATAAATAAATACCATTTACATTCCAAAAATACTAAATATTTTTGAAATATACTCAAAATAGTTAAAAACTATTTTTCAGACTTTAAAATAATTTTTCGGAATTTATTTTGTATTTTTAATAATTAAAAACCATTTATTTCTATTTTTAATTAATTTTAGGAAAATCAGAAATAGAAACCGTCACTAAAGGTAGCTTTGGTGACACATCCGTCGCTGAATGTGTTCTTCAGCTGTTCTTGAGTGTTCATGTCAGTTAACCGGCCAGCACGTTTGACCATGATGTTATCTAAGTTCCTAATGTATTCTGGGCTTGTAATTGAGTTAATCTTGTAGTATTAATGTAGTACTACAATGTTAAACAAGTTTCCTGGCCAAATCATAACACAGTCGTGAGATCTAAGCTGTAGAAGTCGTTGTCAGACCTGTTCTTGAGTTTCTGGGTTGCCCAGAAACTCAAGCAGTAACGAGGAGGCTACTTTGAATCCTCATATCATGTGTTTTGGGTTTGTTTGGTGATATTTAATGGTTTTAGATTGTAGACAACATGACAGAGTACAACTTGAGTACTCTATATCAACATAACAACATCAGATCTGAGAGATCTAGTCCGGTCAAAGTATGGGTCAGGCACTGTTCTTCACGATTTCTGGGTTTTCCAGAATTTGTCAAAACAGACGGTCAACGCATGTTTGACCTTAATTTTCTACTATCCTGATACAGATCTAGGTGATGTAAAGGTTTCAGTATGTACACAACATGTCAACCTACAAGGATCAATCAATAACATGGCCAAACAAGCAAACGAAAGCAAGATTCATGGCCTTGAAAAACTTGTCAGACCAATCTGGAAATCTGGGCTTGCCCAGAAATCCAGAAAACGTGATCGGTCAACGCATTTTGACTGCTCATAACTTTTGATCTAGACCTGCTATGACTCTGATTCAAATTGGAGAATAAAGCCCTATCAACAAAGAACATATCTATAACATTACATACATAAAACATCAAATACCCACAGATCTAAGGCCTCTGACATTTGACTGTCAGGCCACTTTTCAAAGTTTTTCCAGATTTCTAAAAATGCAAGATTCGAGTATCTTGATGTTATGGATCTAGGATGTAACAAACCAGATCACTAAATGACACCTAAATACACAACATTAACCAACAAACAACAACATTAAACATCAAAATCATAGATTTCGAAATTTAGGGTTCTTTACCATTTTGAGCTTTTGATCTACAATCTGATCCTTGGTTGCTGATATTTGACGATTATGGACTGATCTAAGCTTATCATTTAACTCTCTTTTACTCCCACCCATAAAATTTAAGAGAGAGAATGGTCTTGGTTGTTTTTGAGAAATAATGTAGCATTTTCTCTCTCTTTAATCTAATATATGAATTAGATACAATGTATGATCAGATCCAGCTGCTGATCTAGTTGAAATAAGTCATAAGCTAGGGCTAGGGTTTAGCTAGGGTTGTTCACCAACCCATGATCTTGGCTAGATTTGCAAGTTGTCTAAAAATAATCTAAAAAGGGCATTTTTGTCTTTTCCATTTATTTTCTAAATTTTGCATTAGATGAAACCCTTAGGGTTTAGGGTTTGGAGTATTAAGAGTTTAGATTTTAACCCTTAACTTTGCAAAAATTTAATTTCTACAATTTCCAAATTTCGGTTATACAAATGGAAAAATTAATATTTCTAACTTATAATTAGAATTTAACATTTCAAAATTATAGTTAGGATTTACTAATTATATTAAAATTCCTTAATCATACCTAAATCTTGTTAATTAGGATTAGCATTTCCTAATTACAGTTGCTAATAAAGCAATTAGGGTCAAAATAGTCATTAGGGTTCAAAACCCTTGAATTAGAGTTTCTTATAGAAAATTAAATTTCCTAATTTAGAAATTAAATCTTCATAATTAGATTAGGGTTTCTAATTACTCATAAATTGAAATAATTAGGATTAGGGTTTCCTAATTAACATTGCTAATTTTAGCAATTAAATCCATAATTGAGCATTAGGGTTTCTGACGGAACAATTAGGGTTCCAAAAATTAGAAATTAGGGTTTGCTAATTAATTAACCTTTACCCTAATTATTACTTAATTAATAACACTTAAGCATTAAAATTCTCCGTTATATTCTCAGATTAGGGTTTCAATTTATCAGTATCTGAAATTAGTGTTTTCAGATCTGGTATTAGGGTTTCTAATAATCAATTAAGATTTTAGATAATTCATTAGGGTTTTCCCTAATTAATACAAATTAATGACGTTTAACTTTGTACATACATTGCATTCCCAATCTAGGGTTTTTGATATCCGATTTAGGGTTTCAGACTTCCGGAACTGAAACAAGGGTTTCCAGAACCGATTTCTAGAATTTCTTATTAGATGTTAGGGTTTTCTAACAGAACGCTGTCGTTCTTAATATATACTTAGGGTTTATCACAGATGTAATTTATCTGATCAACCCATGATCCTTAACCACATTCTGAACACATCATTAACCATAAACACAGAACATAATCACATAAATCCTTAATCCTGAATAATTCACCTATATCCTTTATAGAAATTTGAAACCCTCAAAATTCCATCCCAATAACATTAAACGCATACACTTATTTTCTGTCTAGGTCTATTATTTGACCTTAAATCCATCATTTAAGATTTTCATAAATTGCCCAAATTCTCGGGTTGTCACATCCGCGGTTTACCTATCGATTTTGGAAAGGATTTCAACGAGCTTGGGGAACGCGACCTTAACTATAGTATAATTTTTCACCCACAGATAGATGGACAATCAGAAAGAACTATTCAGACATTAGAAGACATGTTGCGATTTTGTGCTTTCGAGTGGACAGGGAACTGGGATGATTATTTGAGTTTGGTGGAGTTCGCATATAATAACAGTTGGCAAGCTAGTATTGGTATGGCTCCTTTTGAAGCATTATATGGTAAGAAGTGTCGAGCTCCGACTTGTTGGGATGAGGTTGGAGAAAGGGTAATAGAAGGACCCGATTTGGTTAGGATTACTACAGAGAAGGTAGCAGTGGCTAAAGAAAAGTTGAAAGAAGCTAGATCACGACAAAAGAGTTATGATGATATTCATAGGAGGGCTATTGAATTCACACCTGATGAACACATGTTTTTGAAAGTTTCTCCATGGAAAGGTGTTCGAAGGTTTGGTTTGAAAGGGAAGCTTAGTCCGCGTTTCATTGGCCCTTTTGAAGTCCTAGAGAGAGTTGGGGAAGTGGCATATCGGGTGGCTTTGCCTCCACAGTTATCTCATCTACATAATGTCTTTCATGTTTCAGTGTTAAGGAAATATAACTATCATCCATTTTATGTTGTGCTATACCCGTTACATAAAATTCTAGAAGATCTTACTTGTGAGGAAGAAGTCGGGGCGATTCTAGATCGTCAAGAACAGATTATGAGGAAGAAGACTATTCCTTTTGTTAAAGTCTTATGGAAAAACCATTCAGAGCGAGAAGCTACTTGGGAGATGGAGGAGCGAGAAGCTTAGTCCGCATCTTTTTGAAAATTAGGTACGTTCTATTCTTTTGATTCCGGGGATGGAATCCCTTTTAAGGGGAAGGTGATGTAATACCCAATAAAATAATAAAATATTTATGTGAGCTTTAAAATATTTAATTGGACTTTTCTTATATTTGGGTCAAACTGTAGTTAATTTATTTGGGCCATTAAAATTAATTGGGTATAATTTATATTTGTGCCATTTTAAATCCTAATAAAATTAAAAATATTAATAAAATATATTAATTAATAAATAAAACTAAACCTAACTGCTTTATTATATCTCTGCGAATCAACTGAGAAAAAAAAGGGGGAGAACTCAGCCGTACAAAAGGAAGTGGAGCATTGGAACTGGTAAGTTACTAGTTTTATTTAGTTTTTTGAATGGAATCTTTCTTGCTGGGTATTGTGTCAGGGACTTAAGGGACTTAAGTTTTTGAAAGCATGCATGCTCATTCTATATATATATATATACCTCCTGCAGCAATGATTAATTAATTCAAATATATATATATATATATATATATATATATATATATCAATACAACGACTGATTCATTGTATATATATATATATAATATATATAAGACACGAAAATTTAAAAACGGGTTAGTAATAATTAGTATTATAATATTGTTATTGTAATTAAAATATATCTTTTGCGTACAAATTGAATATAATATATTAAAATTATTGAATTTATGAAAATATAATTTGTATGAGTTTGTAATTTAATTATTTACTTTATATTTTATTTTTATAATTAGATCGGATTGGGGGAGTTTAGCAAGTGATAGTTGGATTCGGCGAATTATTTTGGTACTATATTAAGGTACGGATTTTGTACTTTTTCAGTGAGACTCTTTTAAATATAATTCGTTCGCTTTGTTATTCGTTTAGAAATTTTGTATTGCCTCTCGGGATTATTCCTTGTTGTCAAAATTATTGAGATAGTTTCGTTTTGACGTTGATATTTGAATTCGTATTTGTACTCTTTGAACTAGTTAATCGTGTCAATATGTTTTGGAGACTTTATTCGTTTGTATCATTGTTCGTATATTTTCGTTCACACTCGAAGTTGTTTTGATCATTGATATCTTGTAATAATTGGGTATGTTTGTATTTGATAATTCGATTTCATTTGAATATGGTCATGTAAGCCTTGTGATTTGAACCCCTTTTGGCTTACATTTTGTAGTTTGATCCTTAGGGTATACTTGAGCTAACCACCTGTGGGGGTACCACAGGCATGTCCTCTTGACACAAGTGCATGACACCTTCCGTGGCGGTGTGATCAGTCCACAACGTATCCTTTTGTATGCTCTGGTATGAGCTTTGGCCATTTGATTTATTTGTTCAGGATATGTATGGGTCGATCCAGTATTTGATTTGATTCTATTTATTTTTTGGATTAGTGACATATGTGTCGTGCGTACTATCCAATTTGATTTGTATACATCATGGTACCGATGTATTTTGTTAGCCTTTGGCTATTTGTATTTGAGCTCAGAAAGAAATTGTTATCTTACAACCATTTGAGCTAACCATATTTGTTTGGGATTCTTTTGGCTAAAATTATTCGATTGACAGTGTTAGTCATTTGTAAATGGACTCTCAAATTTTGATCTATTCGTAATTCGTTTGTAATTCACATGTGTTCATTTATTCAACTCGTTTAGATTCATTACTTATTGTGATATATTTATTCATCTTCATATCCGTACTGGGCAATTGGCTCACGCTATGTTCTTTTTTCGGCAGGTAATCAGAGGTGATTAGGATTTGTGGGATGAGAGCTACTTTTAACCCAAATGAGTAGATTAGCTTTTGAGATTTTTATTAGACTTGGTTTTCCTAAAATTTTGTAACTGGATGTTTTGGGGTCTATTTTGACATTTATTTATTATTTGTAGAGACTATGTAAATGTGGAGTTCATTCTATTTAAATTAGAGTATGTGACATTTGGTATTAAATTTTATTGGAGATATTTTGAGGTTTATTAGAGATTTGAATTTATTATGTTTATGCGTGACATCCTTTTTTTCCTTTTGGGAAAGGGGTTGTTACAGAGTTGGTATCAGAGCTTAGGTTATGATCTTATAGATTACCTTTTAGGCTTGACCTATGAGTTATGGGTAGACCACTGGGTAGTTATAAGATTTGTATTGCGTTTGATTTTTGTTCTGTATACATTTGGCCTTGATTATTTGTTTTGATCTGTTTGTTCTCGTCTGTTTGATTTTGTATCGTAGATGGCTTGTGAGTCTTCGAGAATTGCTGGGAGGTAGGGTAATAATGATAGGAGGGGTCAGAGGCAGCCCCAGGTTGAGGCTTTTAACCAGGGTGGAAATGATGGAAATTAGGGTAATACAATAATTACCCCAGCTATGGTCACAACAATGGTGAATGAAGCAGTTACGCAGGCCGTGGCACACGCTATGCAGGGTAACGCAACACGATGGCTTAAGCGATGAGCTACCATAAAACACTACCTTAGACTTACTCGGAGTCTGAAGGTTCACACATTTGTTCTAACAGTCAATTATCGCTGCATGGTTATATAACCAATCCATTCCCTGTATTACGTCAAATTCTCCCAGTCTAATAGGAATCAAGTCAACACTCAGTTCATATTCTCTAACGTTTGCGCAACAATTTCGATAAACGTATTCTACAATGATTATTTCCTTATCCGCAACCTCTATGTTCAAGGAATCTTCTAAACGTTCTCGGGGTGTACTAAATTTACTAGCAAATTCTTCACATACAAAAGAACAGGTGGCACCCGAATAAAATAATACATGAGCATTTATATTATTGATTGGGATTATATCTGACACCACGTCCTTTGCAACCATTGCGTCTTGGACAGTCATGTTAAAGGTTCGAGCAGTCGATCGGTTGGGCTGTGCAGGTCCACCAATCATTAACTTGCTTCCTCCTCCCTGGCTTTCGCCAGCTCCACCGTTTCCTTTCTTCGGGCATTCCTTTATCTGGTGCTCTGTTGATCCACAAGCAAAACTGATCTTTTTCGGTTTCGGGCAATTCAGCGAGATGTGCCTGTAATACCCAATAAAATAATAAAATATTTATGTGAGCTTTAAAATATTTAATTGAACTTTTCTTATATTTGGGTCAAACTGTAGTTAATTTATTTGGGCCATTAAAATTAATCGGTCTAATTTATATTTGTGCCATTTTAAATCCTAATAAAATTAAAAGTATTAATAAAATATATTAATTAATAGATAAACCTAAACCTAACTACTTTATTATATCTCTGCGAATCAACTGAGAAAAAAAAGGGGGAGAACTCAGCCGCACAAAAGGAAGTGGAGAATTGGAACTGGTAAGTTACTAGTTTTATTTATTTTTTTGAATGGAAGCTTTTTTGCTGGGTATTGTGTCAAGGACATAAGGGACTTAAGTTTTTGAATGCATGCATGCTCATTCTATATATATATATATATATATATATATATATATATATATATATATATATATATATATATATATATATATAAGACACGAAAATTTAAAAACGGGTTAGTAATAATTAGTATTATAATATTGTTATTGTAATTAATATATATCTTTTGGGTACAAATTGAATATAATATATTAAAATTATTGAATTTATGAAAATATAATTTGTATGAGTTTGTAATTTAATTATGTTCTTTATATTTTATTTTGATAATTAGATCGGATTAGGGGAGTTTTGCGAGTGATAGTTGGATTCGGCGAATTATTTTGGTACTATATTAAGGTACGGATTATGTACTTTTTCAGCGAGACTCTTTTAAATATAATTCGTTCGTTTTGTTATTCGTTTATAAATTTGGTATTGCCTCTCGGGATTATTCCTCGTTGTCAAAATTATTGAGATAGTTTCGTTTTGGCATTGATATTTGAATTCGTATTTGTACTCTTTGAACTAGTTAATCGTGTCAATATGTTTTGGAGACTTTATTCGTTTGTACCATTGTTTGTATATTTTCGTTCACACACAGAGTTGTTTTGATCATTGATATCTTGTAATAATTGGGTATGTTTGTATTTGATAATTCGATTTCATTTGAATATGGTCATGTAAGCCTTGTGATTTGAACCCCTTTTGGCTTACATTTTGTAGTTTGATCATTAGGGTATACTTGAGCTAACCACCTATGGGGGTACCACAGGCATGTCCTCTTGACACAAGGGCATGACACCTTTCGTGGTGGTGTGATCCGTCCACGTCGTATCCTTTTGTATGCTCTGGGTACGAACTTTGGCCATTTGATATATTTGTTCAGGATATGTATGGATCGATCCAGTATTTGATTTGATTCGATTTGTTTGGCGGATTAGTGACGTATGCGTCGTGCGTACTATCTGATTTGATTTGTATACATCATGGTACCAATGTATTTTGTTACCCTTTGGCTATTTGTATTTGAGATCAGTATGAAATTGTTATCTTACAACCATTTGATTCAGCCTTATTTGTTTGGGATTCTTTTGGCTAAAATTATTCGATTGACAGTGTTAGTCATTTGTAAATGGACTCTCAAATTTTGATCTATTCGTAATTCGTTTGTAATTCACATATGTTCATTTATTTAACTAATTTAGATTCATTACTTATTGTGATATATTTATTCTTCTTCATATCCGTACTGGACAATTGCCTCACGATGTGTTCTTTTTTCGGCAGGTAATCAGGGGTGATTAGAATTTGTGGAATGAGAGTTACCTTTGATCCAAATGAGTAGATTAGCTTTTGAGATTTTTATTAGACTTGGTTTTCCTAATATTTTTTAACTGGATGTTTTGGGGTCTATTTTGACATTTATTTATTCTTAGTAGAGATTATGTAAATGTGGAGTTCATTCTATTTAAATTGGAGTATGTGACATTTGGTATTAAATTTTATTGGAGATATTTTGAGGTTTATTAGAGATTTGTATTTATTATGTTTGTACGTGACATCCCTTTTTCCTTTTGGGAAAGGGGGTGTTACAGTGCCCCTCTTGGCCGCAATTATAGCAGGTGCTTTTCCTCTTCCAACATTCTCCCTGATGACTTCTCCCACATTTTTTGCAAGCTTCGGTCCTCTTCTTGAAGTTTCCTTGGTGATTCCCACATTCATTGTTGCTTCTGTTGATGTTCTTGTTTTCCCATTTCCTTTTTCCGGAGTTACTTCCTCCACTGCTGCTTCCTCCATGATGCTCATTACTAGTGTTCTTGTTTTTCTTCTCCTTATGATACAGACTCAAGGCCTAACTGCCACCTTCCGCAATGATTTCCTTCTCCAACAACGTTGTAAAGGAATCAATCTGGAAGACCGATACCTTATTATACAACCATGGCTTCAACCCTTTCTCAAAACGTCTCGCCTTCCTCTCCTCATCTGCAACTGGTGCTCTGCAATTCGCGCTAGTTCATTAAACTTAGCAGCGTATTGCGCCACCATCATATCTCTTTGTTTCAATTCTAGGAACTTCACTTCCTTCATACTCTTCAGAAAATAATTCTCGAAAAACAGCATCGTAAACCTTTCCCATGTTATCGTTCCTTCCCCCGCTCTCTGCTGATTTGTTTCCCACCAATAGTTTGCTTCGCCCCTCATCATGTATGTGGCAAATACAGTCTTCTAGTCTTCACCCATGCGTGATATAGTGAAGGCCTTCTCGAACTCCTTGATCCAGGTTTGCGCAACTATCGGGTCAGTAGTTTCAGTGAATTTTGGGGGTCCTACACTTTTAAAGTCTTTGAAGGTTGTTACTGGGACAGCTCGGGGAACGGGTGGTACAGGTTCGTTTCTTCCCCTCAAAGCTTCTCCCAATAAATCTAACAGTCGCTGTATCGGATCTACCGGACCTCTCTCATCGTTAACTGACTCTTTTGGGACAGGTATTGTGAGACCCCAGATTTTATAAATAAAGATTTAAAATTCCCGAAATATTTTTTTTATATTATGGTATGGATTTGAGATAATGTTATAGTTGTGGGTAATATTTATAAATTTTGCAAAGTATGCAAGTTGTCATATTATGTTCGATTGGTCGGGGAATATTCGTTTTAAACAAAAAATATTCGTACGACGACACAATCATTGGTGTGGACCCCACAACGGAATTATTGTCGGATTGAGAAAACAACAAAAATATTTTATTGAAAATAACGGCCGAAGTTTTACCGTTGATACTGTTAAACTACTCGGTAGTAAAAGTACAGTAATATGCGTTGTTGTATAGTAGCACACGGTATTGATTATTGATATTTATGTGAGAAGTCACTCTATTTTGTTCAATTATTGCTACAATAGTTGCTGCATAGTATCTCACATTATTTGATTCAATTATTGTTGATTTAGAGGTTTTGTTTTATTCACGTAATAAAATAGAAACATCTTTTTATATAAAACAGAATACTTTATTAAAGTTATTCTATAAATAGAATATATTATATTCTATTATGCATAGTGTTTTGCATAGTAAAATCTTTTTAAATAAAACAGAATACTTTATTAAAGTTATTCTATAAATAGAATATATTATATTTTATTATGCATAGTATTTGCATAGTGCCCGCATAGTGTTTGTATAGTAAAAATCTTTTTATATAAATAGAATATATTACATTTTATTTAAAAGATTTTTCTTTAAATATGGACCGCCAGATTAAAGTAAATCAATCTGGACCGTTCATGGATTAGTTATTATGCATTCCATTTTCCTATAAATAGAAGCTCATTCCTTCATTATTTTCTTACGAATTCACTGAACTCTAGAGAGAGAAACTATAGAGAGATAGAAGAAACGTTTTCTGCTACTTCACTACTCTTATATCAAGTATTATTTTACGGTAAGAGATATTATTTGTTGTACTCGTAAGGGATATTATTTTTTATATTCAAGAAGAGAACTTCTGTTATTCCATTTCTTTATTGTTCTGTTGGAATAATCTGTATACGCGGGCTACCCTATACTTGGTGACATTCTTCTATTATTCTGTCTTTATTATTCTGTCGGAATATCTTGTCTGTGCTATACGCCGGACCTGGTTCCATTTTTATTATTCCGTCTTTATTATTTTATCGGAATATCCTGTCTGTGTTATACGCCGGATCTGGTTCCATCATTTATTATTCCGCATTTATTATTATGTTGGAACATCCTATTGGTGTGAATTTCACCTGACCTGGTTCCGTTATTATTATTCTATTGAAATAACCGTCTATGAGAAGTACTGCATGCATGCTGATATCTTTTGTTATTCCATTCGATATTATACTCAGTTGATTAAAATTTTGACTTCTATACTCCATGAAATTAGTGGAATATCCTTGATATTTGCGCTTCATCCAGTATCTTTTCGTGGAAATATTCTTCTGAGCATTCTTGAATTTTACTCTACAAAGCAGTATCATGTTGACAATTTGGACGTTATTGGTTCCTGGACAAATTAATTCTTGAACTTTTTTTATTGAATTCTTATATCATTGTCATCATCCTTATGTTTATATTATGTTGAAAGTCATCTGTGGCCTGTAGTGCATAGATGGACTTGGTATGATTATGACCAGGGATTATTCAGTATAATCATGACCGTAATGTTACAAATGATGTTGAAAAAGTCCTCATTGGCCCGTAGTGCATTGATGGACAGTTTTTGGTATGATTATGGCTATGGATTCTCTTCGGCCAAGGGTGCAAAGATGAATTGTTTTATGGCATGATCAGGATCGTTGATGAAAACACGATTATCTTTGGCCCGTAGAGCATGGATAATTCGTGGTCGTGATACTAAAGAATATCTTTGGCCTGTAGTGCAGGGATGATTTCATGATGTGGATTATTTATTAAGCTGAGTCTCAGCAATAACAGTGATGAAAAACCTTTTAAATCATAAAAGATAGTAGATTTTATTTTCTACTTGACTCTTTTAATGGATTACTTGTTTCGCTGCAGTTAAACTTGATGTCTATTATATTTTATCAGTTTAACATTGTTGGAGGCTAATGATAATTTATTCTGCATTATCTTAGTCATAATATTATTACTGGGCTAGTTGAGCTAACCCTTTCTTTCACTGTTCTCTTCAGGAAATGAGAATATAGCTGGGACGAGTCGGGAAACGGAGTGATGGTCCAGAGAATAGCATTAGTAGTCCTCACTATTCTATGAAATAGTGTGATAATAATTGTAATGAGGACTCCTTTTGAGTTTGTATAATCTATAGTAGATAATATTTGTATTCAAACTCAAAGTTTATGTTTTGTCGTATTGTACACGACAGTTGTATTAGTAAGTTGTATTTGAATTCTGTACCATGTATCTGGCGACCCAAGATGGGTGATGTATACCTAATTTTGGGGGCGTCACAGTTGGTATCAAAGCTTAGGGATATGATCACTAGCTAAGATGTGAGATAAGAACTAGGAGGGGAGAGACGGGGAATTCCTTCGCTAGTTTGACCTACCTAAGTTTATTTGGTATTTAATTGGTCGGTCAAAGTATAGGGATAATATGTGATATGTTAATTAACCCTTGTTTTGTGGCAGTGTTTGAAAATGGCATCCGAGAATGTTGAGATTATCAATGGAGCACAGGAGACCGTTGAGTCTCCACAGATCAATAATCAGGATAATGTGCAACCAGAGGACAATACTCTTAATGAAAACAACAACACCGATGAAATGGTGAATGATGGGATGGTAAGAGGATTTATGCAATTCATGCAACAACAGGCGAAGGCAGCTCCTGTCCAAAATGCAGGTAGAAATACAGATAACTCTCGGACGATCACTGCTAAGAAGTTTAAGGAGCAATTCATGAAACAACGGGCGAAGGCAGCTCCTGTTCATAATGTAGGAGGAAACAATGGCAACCCACGGTTGGTCACTGCTAAGCAATTCAAGGAGCTGAGACCACCGGAGTTTTTGGGAAAGCCAGAACCACTTAAGGCGGAGACATGGATAAAAGAGATTACCAAGATATTTGATGTCTTGGAATGCTCAGAGGAGCAAAAGGTTCCATTCGCCACCTTTATGTTGCGTGAAGAAGGAGATCATTGGTGGGAATCTATAAAACGTACCTAGCTGACGCACTCAAGATGTCTTGGGAGAAGTTCCAAGAATTATTCAACGACAAGTACTTTCCTGAAAGTATTCGTCACATGAAGGAGGTAGAATTCATCAAGCTGGAGCAAAACAATATGACCGTGTTGCAGTACGAGGCTAAGTTTGTGGAGTTATCCCTGTTTGCATCCCATTTGGTCGATAATGAGGAGCGAATGACGCGAATGTTTTTGCAAGGTTTGAGACCCGATATACGTCAATACCTAATTTCTCACAAACTTTGTTTATATTCAGATGTTGTGAATAGGGCTCAGTTATTGGAGCGCGATAATGAGTCAGTACAACCAAAAGGAAACAACCAACAACACGATAATAATCATACCGGTGGCAACGGTCATCGGAACAACGATAACCATCGTGGGGAATATTATCATGCCAAGAATGGTAACCATTTCGGTGGTAATCATGGCCAAGATAATAAGAATGGACATTTTAAGAAGAGAAGGTTCAACAATGACGTGATGACGTCGGCACCAGCACCCGTTTCAAAGGAAGAAGAACGCCCATCGATCATATGTTTCAAATGCGGACAAGAGGGACACATCCGTCCAAACTATACGCAACAATCCAAAGTGTGTTTTTATTGCGGAAGAGAAGGTCACCTAGCTCAATTTTGTCGTATGGTGAAGTTAAGTCCAACCGGGATAGTGATGCCAAAGGATGTCCCAGAAAAGCCAAAGCCGATAGTTTAAGAGAGAGCTTTTTTTTTCTCGTGACGAGGAACCTGAATAAAATTATCATGGGTAAATTAGTCATAAACTCTTACGAAGTCTATACCGTGTTAGATACCAGTTCTACTCACTCTTTTATTTCACCTAGTTGTGTTCAATGTTTGTACTTAACTTCAGAGAAGTTAAAATTTGATTTATTTATTGAAACTCCATTGGGAGAAACCTTCGTTACCTCCACTGTTTATAAATCTTGTTTGATTCAAATCGACACTTTCACATTACTAATCAATATTATCTCTTCGAAAATACTTGACTTTGATGTGGTTTTTTTTGAAATGATTGGTTAACTACTCATCATATTTTTCGTAAGGTTGTTAGCTTTCATATTCTTAACCAACCTATTATGCGAATTCAAGCAACCAAACCACTAAATTCAATCATTGTCATATCAAGCCATAAGTAAAGAGCCCCGATCCTTTTGTTGATGACTTCCTGGTGTGGAATGCACCGAAGCCAGACTTTCTGTAGGCGACGTCGTGAATGACGATGACAAGTTGATAGGTATCATTATGAAGTGTTATCTAGGTTAAGAGATAGAAGTCACAGTTGGTATCAATGTGACGTACTATCCAAGTCTTGGATGAGAGTAACAGTTTTGAATGATATTTCTATCATTAATAAATCTCTTAACGTATTCCTGAAGACTTCTTAGCCTACCTCAGAGCGTGAAATCAAATTTTGTATTAACACCAGTACAAAACCCATTTCTTAAACCCTCAAATTATTTCTTCAACTAAAACGAACGTAACATGCGCCAAAGACGTTGACTCGAGCTGTTGAAGATTACGATCGTACTATTCAATATCATCATGGAAGAGCGAACGTGGTAGCTGACGTGTTGAGTAGAAGATCGTATGCATTTACAAGTGCGATGTTGTTAACACAAAGACTCATTTCGTATAACTTGCAAATGATGAAGATAGAGTTAAAGACTCTAGGGACCCACGCGAAGATAACGAATATACAAGTAAAATTGACTTTAATCTGTAAAGTTAAAGACGCTCAAGCTACATACCCGAATCTGATGAATGTGAAGAAGAAGGTTCAAGAGGGCGTTATTCTAGAAGCAAGAGTCGTTGAAGAGAGGAAATCTCAACCCTCGATTTAATTGGCCCATTTGAAATCCTCGATTGAGTAGGAACTGTGGCTTATAGACTCGTTTTACCGCCAAGTATGTCGCGTGCTCATAACATTTTTAACGTATCAATGTTACGTAAATATGTGGATGACCCGAATCACATTATTAATTTAGAATCGGATGAGATAGCGGATGATTTAACGTATGAGATCTCGTGTTAAAATCTTGGATAAGAAGAATCGTATCCAACACTCAAGGGTTATACTTGTGATAACCCAGGATTTCGAATAATCCAAAATTTGCGAATAAATTTTTTTTTATTTATTATTAATATTATATTAATTATTAATTTTGTGATGAGTTTCTGTGATATGTGTATCGAGAAGGTCAATTTATGTATTGACTAATAATATTAAAGTAGAGTTGTGCTTAACGGAGAATAGAAACCCTAACCCTAATTATTGGAACGGGATTTGATAGAAAATATAATTAAAATAATTATATTAATATGTATGTATTTGAACGGTATAGAATTTTTGATCAATGATTAATTGGATAAGGTTTAATATTATTAAACCCTAATAAGAGATTAGAAACCCTAATCTCAGGAATAGAAACCCTAACGTACCGTTAGAAACCCTAAACGAAAGCCAGGAAACCCTAAATTCATATTCGGGAATCCTAAAACCCTAATTAGGCAACCCTAATTTTTATTAGCATGCCTAAAGTGTTTATTAAACTTAAAAATGATTAGAAAACTTTAATTATATTTTTGTATGTTAAATTTCTATTTTTGAAACCCTAATTTTATTTTAGAAAATTTATTTTTCTAATTAAACCCTAAATTTGAAAATTTTGGGACCTAGAAATTTTTGATATTTAAAAGGGTTCAAACCCTAAATCTTAATGTCCAAACCCTAAACCCTAAGGGTTTCATCAAATTCAAATTCTAGAAAAAATTGGAAATGACCATAATGCCCTTTATGGGATTTTTATAAGATTGCTTGCAAAAATGGCTATCACTTTAGTAGGTCACCAACTATATTGACTTAGAGGCATTAAAATCTCAGCAAAATCAGCTCCATGTGACAGCCACCTTGTATTGATTGCATCTAGAGCATTATATAAGGAATCAAGAGAGAGAAAATACATAAAACTTGTCATTTTTCATTCTAGCTCTTACCAACTCTCTCTCTATCTTAAACCCACAAAAAATCATAAGTGAACCAGTCACAATACCAGCCCTAGATCAAACAATAACATATTGGATAGCATAGATCAAGAATTGGAGCAAGAAGGTATAACCCTATTTTTATTTTTAATCTTTGATGCTAAGAAATTTTGTGTGTTTAAGTGTTTATAATCTTGCTAATGGATGTTTTATGTTGATCTATGATGATCAAACATATATCCATAGCATCAAAGTGCCTTAAATAGGTGTTTTTCAAAATCTGTCCAAGAACAAAATCTGTGTCTGACAAACAAATGTCAGGGCCCACAGATTCTAGTTCCGTTGTTGTTTTTTTTGTTTGCTCGTTGTTACATGTAGCCTTGTATGTGATCTTTACTCTGCAAGTTGAATCAGTGTCATTAGATGTCTGGATCGGGAGTTATGAACGGTCAAAACCCGTTGACCGGGATTAACTGACCAAAATTCTGGGTAACCCAGAAAGGGTTAAGGAGCGTCTGACAAGATTTTGCAACGAGCATATCTGACAGATTTGATTTTGTTTAATGGTATTTATGTAACCAACTTGTAGCCTGACATTTGTACTGTAAACTTATGGCCTCATATCATTTATATAATCAGTGGATCGATCGTGGTAGATGGTCAAACTAGCCATCCTAGTCTGTTTTTGAACTTTCTGGAAAATCCAGAAAAGTTCATGCACGAATTTTCTGACAATGCTTGACCGAGATATATCTGGCGTTTTAGATGTTGTTTAAATAATCTGTTGTGATGTAAATGTACCTTGACACTAGAAATACACGTTTGAACCATCAAATCACGTAAATCATGGCCAGAACATAGATTAATTTAAGTTTGAAAGTGATCACTTGAATCTGTTTTGGCCCAGAAACCGTCTGGCAGCAACTTTGGAGGGTTTGATCTCCTTGTTGTGATGTTGTTTAACCAAAGTGTTGGTTGGATGTGGTAGTCTGACATATTGTCTACACGCCCAAAGTTTTAGATAGCCTAGAACATGATCAGATTGGGAATTAAAGCCGGTCAAAGTAGCACCCTCGCTACTGCCGGAAATTCTGGTTTGGCTCAAGAACACCTATAGCGACAGAAAGTGTCGCTATAGGCTTTTAGCGACAGATTAATTAATTATTTTCTAATTTTTCCGGAAATTAATTATAAAAAAATAGAAATAAATTCTAAAAATTACCAAAAATAGTTTTAAAAATTATTTTAAATTATGAAAAATAATTTTTGACTAATTGGAATATTTTTCTTTAATATTTATAATTATTTAAATATTAGAGGTATTTAATTTATTTAATTAGTGTATTAAATAAATTAGAGAAAAATGGATTAGTATTATGAAAAATCATTTTAAATAAGAAAAATGTATTTAAAAATATTTTGAGTTATAAAATGTAACTTTTAATATTTTTGGAGAATTTTCATTAATAATTTAATATTAATGATATTAGATTTAGTTGATTATTAAATTAAATAAATAAGATAAAAATGATTTAAAAATCATTTTTAATTGAGAATAAAGTGTTAGAAAATATTTTAAATTATAAAATATAATTTTCAATATTTTTGAGAATTTTTATTAATAAATTAATATTAATGGTATTTGATTATTATATTAAATAAATGAATTAAAAATGATTTTATTTAAAAAGGAGAAAAAATAATTTAAAAATATTTTAAGTTATAATTAATGACTTTTAATATTTAGATAATAATTTTATTAATATTTATATATTACTAGTGATGATTTAAAAATGATTTTAATTATTTTAAAAATCATTTAAGTAGAATATTGATGATTTAAGAATATTTTAAGTTATTAAAAATAACTTTAATATTTTGATGAGTATTTTAATAATATTTTGATATTATTATATAATAATAATGATATGATTATTTAATAATTAAATCATTTAAAAAAAATATTTAAGTGTTTGAAAAATTATTATAAATTATAATAAGTGTTTATAATTATTAAAAGCTTTCGAAAAATATTATAAACGATACTTGACTTATCTAAAATAATATTGAAGCTTAGAGACCAAGTTTAATTAACAATCAAAGTGTTAATTGTCGGATAGGGTGACCAGAACACCGAGAATGGATCGAAATCCAACCAGACCGAAATAGTTAGATGTGATAAGTGTTTATATAGGTTATAAACACTAATGTGGCTATGTGGTAATGTGCTTAGGAGAAGTTTGACTGTAAAGTACAGTGTTATGTGTTATAAATATTTGTACTAATTGTGAGACCGACATTGTTGAATATAGGTCTTACGAACGCAGTTAATTATATTGTGTAGCTGTAATCAACGTGGAAGACAAGTTTTCTAACTCAACCTTGAGTTATAATTCATTCAATTATTATAGTGGTTAATTATTTCTAATTACACCACATCAGGGAATTTATTGTTGATTATTCACAGTTAGTGCATACTTAATAATTCAAATTGAATTATTGATTCAGAAATATATATTCGTAGAATAACTGTTGTTGAATATTCAAATCTATAGAATTTAGAATTGACAGTACATATAATTCCTGTTTATTGTCAAATTGTGTTGAGAAATGTCTTAGCTAATTATTCTGGCTAGACAAACATTTGTAGAACTTGATAAATTCAAGAAAAGAGAATTCAATTGTTAATGATAGATCAATGCCAATTATTTCGGCTAGATCAATTAGTGCATAGAATTTGAAATCACAGTATTTCGTTGTTAAATCAAAATCTTGATTCTAAAACTGAGAAGAACAACCTTTTATATAAAAGGAATATTTTGGGTCGTATATTCGACCTTTGCGCGCTTTATAAGTATTATGCATAATATCGGGTATAATAAAGTTGATCACTTGTTATACTTGCAGGGGAGTATGATTTAATCTTTATGGTTATCTGATACTCCTAGTATGTATCAAAGTAAATCTTTGATAGATACCCGAGAAAATAAGTTCAAAGATCTGGTGGGATCACTCAGTATAAATTTGGAGAATATTCTACTTTGTTATTGCGGAGAATTGATTCTTGTTTAATCATTTGAATATCGTAGAACTTTGAAAGCGTTGTACTCTTTCATTATCAAATTGTGGTGTTGCATAGAAAAGGTGAAGTCTTGTTATTGATTAACGATTTGTTCAGCTAATGCAAAGTTCCCCGAACTTTGTTTTCTTTCTATCGAAATAGATAGTCTATTATTCTAATACTTATACATTTATTGTATATCTTAACTTGCTGGGCAAATTTGTTGCTCACCCTTGCTAAATAAAACTTTTCAGCTAGGGACGAAGGGGCAGAAGGTGCTGTGAAGAACAAGGGCAAAGACCTAGTGATTAATTAGTTATAAATAACATTATTATTATGTTGTATTTGTAAACCCTTTTTGTATATCTAAGGGGTATGTTTGAAATGTTAAGGTTAGCGGACCTGGGGTTAATGTATTAACAACATATGTTAATGAGATATGTATTACTATTTCTATATGAATGGGTAGATAGTTAGTATTTTATTGTGGATAGTGCACACCAAACTCGGGGGTCAGGTAACCCGGATTTGGGGGTGTCACAATACCTCAAGAGTTAGAATTTGAAGTGAAGTCAAGGTATCCTCACCTGTTCGGCATACCAGGTACGTACGTAAATTTCGAGGGTGAAATTCCATAAGGAGGGGAGATTGTGAGACCCCATATTTTATAAATAAAGATTTAAATTTCCCGAAATATTTTTTTTTATTATGGTGTGGATTTGAGATAATGTTATAGTTGTGGGTAATATTTATAAATTTTGCAAAGTATGCAAGTTGTCATATTATATTCGATTGGTCGGGGAATATTCGTTTTAAACAGAAAATATTAGTACGACGACACAATCATTAGTCGATCCCACAACGGAATTATTGTCAGACTGAGAAAACGACAAAAATATTTTATTGAAAATAACGGCAGAAGTTTTATCGTTGATACTGTTGAACTACTCGGTAGTAAAAGTACAGTAATATGCGTTGTTGCATAGTAGCACACGATATTGATTATAGATATTTATGTGAGAAGACACTCAGTTTTGTTCAATTATTGCTACAATAGTTGCTGCATATTCTCTCACATTATTTGATTCAATTATTGTTGATTTAGAGGTTTTGTTTTATTCACATAATAAAATAGAAACATCTTTTTATATAAAACAGAATACTTTATTAAAGTTATTCTATAAATAGAATATATTATATTCTATTATGCATAGTATTTTGTATAGTAAAATCTTTTTATATAAAACAGAATACTTTATTAAAGTTATTCTATAAATAGAATATATTATATTTTATTATGCATAGTGCCCGCATAGTGTTTGCATAATAAAAATTTTCTTATATAAATAGAATATATTATATTTTATTTAAAAGATTTTTCTTTAAATATGGACCGTCAGATTAAAGTAAATCAATCTGGACCGTTCATAGATTAGTTATTATGCATTCCATTTTCCTATAAATAGAAGCTCATTCCTTCATTATTTTCTTACGAATTCACTGAACTCTAGAGAGAGAGACTATAGAGAGATAGAAGAAAAGTTTTCTGCTACTTCACTACTCTTATATCAAGTATTATTTTACGGTAAGAGATATTATTCTTTTGTATTCAAGAAAAGAACTTCTGTTATTCCATTTCTTTATTGTTCTGTTGGAATAACCTGTATACGCAGGCTACCCTATACTTGGTGACATTCTTCGATTATTATGTCTTTATTATTTTGTCAGAATATCCTGTCTGTGTTATACGCTGGACCTGGTTCCATTTTTATTATTCCGTCTTTATTATTCTATCGAAATATCCTGTCTGTGCTACACACCAGACCTGGTTCCATCATTTTTATTCCGCATTTATTATTCTGTTGGAACATCCTGTCGGTGTGAATTTCACCTAACCTGGTTTCGTTATTACTATTCTGTTGAAATAACCGTCTATGCGAAGTACCGCATGCATGCTGATATCTTTTGTTATTCCATTCGGTATTATACTCAGTTGATTAAAATTTTGACTTCTATACTCCATGAAATTAGTGGAATATCCTTGATATTTGTGCTTCATCCAGTATCTTTTCATGGAAATATTCTTCTAAGCATTCTTGAATTTTACTATACAAAGCAGTATCATGTTGACAATTTGGACGTTATTGGTTCCTGAACAAATTAATTCTTGAACTTGTTTTATTGAATTATTATATCGTTGTCATCATCCTCGTGTTTATATTATGTTGAAAGTCATCTGTGGCCTGTAGTGCATAGATGGTCTTGGTATGATTATGACCAGGGATTATTCAGTATAATCATGACCGTAATGTTATAAATGATGTGGAAAAAATCCTCATTGGCCCATAGTGCATTGATGGACAGCTTTTAGTATGATTATGGCTATGGATTCTCTTCGGCCAAGGGTGCAAAGATGAATAATTTTATGGCATG
Organism: Panax japonicus; assembly: GCA_020205505.1. Classification (NCBI taxonomy): domain Eukaryota; kingdom Viridiplantae; phylum Streptophyta; class Magnoliopsida; order Apiales; family Araliaceae; genus Panax; species Panax japonicus. The sequence goes on along the minus strand of CM035101.1, from coordinate 37,517,131 downwards.
GTCAGGACCGTTGATGAAAACACGATTATCTTTGGCCTGTAGAGCATGGATAATTCGTGGTCGTGATACTAAAGAATATCCTTGGCCTGTAGTGCAGGGATGATTTCATGATGTGGATTATTTATTAAGCTGAGTCTCAGCGATAACAGTGATGAAAAACCTTTTAAATCATAAAAGATAGTAGATTTTATTTTCTACTCGACTCTTTTAATGGATTGTTTGTTCCGCTGCAGTTAAACTTGATGTCTATTGTATTTTATCAGTTTAACATTGTTGGAGGCTAATGATAATTTATTCTGCATTATCTTAGTCATAGTATTTCTTACTGGTCTAGTTGAGCTCACCCTTTCTTCACTGTTCTCTTCAGGAAATGAGAATATAGCTGGGACGAGTCGGGGAACGGAGTGATGGTCCAGAGGATAGCATTAGTAGTCCTCACTATTATGTGAAATAGTGTGATAATAATTGTAATGAGGACTCCTTTTGAGTTTGTATAATCTCTAGTAGACAATATTTGTATTCCAACTCACAATTTATGTTTTGTCGTATTGTACACGACAATTGAATTAGTAAGTTGTATTTGAATTTTGTACCATGTATCTGGCGACCCAAGGTGGGTGTTGTATACCTAATTTTGGGGGCGTCACAGGTATTCTATATCTGGGCGGCATTTTTTGCATCACAAAATTTTCATCTTATTATCTAACTATCATATTAGACATTTCTCAAATAAAAAGAACTAAAAGTTTATAACACGTTTCTGAAATAAGATCATTTATATTCATATGCCAAATGGTTACAATACACGTTTTTTTCTAGCATAATGCTATAAATGAAAACACATATCCCCTAATATCACAAAAGACGGGGACAACGCTAGCTTACTACCCTTCCAATATTTTTCAAAAGTTTGGGGTTACAAGCCTCTCGCATCTTACATAAAAGATTGAGATTACAACAACATACTAACAACACATAAATAAAACTACTATACTACTGAGCTTTTCCCTCTAGACTCAATCTAACATTCCACGCTCCACGGTGTTTTCATACTCCTTCTGTGTTATATGTGCCACCATATCCCGACTTATGGTATGTCGGGTCTGTCCTTGCTCATCGGGATAGTGATTTACCCCATCAATCAATCTCTCCATGGTCGTGCATAGAGCGTAGCCCATCTTGTTCATCTTCCTCCTCTTGCACTGCACCTCATCTTCTAGATCACACACTTTGTCATTAGAATCCTCCCACTTCTCCTCGAAGTGGATCCTATCCATCACCTCCATTTCTAACTGAGTTCGGAGGGCCTCCTTCTCCGTCTTCTCACTCAACATCCTTTGTTCCAATTCTTCTAACTTTCCTGCCAACTCAACATTCCTTGCCAACGATCGGTGAAATAAGGCACCCATCTAGATCCCTGCCTCCTTACGGTGAGCAATTTCCACCTCCATCTCATTTATCACTAGCTAGCTCTTAAGAGTCTCGGTCTCTAGGTCTTCGACTCTACTTCCTCACTCCAAAATCTGCTCCTCATACTCTCCTAGCATCCGATCCTCAAAAGTAGTCCCGTCGAAGTCCTCCATGGGCTCGGGTCCCTCTTCCACGGGTTCCTCCTCCATAGGTTCCTCCTTCGGATCAGATTCCTCAGGTAGAGGCACCATCTCCTCCTCCTCATCATCATCACTAATTGGGACATATACCGATATAGGCTCCGCTTTCACGGGTGCCTCATAAACTACGCGGAAATCACGCGGTTCCTCCTCTACTACTCGGCTAGGTCCTCCCATGTCAGTCATCCTACAATCACTAACATAAGACAAGACAAATAACAACTCCATCAGAATGTTAAATAAACATAAGTTCATCGTATAGAATGAAGTTACATTTCATAACACACTAAGTCTCTCAGGGAAAACTCTACATGAGTTGTATCCCCTTTTCTAACTTCAAAGTTTTCTTAAGTTATAGTCTAAGGAGTCTCATTCCTAAGGTTTATGACTATAGCTTCGATACCAACCTGTGACTCCCCCAAATTCTGACCTCCACTTGGTCACCCAAATTCGGTTCATCACTTTCTCAAAGTATTACCATAATAGCTAAAAACATACATTTGCAACGAAAGATCTAGTTTAGAATAATATACAATGATTTATTATAATTATTCCCCGAAGTCTCGCAACCTATAATACTTAATATATTACATAATAATATCGAATAAAGACTTAATACATAATCCTACTTAAGTTTAAACATAGTCTGCAGATAGTCTTAATACAACATGATTAATTTAAACATAAAGGGACAAGCTAGTCGGTAGCCTTGCCCTTGCCCTTGTCCTTCCCAGAAACACCTCCCTGTTTTGCCTTAACTGAAAGGTTTTAATTAAGCAAGGATGAGCACAAATTGCCCAGCAAGTAATATACAACAAGGGTATAGGATATATATCACAAGGTTTGAAATATCGAAGTGTTATTTCTAGGATAGTTCAAGTGTTAGAATTGATATCATGGAGGAGAAATATCAACAATTTTTGGAATAAGAACGATAATTCAATATAAATCAACAGAAATATATATGAATTCAACGACTATCAAGGTGTCCAACTGGATAAACAATTTATACTGAGTAGTCACTAAGGACTATTGAACATCTACTAGAATCATCAATATTAAACTGATAACCTAAAAGAACAAGTATTATAGAGGATCAGTCTACAATACTCCACGTTATGCATAACACTACAGTAATAATATACTCCTGTGTTGGGGTTTCCAACAACATATAATCCCCTTACCATAAGGGTTGTTCAACTCAGTTTTCAGATTTCCTCACCAATCAATTGGTTTGGATAATTTTATAAACATGCATATAATCTAGTCGAATCAAATGGCATAGATACTTTAAAAATATTCAAGGACAATACAAAGTTCACATGGATAATAGTTTTCACTAGGGTTTAAGCATAATGGCTCTTTTGAACGAGAAAGTAATATAACTTGTATTCAAGAGATAAGCTTACGGTATTTGTCGAACAAAATAATGCAATGGTATTGCACAACAATAATTGTAGGGTTCGGATACTTTCTCAATATAAATTTGAGTAAGGTTAGAGAAACTTGCACAAGGTAATAAGATAGGTTTAGAAAAACATGCCTTAAGCGTAGTTTATCCACGTTAATAACTCAACACTTTCGAATCCTATTTATAGCGCATTATAAGTATACAATGTTCATTAGCTAACACAGTCTTTAATCAAGCTCGACACGATTCAAGTATGCACATATAGTACAAAATCAGATCATGAGTCATCATGAATTAAGTACTTAGTTATAAGCGAATCAAGAATGCTCAAGGTTAAGACTTTATCTACTCATGGACTTTCTATTTCAATCTTAACAACTAAGCATCACACATATATATGTACATCAATAAGTTTTAGATCATAGTTAGCATCATAGGCATCATGCAAGTTGCTGTCCAAAAGTTGGAATTCACTAACTATGATTCCAGGCTGGCTCAGCTGCGCCATGGCTAAGCTTAGGACTGGCGCAGCTGCGCCGTCCTCTGACTAAGCCAAGATGCAGCTGTTGCCTTGTGGTTCCTGTCCGGTTTGACCAAAACAAACACATGAATATATATTTGTTATGCTAAGGGTCTTTTTATACTCCTCAAGTCAATCTAGATTCCCTTTTATAACATATTTCTAAATTAAACATTTAAACTATTTAAGGTCATTCGAGGTTATGAAATCACAAAGTCTATCATGCTTGCTTTCTAAACATACAAGATAGTTATAACACTCATATCGAGTATGTGTACGAGTATTCATAACATATATGTGAAACTAATACCGCTTTAGTTGAAAATAGGCTTTGTTCATGCTTTTTTTGAAACATGCTACCTAAGCATTGTATATATATGTTTATACTACATGAGCAAGTCTAAGAGTGTCATCAACATGCTCACTAATATCAGATTTTAGTTTTCAAGGTATCATGATAATATTCATATTCAAAGCTTACTAGTAAGTTCAACTTATTCATGCTTCCTTGCTAATCACATAAACACAAGCTAAAGGTTTATTCATGCATTTCCAAGTCATACTAACATACTTTCAAAGTCAGAATGTAAACTATGTAGAAATCATGCATGTTAGCTCACTAGGCTAAATTTTTCCTTGAAAACATTTATAACATAAGGTTTAACAAGTTTGATCATGCTCAAAGGACTATGTACACTACAACATGCTCATCTATGTGCCAAATCAGTTATGTATAGCTTCCTAGGTTCATAATTTGTAGAACATGATCTTTACATAGTTTGTTTTCAAAAATTAGTCAAAATCTTCATGTAGACCATACGCCTTCATCCAATCATGCAAGTCTAATCTAAACATGCTCACGTTATATTCATATATCTATATATACCCTTAAAACATGCTGGCATGTTATCACAAGACATGGTACTGAATTCAGTAACTAGTGCAGCTGAGCTGCGCCTCAATACAAAAGTGGTGCAGCTGCGCCGTGCCTAGTTCAGACGCAGAAACAGTAACCTCGGCAACTGTTTAGCCCAAACACAAAATTTACTCACAAAATCATTCCTAAACACTTATTTATCAGTTCAAACATGCTTGTAAGGCCATATAAATACTATATGAACATTACTCCACCATACTAACATTCAATTCCACAAAATTGAGAATTTGGATTTTAAGAACTTGAAACTCTGTTTATAGAAACTGAAATGGAAGGCAAGAAATGGAATTATACCTTCGTAATATGCAATGCACTTGCTCTACTTGAACTCCTAAACTCTAAGAATGCTTGTATGCTTTCAACTCTCACTTAACAATATCTCAGGCAACTTCAAGAACATCAACTGATAAACATGGCTGCTATAAATAGGAGAAGTGTGGACTGGGCATTGATGTTACACAAACCTTGAATCCATGGTATAATTGAATGGGACAATGGTTCATGAAGGGTGGCTCAACAACCCCACACCAACATTTTAAGTTAGTAGGTGTCATGTAATATACATATAACCCATGTACATTTTATGTTGTCCAGGCTTGGTTTGGTTTATTTAATTCCCACAAATAATATCTTAATGTACCATTGTTATCATATTAGGAATTTTAGGGATAAATTATACCCTCACATTATATAGTCCATGTACATTAAATATACGTAATAAAATAATGCAGTCAGGTATTATTGTCTGGGTAGTTCTATAATTAACCCTACTACTCATATAACCATATTATAGCCTTATTATAATAATAACTTATTTATTTATGTTAAATAAATAAATTATTCCTTCCTTGATTAATTACTAATTAAAATACTATAGTTTAGTATATAGTCACATAATGTCACACTATACTATATAGTATAGTTGTATTAGCACTCATATACACATAGCAGTGAATATAATATTATTATATTAATAACTTACTTATTTATGTTAACTAAATAAATCATGCACTTTCATAATTAATTAACACCAATAGTAATTACTCCAACCATTTGATTAATGTAGTTATGGATTTTCACAATCATTATCCATTGATAATGTTCTCATTACATTTATAGGTATATTGCAGATAATATTAATCGTATAGCAGATAATATTAATCGTATAGCACGAATTAATTACCAAACAACCCATATTCGACCACAATTAATTAACATTAATTAATGGATTAACAATTCCATTGTTGGACATAACATATTGTAATATACTCCTATCATATGGTTTCATCCATGTTACACATATCACATAATTGTTCCATTTAATTTCCAAAGTGGAAAATTTTATTTTTTTCTCCAACTGTTTCCTGGTGCAGTTGCGCCAGTTTGTACTGCTGGGACGGCGCTGCTGCATCGTGTTCTGACAGTGCCAAGACTGATACAGTGCCAGTTTTCGACGCTAACTCGTTAAACATGACGTGAATTGATCTCCACAAGAGTGTTACTACAAGTCCACGAGCGTATTAATTACTTATACGAAATAACATGATCGATACGATTAATCTTTCTAATTCCCGTTCTAATTCACTTAATAAGTTTTCTTGTTTTGCATTATGCCACACAAGCCATTTCACAAATCTCTTTGTCACTTCACACATCTTAACATACATTGATCAAATACAATCAATTGTATTATCTAACTCATAAATCAATAATATTTATTTTCACATAAATAGTATTTCCATTAATATATTCAATTAATAATATGTGGAAATTCTCGGGTATTACATCAATCATCTAATTGACAAAATTAAAAGGTGGATCACCAAAGTGGAATATTGCCTATAGTTTAGGGTAGTAAATTATATTTAAGCCGTTTATTTATTAATTTAGTTTCTATAATTTTAAATCATTGAATTGAATAGTTTAATAGAATTGGGATTAATAGGAAATTGGTATTAGTAAGTTAAATTTCTTACTAATTTGTCTTTGTGGGAACGATACTCTATTCATTACTATATTACTTGTTGACCACATATACTTGCATGTTGTGCGTTTATAGATTTTTCCCAACAGTTACGAGCCGAAAAGAATTTGAAATGAAAAACTTTAAAAAAGCTAAAAGGCTATAAAGTAACTTTACCTCCAGAGATGGAAAGAATACACAATGTGTTTCATGTGTCTGTATTGCGTCCTTATAAACCGGACTACAAACACGTAATAGAGTATGAATCTATTCAAATAGAAAAAGACTTCACGTATGAAGAGCTTCCAATTCAGATTGTTGATACGAAGGAACAAGTCTTGAGAAATAAGATAATACCTTCGGTAAAGGTATTTTGGAGAAACCAAAATGCCGAAAAAGCAACGTGAGAACTCCAGAGTAAAATGAAAGAAAATTTTCCTCATTTTTTTATGTAATTGTATCGAGATTTTGGGTACATAATCCTTATAAGGGGGAGAATGTAACACCCGAGAAAATCGAATCTTTATGTGAATTAAATTTTATTTGATTATTTGAATTAAATTAATTTAATTGTTTATTTATGTGAGTAAGTTATATGAAGGTCGTTCTATGACCTAGAATGTGCGAATGTGGTTAGGATTCTAGCTATGTGCTAGGATTAATTGTTATGAATTTCCAAGACAAAAATAGATATTTTTTGAGAAATTTCCGTAAAAACACTTTTCATTCGTTTATGCTCGGAGATTAAGTTTGAATTTCTGAGAAACGCATAATGATACGATTCGAAGACAAGATGGAATATCCATTAATATTTCAGTTATGGTAAACGAAGTTTTCGCCTGCGGACTTAAAACCTAAGGGTTAGGAAAAGTGAGTTCCAAGAATTAAGTGACTATGTACAATGATTAGGGTTATTATACATAAGGAATACAAGTATGATACTAGTTATTATACGAGTATGGTATGAATATTATTACAACGTATAATACGAATATCGTACGAACTATATACGAAGAGAATACGAGAATTGAATGAGTAGAATACGATTAGTCTTAGTGGACTTTGAGTTTATGGACTTGTAGCATCCAATTGGACTTGGATTATGCCAAGCCTAATGCATTGTTAAATCAAGCCCAAGATAGGCCCAATACGATTTATTCTAAGGCCTAAACCAAGAAACCAAACTACGAGTCGAACTGGTGGGTCAACGGATGGGTAAAACCCATGGGGCAACCCGTGGTGGGACCCAATGGGCTGGCCACTTGGTGGCCAAGTAAAGTGATTTACTTGTTGAGGAAGGAATGAATAGTAAGGAGATAGGGCATGCTGACCATTTTACCCTAAATTGGATGTTTATATATAAAGGAAGCTAGGGTGATTCATTTGATTGTTTCACCACCTCTAGACAATATATTGAGAGAGAGAAAACTTCATTAACAATTAATCAAGAGCAATCCAAAGCAAAACACTCAAGCTTTATTCAAGAACGTGAAGAACATTAAGGTAATAATATGTAAACATTAGTCTTCGATCCTTTTCTATTTATTTTTTGTAGAGAGGTATGAATTGGTGGAGCATGTCTCTTTCGAAGTAATAAGGATGGCTAGTAGTGGATTTAACCATTATAAGTTATGTATGATTAGGAATCATAAGCGTTTAAATAAGTTTAAGCGAAGAATACCAATAAGCATTTATTTGGTTGTTGATGGACAAATTGAAAACCATCATAGGTTATGTGCATCTTGCTTGGTTAGGTTATAGATAATGAATCATTGGATTGGTTCCATTTGATTTGGCATATAAAACTCGAGTAACGAAGTTATGGTGAAATTTACGTGATTAGGCGTTAAACATTGAAATCGTATAAATCCCGGATTAGTACTCATAAGTCTCCATTTAACTCAGAAACCTTGGTTTTTGATGGAGTAATGTATAACAATGTATTCAAGAGTCGTGGACTCAAGAATAGTCGAATTCTGACTTAGAACGAAGAAACGAGTTATGAACATTCACGAACGTTAAACGAACGCGTAATAAAATGTTAAATAGTGAATTCATTGTTAACGGATTTAAAAACTACTTTTATCCAAATGAAATCGAAGTACATGAGATATGTAAGATAACAGTTTTTGAACGAGCCAATTTAGACTTATAACTACCAAGTTAGGAGTCTGGAAAGATTTGAACTTGAAACAAATTTAGAAATTTCCCAAGGCTCAAGATCGGCGCCGTAGCACCGCCCCAAGCATATATCACTCTTGCCGCAGCACCGGATTGGAGAGGTAGTGTGACGCCCCCAAATCCGGGTCTCTTTCAACCCGACAGATGGTGCTCCACGGTGCTATAGTTCACACAAACATTCAATTGAAAAAGCCTCAAAAGAACGAATCTGTCTTATATATATTCCAAAATAATACTACCATTCCCAAGGTTCTTTATAACCGTTACATTTGTTTTTGTCATAATATCAAATATTATCATTACAAACCTATACTATTACATAGGTACGCTACAAGTTCGCTTTAGCCTTCACTTTATCCTTGTCGAAACCTATGGTCATATCGTCTGAGATGCAATCATATGGTTCAAGAAAGTGTGAGCATAACAAGCTCAACAAGTATAACAATTTCATTTTTAAAAGCATGCTTGAAACATGGGAATCATATATCTTCAATAACTGGATGATAGTTACGAAGTACTATCAATAATTCAAAATAGCTTTCCTTTTTCCTTCAAAACGTTTTGCAATAACAATATTTCGTAAATCATCAATTCTAGTTCAAGACGTGAACATCTTATAGTTTCTTTGAAAAGGAAAACCCGGCACGAAGTCCGTAAGTCCAGCATAGCTTACGAGTACATCTAGGTGATCAGCCTATAGTACCATATGTTGATCAACACTACATCCATTAAATGTGTGTACGTTTAAGTTGTGGCAACCTCACGTGCCCATTCGAATACTCGATGAAAATACATTTGTTTGTTCATATTCAGACTTACCTTGAATCCGTACTAAATAGTTAGCGTAGTATAGCGTTAGCAATTCTATATTTAAAGACTTGTAAACAGTTCAATCAATTTATCACGATTAGTCTAGCCAAGCTAAAACTGGCATCGACTCTTTCTTTAAAACCATACATTCATCTTATAACTTAAATCATTTGAAAACCTGGCTAACACGAAGGTTAGACAAGCGTTTAAGAAAAACTTGCCTTCAGCGTCTGCTACAGTTTAATTACGTTTCCTTTGAGTCTTTACAATCTCTACAACACATAATCACATAACATACCACATTAGGTCATGATTGAACATATATAGTTCCTAAAGAATCTTACCCTACTTCTCAATCTAATCCCGTATTAGATTTGTTATTATTGGTTCTGGCTTTCCGTCATTCTTTACATCATTCCTACTAACTTCTGGCTCTTTAATAACTTAAGTGAAGTTATTTATACCAATCGTGTCGAGTTTAAACATCCTTCTTTACGGCTTACAAATGTCCTTAAGTTATTATCTGAAACTCGATCGTCATTGGTTAAGTACGCTTAGTGCATATCGTTTTCATTCATCTTCAATTGATTTACTTTAACTCTAAGTGATCATACAAAAGTTTTAATTATGACTTAATAATGTTTTATTAAGTCCCTTAGTTCATTGCTAAACAATTTCCCTTCAAGCTCTATTTATAACCCTTCTTTACTGTCTAGGGTTTAAAGTTGGCGCTGCTGCTCCGGCTATTGCACTTGATGCCGCGCTGCGGCGTCACCACTTATTGTTCAAAAATCCGGACTCAGCGCCGCGGCGCGAGTCTCTGTGTTATATGTCGCGCTGTGGCGTGACTCTCCAGGGGATGATGGCCACTTTGGCGATGCGGCGTGACTTACTTTGCCTTGACTGGCGCCGCGGCGCAAGTGCTCAGCACCAGAAAAATTTTACAGACTTTTCTTTTAGTGAGATTCCCGGCTTCGTAACTTCTTCGTGATACGTCCGAATTGGCTCGTTCAAGAGTATATGGTTCACAAATTACATACTCCATGTGATCATGCAAGAATTTTATCTATTCGACTTTGTTTCATAAAAATTCACCTATTAGTCCATTTTTAACGAAAACGATAAACGTTCAAAGCTCGTTTCTTCGTTCTAAATAGGAATCCAGTCATTTTTGAGTCTGCAACTCTATAATGCCCAATAAGACTTGTCTCCATTGAAAACTAATGTTTCCAAGCTCAATATCAAAATTTGACTTCCATTCCGAGAATTTCACGAATTCAACGATTGTCGTCTAATCGTATGAATTCCGTCAAAACTTCGTTACTTGAGATTTTTAAACCGTTTCAAATTGATTCAATCTGTCATACTAATATCTTGACATTCATGCTTCATTATCTTATAAACATGATAAGTTATTATTAGCTCATTGTGAGTTTGTAACTTATGAAAATATAGATTACTTACTATGATTCCATGACTTATCATGATCTTAATCTTTAACCACCATTCTTGCTTCTTACTTTCATACCAATTCCATTAATGTGAACATGTTACAAGCTTTTACAAGTTCTTATACTTTCATTCTAAGTTCATAACTTATATAAGTATAAATGACTTATTCATGACTTATTACGGCTTAAGTCCATTTATTAATCATTCTTATCATTTCTTAGCATGCTAGTTCTACCAATACCCCCTTCTCTAACAATGGAAGAGAAAGAGAAACATGGTTCAAGAACACTTACTCTTTGATGATATCTTGCTTAAATCTTTAATCTCCTTCTTGCTTCTTGAAATATGAAAGACTAACTTTTTAACTTATTCTCTCTAACCAATAAGTTATAAGTTATTGGTGGAAAAGCTAACAAGAAAGGTCTAACTTTATAAGTGCTTATTCACTCAACCAAATAAGTTGTTTATCTTGGAAGAAAGTTATCAAACAAATAATGAAATTTGAGCTTACTATTTATAGGAAATCCTAGATGAGGGCTCAATGGTCATTAAACCATCCACCTCCTTACTATTCATTACCTAGCTCTTAAGTTAACTTGCTCTCCAAATAAATTACTTGTCCATCACAACACTTAGCCATTAAGTTATCTTTGACATTAAGTCTACTTGCTCATCACTTAACACTTTGTGTGCTCACCACACTTACTTAGCCTCTAAGTTTGCTTGTTCATCATTTTGGATCATTCATGGGTTGCCCCATGGGTTAAACCATCCCCTAACCCATTGGATATTTACTTTGGGTTTTAGCTTAATTAACTTAGCTTGATTATTTAGGCTTTCATTAATTTACTTTGGGCTTGTAGTTAAACAAACATTTGGCTTGCATTAATTCAATTGGACTTAACCATTTCCTACATTTGGGCCTTATCAAATCCCATTGGACTTTATATATTTCCTACACAATCCTACAATTCCTTACATTAGGCTTAAAGCCTTTTTAACGTATAATTTACGTATAATTCTCGTATTCTAACTCGTATACTTATTCAATATATACGATATGCCATCATTCATACACACTCGTATCATACTCGTATTCATTACTTCGTATAATACCAACGTATTATACGATCATTGTTTTATTCATTAATCACATTACATTTCCTTCTCGTAAATCATTTTTCTTAAACGTTACGTTTTAAGTCCATAGGCGAAATATTACGTTTTCCATAACTGAAATATTATGAGATATTCCATCTCACATCGATATTCTATCGTTACGTATTTTCGGAAGTTCAAAAATATTTCCCGAGCAGAAATGTGTGAATAGAGTTTTTCGAAAAATTTCTCGGAAAGCTTTTATTTTCGCCTTGGAAATTCAAACACTTTAATTCTACCACGTAGCCAAAATCCTACGATGTTCTGACATGTTTAGGTCATATAACGACCTTCAATTAGCTTGCTCCCATAAATAATCAATTAAATTCATTTAATCCTTATAATTAAATAAAATTTTAATTCTCCTAAAAATTCGATTTTTCTCGGGCGTTACAGGTAGACACTGCAGAGTTGCGTTGCAGCGCCACTCTTGTATAAGAAGTCTTGGGCCGCAGCGCTGAGAAAAGGGCTTACGTACTGTTAGTTTGCGCTACAGCGCCAATGTTGTGCTAGGAGATGGCATCGCAGCGCCGAGACAGGGGAAAAGAATGACTTAGTTATTTTTGAACCCATATGTTGCATGACAATTATGGAGCAAGTGTATATACTTAATATACATGTTAAGACCATTCCTAGATCACATATATAGTGATGACTTTAGGAATTTAACGTTGTAATGAAACGATGAACGTTAATAAGCCATAAAGAAGATAAGTAACTATAAGCGAGTTTTATTAATGAAATAAATTCGGTTAAGTTATAGAAGAGAAAGAAGTTGGTAAAAATAATGTGATTAGATTGCTTGGTAGCTAATTTCAGTGTGCTATGTGAATATACCATGTAGAGACTGTAAAGAACAAGAACTGTTGAATTTTATTTGAAGACGCTTGAAGGCAAGTTTTCTTAACGCTTGTCTAACCTTCGTGTTAGCCAAGTTTTCTGTGATTCATGATATGAGATGCATGAATTGTTTTACGAAAGGGTCGATGCCAGTTTTAAGTTGGCTAGACTAATCTTAAGAATTTGATTGATTTATTTATAAGTCTTTCGATATAGAATTGATAATGCTATCCTATGCCAATTGTTTGGTACGGATTCAAAGGTAAGCCTGAGTATGAATTAATAAACAAATGTATTTCACATCGATTATTCGATGGGAACGTGAGGTTGCCAAAACTTAAACGTAAATACGTTTAACGGGTGAGTGTTAATAAACATAGAGTACTATAGGTTGATCACCTAAAAGTGTTCGTAAGATATATCAGACATACGGACTTACTGTCGGGTTGTCCTTTTTCATGAATGAAAACCAAAAGAGAATGTTCATGGTCTTTTGACCTACTATATGTACTTCAGAATTATTTTACGAGAATGAAAAGTGTTATTTACTATTTCATAGTGCTTCATAGCTATTTGCTCAGTTATTGAAGAATAATTATATGATTCTCGATGTGGTATTTATATTATCTATTGCTAGACTTGATGAGCTAGTTATGCTCACTTATTGCTTGAATTATATGATTGCAGCTAAGGCCAAGCGAACCGAAGGTTCTAGTATAGATAAAGGCAAGGCTAAGATGGATAATTAGGTTATCCTGTAATAGACTAGTATTTTGTATGAATTATACTATGACAAACGAAGAATGTATTTGGTTAACAGAACTTGTGAAAGGATTTATTGTTATTGTAATAAGAATATAGTAAATACACTCATTTTGATGTTGTTTCGATGGAGTGAATGTATAGTTATGAGTACCGTGTAGCACCATATATCTGACGCCCCCAAAATTAGGTATACATCACTCATCTTGAGTCGCCAGATACATGGTACAGAATTCAAATACAATTTAATAATACAATTGTCGTGTATAATACGACAAAACATAAACTGTGAGTTTGAATATAAATATTGTCTACTAGAGAGTATACAAACTCAAAAGGAGCCCTCGTTACAATTATTATCACACTATATCATAGAATAGTGAGGACTACTAATGCACCATCTAGGACCATCACTCCGTTCCCCGACTCGTCCCAGCTATATTCTCATTTCCTGAAGAGAACAGTGAAAGAAAGGGTGAGCTCAACTAGCCCAGTAAAAAATATTATGACTAAGATAATGCAGAATAAATTATCATTAGCCTTAAACAGTGTTAAACTGATACAATATACCAAACATCAAGTTTAACTGCAGCGGAACAAGCAATCCATTAAAAGAGTCAAGTAGAGAATAAAATCTATTATCCTTTATGATTTAAAAGGTTTTTCATCACTTTTATCGCTGGGACTCAGCTTAATAAATAATCCACATCATAGAACCACCCCTGCACAGCGGACAAGCATATTCTTTAGTATCACGACCACAATTATTCATGCACTACGGGCCAAGAATATTTGTGTATTCATTAATGGTCATGATCATGCCAGCAACTATCCATCAATGCACTACGGGCCAATGAGGACTTTTACCACATCATTTGTAACATTACAGTCATGATTACACCGAATAATCCCTGGTCATAATTATACCAAGTCCATCTATGCAAAACAGGTCACAGATGACTTTCAACAAAATATAACCATGAGGATGATGACAATGATATAAGAATTCAATAAAACAAGTTCAAGAATTAATTTATCCAGGAACCAATAACGTCCAAACTGTCAACATGATACTGCTTTATAGAGTAAAATTCAAGAATGCTCAGAAGAATATTTCTATGAAAAGATATTAGATGAAGCGCAAATATCAAGGATATTCCACTGATTTCATGGAGTATAGAAGTCAAAGTTTTAACCAACTGAGTATAATAAAGAATGGAATAACAAAAGAAATCACCATGCATGCGATAGACCGCATAGGCAGGTTATTCCGACAGAATAATAAATAACAGAACCAGGTCCGGCGTAAAACGCACAGACTGGATATTCCAACAGAATAAAAAAGAATGGAACCAGGTCCAGCGTAAAACGCGCAGACAGGATATTCCAATAGAATAATAAAGACTGGAACCAAGTCCGGCGTAAAATGCACAGACAGGATATTCTAACAGAATAATAAAGACTAGAATAATAGAAGAATTTCACCAAGTATAGGGTAGCCCGCGTATACAAGTTATTCCATCAGAATAATAAATAATGGAATAATAGAAGTTCTCTTCATGAATACAAAAGAAATAACACCCCTTTTATTAGTAGGAGATTGAATACTGCAGTAGTGTAGTAACAGAATACTCTTCTTCTTTCTCTCTTATTCTCTCTATATTTTCTCTCTATAGCTTGAATGAATTCGGGAAAAATAATGAAGAACTAGGCCTCTATTTATAGAAGATTTCTAGCTTAGCACTTGCAATGTGAAAAGGCAAGCAGCTTGACGACTGGTGATGGGAAAAGAAAAGTGGTTTAACGCCTGTAATGTGAAACACCAAGTGGTTTGACGCCTGTAATGTGAAACACCAAGTGGTTTGACACCTGTAATGTGAAACGACAATTGGTTCGACGCCTGTAATGTGAAACGACAATTGGTTCGACGCCTGTAATATGAAACGGCAAGTGGTTTGACGTCTGGTAAAGGTAATTACTATTGGCGAAAGAGACTCTTAGATGATGACATATGGGCCCCCGTAGAATAACCAAATTTACCACAAACGTCTCATAATAGACTCTTTATATACATCAAGGATTGAATAAATATTACCACAAATCATTTTATTTTTAATCAACACATATTTAATCTTTCAACAATTATTAATCATTAATATTATAACTTGTCGCCTCAATTATTGATTTAATAATATAACATATTATACAGATGATATTGTGACAATAATTGAATCAATAATATAAGAGATATGATGCAGTAATTACTGTAGCAATAATTGAGTATAATTAAGTGACTTCTCACGTAAGCATCAATAATCAATACCGTGTGCTACTATGCAACCACGTGTATTACTGTACTTTTACTACCAGGTAGTTCAACAGTTTTAATGGTAACACCTCTGCCGTTATTTTTATAGAAAGATAATTTTATCATTTTCTAACTACGACAATACTTTCGTTGTGGGGTCCACCAATGATTGTGCCGTCGTACGAATATTCCCTGACAAAAAGAATATTCTCCGACCAATCGAATATTATATAACCACTTTCTTACTTTGCAAAATTTGTAAATATTACCCACAACTATAACATTATATCAAATCAACACCATAATATTAAAAAATATAATTCGAGAAAATTATTCCTTATTCATAAAAGTTTGGGTCTTACAACCTCCCCTTCTTATGAAATTTCGTTCTCGAAATTAGGGTACATACCTGGTATGTCGAAGAGATGAGGATACCTTGACTTCATCTCAGATTCTAACTCCCAGGTCATTTCCTCCACATCGTGGTTTCTCCACAAAACTTTGACTTGAGGTATAACCTTGGAGCGTAGAACATGATCCTTCTTATCCAATATTTTAACAAGTAACTCTTCATAAGTTAAATCTTCCTCTATCTCATCTGGTTCTAACTCAATAATGTGGTTTGGGTCTTTCACATATTTACACAACATAGATATGTGAAAAACATTATGAACACGAGACATACTTGGTGGTAAGGCGAGTCTATAGGCCACAGTTCCTACTCGATCGAGGATTAAAAATGGGCCGATGAATCGAGGATTGAGCTTTCCTCTCTTTCCAAATCTCGTAACTCCTTTCCATGGAGCAACACGTAACAACACATGATCTCCTATATCGAATTCCACATCCTTTCGATGAAGATCAGCATAACTCTTTTGTCGATCTTGTGAAGTTTTTATATGTTGCCGGATCGTTTGAATCTTTTCCATAGTCATACGTACCAACTCCGGTCCTAACAACGTTGCTTCACCCACCTCATCCCAGCATACTGGAGAACGACACTTTCTTCCATACAATGCTTCGAATGGAGCCATGCCAATACTTGCTTGATAACTGTTGTTGTAGGAAAACTCCACCAATGGTAAGAACTTATCCCAACTTTCCTTGAAATCAAGGACACGGAGTCTTAATAGATCTTTAAGAGTTTGAATAGTCCTCTCCGACTGTCCGTCCGTCTGAGGATGATATGCCGAGCTAAATTGTAAGTCTGTGACCATAGCTTTTTGCAAACTAACCCAAAATCGTGAAGTGAATCTTGGGTCTCGATCAGAAACTATGGATACTGGCATACCATGCAGTCTTACAATCTCATTTATGTACATACGAGCAAGACGTTCAAGTGTATAAGTTTCTCGTATCGGTAAGAAATGAGCAGACTTGGTCAATCTATCAACAATGACCCAAATCGCATCTATACCTTGAGAAACTTTAGGAAGACCGGTAATGAAATCCATAGTAATGTGCTCCCACTTCCATTCTGGAATTTCAAGTGGTTGTAATGAACCTTTTTGTACTTGATGCTCCGCTTTAAATCGTTGACAAGTTAGGCACCTTGAGATAAACAGTGCTATCTCTTTCTTCATACTGCTCCACTAAAATGTATGACGAAGATCATGATACATTTTGGTACTCCCAAGATGGATTACAAACGGTGTGTTGTGCGCCTCCGTCATGATTTTATACTTTAAATTAGGGTCGTTAGGAACATAAAGTCTGGAGTTGACTCGAAGTATTCCTTCTTCATCGATTCTTGCTTTCGGCATAACACCTTCTTGCACTTTCTTCCTCATACGCATCAGCTCCAGGTCTGTAGCTTGAGCAGCTTTAACTTTATCGATTAAAGTTAGTTCTACTCGTATATTCGCCATCATCACATGGGTCCTTGGAGTCTTTAACTCTATCTTCATCCTTTGCAAGTCACATAAAATGGGCCTTTGTGTTGACAATATCGCACTCATACTTGCATGTGATCTTCTACTCAATGCGTCCGCTACCACGTTCGCTTTTCCAGGATGGTATTGGATGGTATGATCATAATCTTTAAACAGTTCAAGCCAACGTCGTTTTCGCATGTTGAGTTCCTTTTGAGTGAAGAAATATTTGAGGCTTTTATGATCCGTAAACATCTCCACTTTCTCCCCATACAAGTAATGCCTCCAAATTTTAAGTGCAAAGACAACAGCTGCCAACTCTAGATCATGAGTAGGATAATTCCTCTCAGATTCTTTGAGTTGTCGCGAGGCATAGGCTATGACTTTCCCATGTTGCATGAGAACACATCCCAACCCTTTGCCCGAAGCATCACTGTAGATGACAAATCCCTCCGAGCCAGATGGTATTATCAGAACAGATGCCGAAATGAGTCTCCTCTTGAGTTCTTAAAAACTCTTCTCACATTTTTCGCTCCAATCGAACTTTGTATCTTTTCGAGTTATCTGAGTTAATGGTGTAGCGATTCAAGAAAATCCTTCCATGAATCTTCGATAATAACCAGCTAAACTGAGAAAGCTACGTACTTCGGTCACTGATTTAGGTTGCTCCCAGCTTTGAATAGCTTCAATCTTTGTAGGGTCAACAGATATTCCATGACTTAATACTACGTGCCCAAGGAATGCTACCTTCCACAAGTCAGAACTCACATTTCTTCAACTTGGCATAAAGCTTATTTTCACGAAGCTTTTGGAGTGTCAGCCTCAAGTGTTGCTCATGATCTTCACGGCTTTTGGAATAAATAAGGATGTCATCAATAAAGGCGACCACAAAGTGATCCAAATATTCCTTGAATACTCGGTTCATCATATCCATGAAGGCAGTAGGAGCATTAGTCAATCCAAAGGACATGACTAGGAATTCATAATGCCCGTACCGAGTTCTGAAAGCCGTCTTTGGAATGTCATCGGTTCTAATCTTCAATTGGTGATATCCTGAACGAAGATCAATCTTTGAAAAGAATTTGGCTCTTTGCAACTGGTCAAACAGGTCATCAATACGTGGCAATGGGTATCTATTTTTGATGGTGACATGATTCAACTCCTGATAATCAATAAAAAGTCGCATACTCCCATCCTTCTTCTTCACGAATAGAACAGGAGCACCCCAAGGAGACGTACTAGGATGAATAAAGCCGATGTCTAACAATTCCTGTAGTTGGGTCTTTAACTCCTGAAGTTCAATAGGAGCCATTCGGTATGGGGCTTTGGAAATGGGTTTGGTAGCGGGTTCAAGGTCGATACAAAATTCAATTTCACGCTCTGGGGGTAGGCCAGGAAGTTCTTCAGGGAATACGTTAGGAAATTTATTAACAATAGAAATATCTTTCAAAACTGACGTATTTTTGTTTAAATCTGTGACATGAGCTAAGAAGGCTTGACATCCGTTTTTCAATAAACGAATAGCTTTATGGCTTGAAATTACCGTGATTGATTTTAATGGTTTGGTCGCTTGAATTCTCATAATAGGTTGGTTAGGAATATAAAATCTAACAACCTTACGAAAACAATCAATTTTTGCATGATGAGTAGTTCACCAATAAATCCCTAGAATCACGTCAAATGCAAGTATTTTCAATAAAATAAGATCGACATGTAATGTGAGGGTACCAATTTAAACCAAACAAGAATTATAAATAGTGGATACAATGAAGGTTTCTCCCAACTGAGTTTCCACAGATAAGTCAAAGTCTAATTTCTCTGGAGTCAAATTTAATCGTTGAGCTCAAGTAGGAGAAATAAAAGAATGGATAGAACCGGTATCAAATAAAGTATAGACTTCGCTAGAGTTTATAATAAACTTACCCATGATGACATCATTCGGGTTCCTTGCTTTCTGGGAGGTCACAACTATAGCAGCCCCGAATCTAGGTCCCAAATCACCTCAGATCTGGTATACTATTTCTATCACTATTTGCGGAAGATATAAACATAAATTGTTTATACAATACATCACACACTATTCCCCAAGGTCGAGTAACCTTAACTTATACATAAATCATAAACTATTTATCACACAACAATATTTATCAAATTATACTATTACAAACTAGCCGCACATTTTATCCCAAGCCGGACTTGGCATTATCTTTTCCTGTATCCGAACGCATTCGCCTTATCTGCAATGTTTTATAATGATATAGCAAGGGTGAGCATGAAAGTTGCCCAGCAAGTTTATATACAATAATATAACGATATATCATGATTGAAGAGTATGAATAAATGGCTTTTTTGACTGAACAAGTATTATACATGAACAAACATTTCTGAACGAAGTGGTAATGAAGGTGATCAGCCTTTCATACCTGACTTATACATGCAAGATGTACAGAGTACAAATTTCATGGCAATCAGCAATGATTAACCATAAGCTTGAAGAAACTACTCTTATTAGAGTTAAGTAAAAGAAAACTTGCCTGAACCGTTGATTACCGCAACACAATTTATAACGCTTTACCCCAAATTCCTAATATTAGTAATATAGATCTCCAATAATTAGAATAATATCATAACAGTATAATACTGTTATATTTATATCCACAAAAAAACCTAAACATATAGCACATAATCCTATCGGTCTATAACACACATAAAACAAGTTATCAAGTCAAACTATTGCAGTCTGAGTTGAAACCGACACAATTCTAACATCCCGACGTCTAGTCGGACTTTTATCGAGTTTAAGTTCAATTAAACTCTATCTAACCACTTAACAATTATCACAGATAATTTCTAATCAGACAAAACATTTTTCCTAGGCTCGTAATAATTTTCGGATAATTATTACCATTTATCAACATTTTCCAATCATTAAAACCGTATTTAAATGAATTAAATACCACATAATATCTTAATCATTAATATTTATTTAATATAAAATATTAATGAAAATCATTACATAATATTGCAATATAATTATAATATATCAAAGTATTTTTAATACCTTAAAATCATAATTATATGATTTTTAAACACTTAAATCCCTTATCCGATAATTGCTATTAATATTAAAATATTAATATTTTCATGACTAAATATCAAAAGTTATAATTTATAACTTAAAATATTTCTATAACACTTAAATCATTTTTATATGATTTTTAAAACATTAATTCTATTTTTCCATAATTTATTTAATATATTTATTAAATAAACTAATTATCATTAATATTGATTAATTAATGAAATTCATCCCAAAATATAAAAAGTCATCAAAAATAACTTAAAATATTTTCTTATATCATAGTATTATTTTTCATGATTTTCCATGAATTAAAACTATTTTTAAATAATTTGTTTAATATTATAATTAAACAAATAAATACCTTTTATATTCCAAAAATATTAAATATTTTTGAAATATACCCAAAATAATTAAAAACTATTTTTCAGAATTTAAATTAATTTTTCAGAATTTATTTTGTATTTTTAATAATTAAAAACCATTTTTTCTAATTTTTTAATCAGTTTCCGGAAAATAATAATAATCTGTCGCTAAAGGGCTATAGCGACACTTTCTGTCGCTATAGGTGTTCTTGAGTGTTCTTGAGCTTCATAGTCAGAGTTCGGGTGAGTGTGTTTGACCAACATTACAACAGTGTTCTTTATGTTTCTAGGCTTGCAATTGATTTCATGTTGTAGTATTTATGTAATACTACAATTACATAACAAGTTTCGTAGCTAAACAACTTAAGATCAGAGAGATTTAAGTCTCCAAAATCTCTGACAACGCTGTTCTTCGGCTTGTCAGAGTTTAACAAATTTGAGTGGCCTACTTTGAGTCCTTATAACTTGATTATCGTGTAACATTTATGTGATCTATCAACTCCAGTTTGTAGACAACATGTATTACTACAACTATAAAGCATAATAACACTAAACAATCACAGAATGAACAAGATATGGACGGTCAAGCTTAAGGTCGGGCACTGTTCTTGAGAAATCTGGGTTTTCCTAGATTTCGTTCAAGAACAGTTGGTCAATGGTACTTTGACCAACAATAACTTTGATTCTATGTCTTTCTGGGTGATCTAAAGACACTTATGCGTAAATTACATGTCATTCTACAAGAAATAAAACAACAACTGGACCAAAGCATCAAACAACCGTAAGATTCAGGGCCCTAAAAATCTTGTTAGAAATCTGGGAAAATTCTGGGTTTTTCCAGAAACGGTTTTCCAGAGTTGGTCAACCATGTTTGACCGCTCATATATTTTGATCTAGACATGGTATGAGGTTGATTCCACTTCCAGTCTACTCTCCTCATGGCAAAGAACAAGTATATAACTTAAAACACAATAAATAATTAACATACACAGATCTATGGGCACTGACATATGGCTGTCAGGCCATATTTTTCAAGTTTTCCAGATTTGATAAATCCTTAATTTCGAGCATCTAGATGTTATGGATCCATGATCCAACAACCCAGATCTCTAAATAACACCTTATTACACAACTTTAAACAACAACTAACATCAAACAACATCAAATCACTAATTTCAAAATTTTAGGGTTCTTTACCTTTCTAGCTTTGATTTTTGATTTTTATCCTTTGATCTGTTTCTGGTACACATGGGGCTTGAATTGAGACTGAAATAATATTGGAATTTCGTGTTTTTGGTGAGAGAGAGAGTTGTTAAGAGTAAGAGAGAAAAATAACCAAGATCAATACACTTTCTCTCTCTCAAAATCTTTTATATTGCTTGATTCATTGCATTTAGCTTGATAGCTACTATCATAGGCTGATTTGCTGTCACAAGGAGTGGTTGTAGTTGTTGAACAACCAATGATTTAGCAAGATTTACACTTCATATAAAAGAAAATGTGACAAAAAGGGCATAAATGTCATTTTGCTTCCAAATTAAATTCTAAAATTATCAATTGATGAAACCCTTAGAGTTTAGGGTTTAGACATTAGGGTTTAAGGTTTAACCATTTAGGGTTTAGATTTTAACCCTAAAATATTTAGCAACTTTGATTTTCAAAAAAATTCTAATTAAATAGAAAATTTTGATTTCTAAATTATAATTAGGAATTCCTAATTATATCATAATTTCCTAATCATAAATCAATCTTAATAATTAGAACTAATTTATCCTAATTAAAATTGCTAATTTAGCACTTAGGGCCGCAATTATACATTAGGTTTCAAAACCACATTTTAGGGTTTTAAATAGAAAAATAATATTTCAATTTTTAGAAATTAAATTTCCTAATTAGATTAGGGTTTCTAATAACTTGACAATTACGATTTAGGGTTTCCTAGTTAACATTGCTAATTTTAGCAATTAAATCCATAATTGAGCATTAGGGTTTCTGACGGAACAATTTGGGTTCCAAAAATTAGAAATTAGGGTTTGCTAATTAATTAACCTTTACCCTCATTAGTACTTAATTAATAGCACTAAAGCATTAAAATTCTCCGTTATATTCCCAGATTAGGGCTTCATTTTATCATAATCTGAAATTAGGGTTTTCAGATCTGGTATTAGGGTTTTCAAATAATCAATTAAGATTTTAGATAATTCATTAGGGTTTTCCCTAATTAATTAAAATTATTGGCGTTTAACCTTGTACATAACATTGCATTCCCAATCTAAGGTTTTCAATATCCGATTTAAGATTTCAGACTCCCGAAACTGAAACTAGGGTTTCCAGAATCGATTTCTAGGGTTTCTTATTTAGACGTTAGGGTTTTCTAACTGAACGTTGTCGTTCTTAATATAAACTTAGGGTTTGACACATATATAATTAATCTGGTCAAACCATGACCCTTAACCACATTCTGAACACATCATTAACCATATACACAGAGCATATTTACATAAATCCTTAATCCTGAATAATTCACCTATATCCTTCACCGAATTTTGAAATCCTCAAAATTCAATCCCAATAAAATCAAACGCATACACTTATTTTCTGTCTAGGTCTATTATTTGACCTTAAATCAATCATTTATGATTTTCATAAATTGTCCAATTTCTCAAGTTGTCACATTCACCCCTCTTTATAAGAATTTCGTCCCCGAAATTCACCTTACACCTTACACCGTGCACCTTACACCATCGACTCATATTTCAAATGCTACCCAATACACCACTCACAAGGGTAAAAATTTTAAAACTGTGCTGAGGAATCGTATAGACTTTTTGTTTTTCATTTTCGCAAAGGTTTTATGGAAATTCATCCGTAAACCGTCATTACTTACGGACACAAAGGGTGATTAGCCCGATATGCCCTGTTCTGGCCAAGTACTGATTTTATCTGTTTTCCCATCACTGCCAAAGGCACAAAAATTTTACCTCAGTCTTATTTGATACCACAACAAAATAATTTGGTTTGGGAAATTTCTTTCAATAAAACATTTTTGAGAATGACGTCATGATGCCGCACTGTATTTAACAGTCCGTTGAGGATTTCATCATTTTGTGACTTTGTTATACTACATCATACTGTAGTGGGCTGACGATCCTTAGATCACATCCAACACCAAGTAATTCTGCATTGATAACTCCATCATTTTTTTATCATCTCTGCACCAGGTCACATGGTACATAAGTGATAAATAAAAACAATTTTTTTTAAAAGGCACATAGTGCGTATTTAGCTTGATGTCAAAAATTTGAGGTTTAGCAAAGCTAGGGGTTTAGGAAAACCTAAATCTCCACTAATGATCATATGCTTAACAATCTATCTGTTCCTATAATCCTTAACACTTCATTCACACACAACTATACCCAGTTCATAAAACCACACTTATGAGTTCATAACCCGACCACAATTATATGAGTTTACGAACTTAACCTAGTCTGACCTTTGGCGTCCGTTCGCTGAGGGGATCATAAACATTTCATATAACTATAAGTCAAGAATGTCACATAAGTATGAGTTCTAAGAACTCGTACTTAATCCTATATTCTCTACCTATGACCTATTTATCTGTATATAACAACTAGCATGACACAACATTTCAATTATTACCAATGCCACCAACTAAGTAGTTTTTACACCAAGCACAATTCCCCGCCCATACAAGGAATCATACAACTCAGTTGCTGACACGAGTCCTCATTGAAATCCCCACCTAATCTTAACCCCCTTTTTCAATACGAATTCAATTCGTATTCATAATCCATAACTCTTTCATGAGTTTTCATAGTACAATTTCATAGTACAACTTACACACAACATCTTGCTGTAAACTTTTCAATCATAAAATTAATTCTTTCTGACTGTCATAACCTTATCAGATCACGGGGTGATCTTATCGTATATATTACGATTTATTTCTATGCCTATGATCGTTTTGTTTTACGATCTTCTATCCCTGCACTTTCAGTTATTTAGACTCGATCTATTCACTATTACTGTTCAACTTTATTATCAGAGTTAGGGAACTCTGTGTCTTTACACTCGCCAAGATTCATCTTTGAATCTTACCGACCAACTAACTCTATTTGAGTTAGCCTTATCCTAATCACTGCGGTTATTGGTCTCAGGTATTCCTACCTAAGCTTCATAACCAACAGCTTTGATACCAACTATAGCAGCCTCGAATCCAGGTCCCAAATCACCTCGGATCCGTTATACTATTTCTATCACTATTTGTGGAAGATATAAACATAAATTGTTTATACAATACATTACACATTATTCCCTAAGGTCGAGTAACCTTAACTTATACACAAATCATAAACTATTTATCACACAACAATATTTATCAAATTATACTATTACAAACTAGCCGCACATTTTATCCCAAGCCGGACTTGGCATTATCTTTTCCTGTATCCGAACGCATTCGCCTTATCTGCAATGTTTTATCATGATATAGCAAGGGTGAGCATGAAAGTTGCCTAGCAAGTTTATATACAATAATATAACGATATATCATGATTGAAGAGTATGAATAAATGGCTTGCTATAATTCATCAATATAATTGAGAACTAGCACGAACAAATTTTTGACTGAACAAGTATTATACATGAACAAACATTTCTGAACCAACTGGTAATGAAGGTGATCAGCCTTTCATACCTGACTTATACATGCAAGATGTACAGAGTACAAATTTCATGGCAATCAGCAATGATTAACCATAAGCTTGAAGAAACTACTCTTATTAGAGTTAAGTAAAAGAAAACTTGCCTGAACCGTTGATTACCGCAACGCAATTTATAACGCTTTACCCCGAATTCCTAATATTAGTAATATAGATCTCCAATAATTAGAATAATATCATAACAGTATAATACTGGTATATTTATATCCACAAAAAAACCTAAACATATAGCACATAATCCTATCGGTCTATAACACACATAAAACAAGTTATCAAGTCAAACTATTGCAGCCTGAGTTGAAATCGACACAATTCTAACATCCCGACGTCTAGTCGGACTTTTATCGAGTTTAAGTTCAATTAAACTCTGTCTAACCACTTAACAATTATCACAGATAATTTCTAATCAGACAAAACATTTTTCCTAGGCTCGTAATAATTTTCGGATAATTATTACCATTTATCAACATTTTTTAATCATTAAAACCGTATTTAAATGAATTAAATACCACATAATACCTTAATCATTAATATTTATTTAATATAAAATATTAATGAAAATCATTACATAATATTACAATATAATTATAATATATCAAAGTATTTTTAATACCTTAAAATCATAATTATATGATTTTTAAACACTTAAATCCCTTATCTGATAAATGCTATTAATATTAAAATATTAATATTTTCATGACTAAATATTAAAAGTTATAATTTATAACTTCAAATATTTTTATAACACTTAAATCATTTTTATATGATTTTTAAAACATTAATTCTATTTTTCCATATTTTAATTAATATATTTATTAAATAAAATAATTATCATTAATATTGATTAATTAATGAAATTTCATCCCACAATATAAAAAGTCATCAAAAATAACTTAAAATATTTTCTTATACCATAATATTATTTTTCATGATTTTTCATGAATTAAAACTATTTTTAAATAATTTGTTTAATATTATAATTAAACAAATAAATACCTTTTATATTCCAAAAATATTAAATATTTTGAAATATACCCAAAATAATTAAAAACTATTTTTCAGAATTTAAAATAATTTTCGGAATTTATTTTGTATTTTTAATAATTAAAAACCTTTTTTTCAAATTTTTTTAATCATTTTCCGGAAAATAATAATAATCTGTCGCTAAAGGGCTATAGCGACACTTTCTATCGCTATAGGTGTTCTTGAGTGTTCTTGAGCTTCATAGTCAGAGTTCGGGTGAGTATGTTTGACCAACATTACAACAGTGTTCCTTATGTTTCTAGGCTTGCAATTGATTTTATGTTGTAGTATTTATGTAATACTACAATTACATAACAAGTTTCGTAGCTAAACAACTTAAGATCAGAGAGATTTAAGTCTCCAAAATCTCTGACAACGCTGTTCTTCGGCTTGTCAGAGTTGAACAGATTTGAGTGGCCTACTTTGAGTCCTTATAACTTGATTGTCGTGTAACATTTATGTGATCTATCTACTCCAGTTTGTAGACAACATGTATTACTACAACTATAAAGCATAATAACACTAAACAATCACAGAATGAACAAGATATGGCCGGTCAAACTTTAGGTTGGGCACTGTTCTTGAGAAATCTGGGTTTTCCCAGATTTCGTTCAAGAACAGTTGGTCAATGGTACTTTGACCAACAATAACTTTGATTCTATGTGCTTTCTGGGTGATCTAAAGACACTTATGCGTAAATTAGATGTCATTCTACAAGAAAAAATAACAACTGGACCAAAGCATCAAACAACCGTATGATTCAGGGCCCTTAAAACCTTGTCAGAAATCTGGGAAAATTCTGGGTTTTTCCAGAAACGGTTTTCCAGAGTTGGTCAACCATGTTTGACCGCTCATATCTTTTGATCTAGACATGGTATGAGGTTGATTCCACTTCCAGTCTATTCTCCTCATGGCAAAGAACAAGTATATAACTTAAAACACAACAAATAATTAACATACACATATCTATGGGCACTGACATATGGCTGTCAGGCCATATTTTTCAAGTTTTCCAGATTTGATAAATCCTTAATTTCGAGCATCTAGATGTTATGGATCCATGATCCAACAACCCAGATCTCTAAATAACACCTTATTACACAACTTTAAACAACAACTAACATCAAACAACATCAAATCACTAATTTCAAAATTTTAGGGTTCTTTACCTTTCTAGCTTTGATTTTTGATTTTTATCCTTTGATCTGTTTCTGGTACACATGGGGCTTGAATTGAGACTGAAATAATATTGGAATTTCGTGGTTTTGGTGAGAGAGAGAGTTGTTAAGAGTAAGAGAGAAAAATAACCAAGATCAATACATTTTCTCTCTCTCAAAATCTTTTATATTGCTTGATTCATTGCATTTAGCTTGATAGCTACTATCATAGGCTAATTTGCTGTCACAAGGTGTGGTTTTAGTTGTTGAACAACCAAGGATTTAGCAAGATTTACACTCCACATAAAAGAAAATGTGACAAAAAGGGCATAAATGTCATTTTACTTCCAAATTAAATTCTAAAATTGTCAATTGATGAAACCCTTAGAGTTTAGGGTTTAGACATTAGGGTTTAAGGTTTAACCATTTAGAGTTTAGATTTTAACCCTTAAATATTTAGCAACTTGGATTTTCAAAAATTTTCTAATTTAATAGAAAATTTTGATTTCTAAATTATAATTAAGGATTCCTAATTATATCATAATTTCCTAATCATAAATCAATCTTACTAATTAGGACTAATTTATCCTAATTAAAATTGATAATTTAGCACTTAGGGCCACAATTAAATATTAGGTTTCAAAACCACATTTTAGGGTTTTAAATAGAAAAATAATATTTCAATTTTTAGAAATTAAATTTCCTAATTAGATTAGGGTTTCTAATAACTTGACAATTAGGATTTAGGGTTTCCTAATTAACATTGCTAATTTTAGCAATTAAATCTATAATTGAGCATTAGGGTTTCTGACGGAACAATTTGGGTTTCAAAATTGGAAATTAGGGTTTTCTAATTAATTAACCTTTACCCTCATTAGTACTTAATTAATAGCACTAAAGCATTAAAATTCTCCGTTATATTCCCAGATTAGGGCTTCATTTTATCATAATTTGAAATTAGGGTTTTCAGATCTGGTATTAGGGTTTTCAAATAATCAATTAAGATTTTAGATAATTCATTAGGGTTTTCCCTAATTAATTAAAATTATTGGCGTTTAACCTTGTACATAACATTGCATTCCCAATCTAGGGTTTTAAATATCCGATTTAAGATTTCGGACTCCCGGAACTGAAACTAGGGTTTCCAGAACCGATTTCTAGGGTTTCTTATTTAGACGTTAGGGTTTTCTAACTGAATGTTGTCGTTCTTAATATAAACTTAGGGTTTGACACATATATATTTAATCTGGTCAAACCATGACCCTTAACCACATTCTGAACACATCATTAACCATATACACAGAGCATATTTACATAAATCCTTAATCCTGAATAATTCACCTATATCCTTCACCGAATTTTGAAATCCTCAAAATTCAATCCCAATAACATCAAACGCATACACTTATTTTCTGTCTAGGTCTATTATTTGACCTTAAATCAATCATTTAAGATTTTCATAAATTATCCAATTTCTCGGGTTGTCACAACAACAAACGCTCTCCCTTGCACTATCGATTTTGACTTTTCTAGGACGGCCTTTGGTGCCTCCATCCTAGCTGAACTTGTCTTCGGTGAACGACAAAATCGGGCTAAGTGACCTCTTCCACAATTATAACATGCTTTGGACAGCATCGCGCAGTTTGGACTGGTGTGCCCCTCCCCTCCGCATTTGAAGCATATGATAGGTGGTCGTTCTCCTTCCTTAACGACAGGTGCTGGTGCTGACCTCTTTCCATCATTGTTGAATCTTCTCTTCTTGAAATGCCCATTCTTTTTTTTTTGGCCCTAATTACCACCGAAGTGGTTACCACTTCTGGCCTGTTAATTTCCTCCACGCTTGTTGTCACCGCTTCGATGACTGCTCTCACTGGTATTATCATTTTGCCGACTGCTCTCTTTTGGTTGCGTTGACTCGTTATCTTGCTCCACTAACTGAGCCCTATTTACAACATCTGAATACAAACACAATTTATGAGAAATAAGATGTTGACATATCTCCGGCTTCAAACCTCTTAAAACATCCGTGTCATTCTTTCTTCATTATCCACCAAGTGGGACGCAAACTGGGATAACTCGGCAAACTTTTCTTCGTACTGCAACACGGTCATATTATTCTGTTCTAACTTGATGAACTCCACCTCCTTCATGCGACAAATACTTTCGGGAAAGTACTTATCGTTGAATAGTTCTTGGAACTTCTCCCAAGATATTTTTAGTGCGGCAGGTTGAGTACGCTTTACCGATTCCCACCAATAATCTACCTCTCCTCGCAACATAAAGGCGGCAAAGGGAACCTTTTGCTCGTCGGAGCATCCCAAGACATCAAATATCATGGTGATCTGCTTTATCCATGCTTTCGCCTTAAGTGGTTATGGCTCTCCAATAAACTTCGGTGGTCCCAGCTCCTTGAACTGTTTAGCGATGACCGTCCGAGAGTTTCCAGTGTTTCCACCAATATGTTGGACAGGAGCCGCTCTCGCCTACTATTGCATAAGTTGCATAAAGCCTCTGATCATTTGATAATTCATCATTTGGTCAGTGTTGTTGTTTGCATGAAGATTGTCGCCTTCCTGATGCACATTATCCTAATTATTGATATGTGGTGAATCAACGGTTGCCTATGCTCCATTGCTATTCTCAACATTTTTGGATGTCATTTTCAGATACTACCACAAAATAAAGGTTAATTGACATGTAACATATTATCCCTAAATTCTGACCGACCAATTAAATACCACATAAACTTAGGTAGGTCATACTAGCGAAGAAATTCCCCATCTCTCCCTTCCTAGTACTATTCTCACATCTTAGCCATGGATCATATCTCTAAGCTTTGATACCACCTGTGATGCCCCCAAAATTAGATATACATCACCCATCTTAAGTTGCCAGATACATGGTACAGAATTCAAATACAACTTAATAATACAATTGTCGTGTACAATACGACAAAACATAAACTGTGAGTTTGAATATAAATATTGTCTACTAGAGAGTATACAAACTTAAAAGGAGTCTTCATTACAATTATTATCACACTATATCACAGAATAGTGAGGACTACTAATGCACCATCTAGGACCATCACTCCGTTCCCCGACTCGTCCCAGCTATATTCTCATTTCCTGAAGAGAACAGTGAAAGAAAGGGTGAGCTCAACTAGCCCAGTAAAAAATATTATGACTAAGATAATGTAGAATAAATTATCATTAGCCTTAAACAGTGTTAAACTGATATAATATAACAAACATCAAGTTTAACTGCAGCGGAACAAGCAATCCATTAAAAGAGTCAAGTAGAGAATAAAATCTGCTATCTTTTATGATTTAAAAGGTTTTTCATCACTTTTATCGCTGGGACTCATCTTAATAAATAATCCACATCATCAAATCACCCCTGCACTATGGCCAAGGATATTCTTTAGTATCACGACCACAATTATCCATGCACTACGTGCCAAGAATATTTGTGTATTCATTAATGGTCATAATCATGCCAACAACTGTCCATTAATGCACTACGGGCCAATGAGGACTTTTACCACATCATTTGTAACATTACGGTCATGATTACACCGAATAATCCATGGTCATAATCATACCAAGTCCATCTATGCACTACAGGCCACAGATGACTTTCAACAAAATATAAACATGAGGATGATGACAATGATATAAGAATTCAATAAAACAAGTTCAAGAATTAATTTATCCAGGAACCAATAACGTCCAAACTGTCAACATGATACTGCTTTGTAGAGTAAAATTCAAGAATGCTCAGAAGAATATTTCTATGAAAAGATACTAGATGAAGCACAAATATCAAGGATATTCCACTAATTTTATGGAGTATAGAAGTCAAAGTTTTAACCAACTGAGTATAATAAAGAATAGAATAACAAAAGAAATCACCATGCATGCGATAGACCGCACAGGCTGGTTATTCCAATAGAATAATAAATAATGGAACCAGGTCCGGCGTAAAATGTACAGACAGGATATTCCAACAGAATAATAAAGAATGGAACCAGGTCCGGCGTCAAATGCACAGATAAGATATTCCAACAGAATAATAATGACTGGAACCAGGTCCGGCGTAAAACGCACAGACAGGATATTCCAACAGAATAATAAAGACTAGAATAACAAAAGAATTTCACCAAGTATAGGGTAGCCCGCGTATACAAGTTATTCCAATAGAATAATAAATAATGGAATAACAGAAGTTCTTTTCATGAATATAAAAGAAATAACACCCCCTACATTAGTAGGAGATTGAATACTGCAGTAGTATAGTAACAGAATACTCTTCTTCTTTCTCTCTTATTCTCTCTATACTTTCTCTCCCTATAGTTTGAATGAATTCGTGAAAAATAATGAAGAACTATGCCTCTATTTATTGAAGATTTCTAGCTTAGCACTTGCAATGTGAAAAGGCAAGCGGCTTGACGACTGGTAATGTGAAAAGAAAAGTGGTTTGACGCTTGTAATGTAAAACACCAAGTGTTTTGACGACTGTAATGTGAAACACCAAGTGGTTTGACGCCTGTAATGTGAAACACCAAGTGGTTTGATGCCTATAATGTGAAACGACAATTGGTTCGACGCCTGAAATGTGAAACGACAATTGGTTGACGCCTGTAATATGAAACGGCAAGTGGTTTGACGTCTGGTAAAGGTAATTACTATTGGCGAAAGAGACTCTTAGATGATGACATATGGGCCCCCATAGAATAATCAAATTTACCACAAACGTCTCATAATAGACTCTTTATATACATCAAGGATTGAATAAATATTACCATAAATCATTTTATTTTTAATCAACACATATTTAATCTTTCAACAATTATTAATCATTAATATTATAACTTGTCGTCTCAATTATTGATTTAATAATATAACATATTATACAGATGATATTGTGACAATAATTGAATCAATAATATAAGAGATATGATGCAGCAATTACTGTAGCAATAATTGAGTATAACTGAGTGACTTCTCATTTAAGCATCAATAATCAATACCTTGTGCTACTATGCAACCACGCGTATTACTGTACTTTTACTACCGGGTAGTTCAACAGTTTTAACGATAACACCTCCGCCATTATTTTTATAGAAATATAATTTTCTCGTTTTCTAACTACGACAATACTTCCGTTGTGGGGTCCACCAATGATTGTGCCGTCATACGAATATTCCCTGACAAAAAGAATATTCCCCGACCAATAGAATATTATATAATAACCACTTGCTTACTTTGCAAAATTTATAAATATTACCCACAACTATAACATTATATCAAATCAACACCATAATATTCAAAAATATAATTCGAGAAAATTATTCTTTATTCATAAAAGTTGGGGTCTTACAATATATATGGGTTGAAAGTACCCGAATTTGGGGGCATCACAAACATCTTAAAGGATGATTAAAACCTTAAGTTCAACGATTAAAAGTTAACGAAAGGTTACAACATTAAGCAAGTTTCATAAGACAGTAACCCGTACGCACGTTGAGTGGATGTTTGAGATGCTGGAAATGTAATTACTTAAACAATAGATAAATAAGGTCACTTATAACAATAAAATGTTATATAGTCGTAATGAATGTTAACCTAAATAACGAATGTTAATAACTTAAACAAACGGATAGTTAGAAGGAGAAGGAGAAGGAGAAGGAGAAGATAGGTTAATGATAATATTTATTGATTGTTTATGACCTAACATGGTATGCTATGTGATTATGTTATGTAGAATCTTTAAAGACTTACAAGGAAAGTGAATTAATAGTAGAAGACACTAAAGGCAAATGTTCTAAACCCTTGTCTATATTTATTTAGGACAAGCTTTATGATTCATGTATCATACGCATGAATTGACGTAACAAAGAAGTTGAAGCCATTTTCTTCGGCTGGACTAAACTTATATTATTTTTTGGATTTCATTATAATCTATCAAAATATTATTGATATTGTTATCTTGTGCCTACTGTTTTGGTACGGATTTAAAGAAAGATTTAGTATGAACAAACAAATGTTTTGTCATAAAGCAACTGGCACGTGAATTTGTCAAAACTTAAACGTAGATACGTTTAATGTAGTAGTGTTGTACAACATAGAGTACTATACACTACTAAAAAATGTCATTGTCGATGGACTATGCCGTCGTCAATGGTCCTCTTGTCATCGACAATGAGGTCATTAGCGATGGAAAAGTCCGTCGCCCCTCCCGTCGCCCCAGAGGTCGTCGTCCATGACTCCCGTCACTCATCGCTAGGAAGAAGGTCATTGCCGACGGGGGCATTACCGACGGGACATTGTCGTCAATGTGTCATTGCCGACGGTACTAGCGATGGACATGCTTTCGTTAATAAACATTTATAAATTTTAATTTTACTGTCATTCCTGACAGCATGTTGTCGCCAATGAGTGCATATTGTCGTCGCCAAGGACATGTATGTCATTGCCGACGGCCCCCCGTCACCAATGACTTGCTTAAAAAGAAATTTAAAAATTGCAACTACCCCTATTCATTTACATATACATAATTGTACCTGTTATAAATTAAAGAAAAACTAATAATAATAATGCACACATATCAATAACAATCATATATTTTACCATCAACAATCAATTTAGTTAGATACAAAACTCTGGTCTGTACAACTCAAAAGTTATATAAATACATACATGGAAGTCAAAATATAAACATAAACTAACTACAACCCAAGATCAGCAATTTCAGTGTCATCATCACCGCCATATATCGTACGATCGTCGGTCCCATTGTCTGTCCCACTTACGGTCCCACCCTCCATAGTCTCATCAGCATCAGTTCTGCAGTCATCACCATCTCCGCCACAGGTATCTCCTGTGCCGCAGCCTCCACCCCCATGAGTCTCATCAACATTAACCTATAAAAGTACAAATATTAATTACGAATTCGAAAATAGAGCATATTTAAGTATTGTAGTTTGTGTTCTACAATTATTGCAAACTGGCTGATAACTCGCTATCCATATATCGAAATCGAGTCCTGTGATAACCCGGGATTTCGAATAATCAAAAGTTTATGAATACATTTTTTTTATTTAATATTGACTGTTAATATTGTACTGAGTATCTGTGGTATAAGTCTCGAGAATTAGTCAATTAGTGTATTGACTGAGAAATTATAGTAGAGTAGATTTAGAAACTCTACCCCTAATTTCTGGATATGGATTCGATAGAAAATGCAATTAAAATAATTGTATCAATGAATACGTGTTTGTACTGTATAGAGATTTTGATCAATGATTGATCGGATAAGGTTTAAAATTTATAAACCCTAATAAGAGATAAAAAAAACCCTAATCTCGGGATTAGAAACCCTAACGCATAGTCAAAAACCCTAATAGAAAGCCGGAAAACCCTAATTTCATATCCAGGATTCCTAAACCCTAATCCTAATTGGCAAGCCTAATGTGCTTATTAAACTTTAATATGATTAGAAAACCCTAATTATATTTTAGTTATCTTAATTTCTATTTTACAAACCCAAATTGTAATTTAGAAATTTTAAGTTTTCTAATTAAAACCCTAATTGGAAATTTTAGAAAATAAAGTTTTAAAACCTAAGGCTTAAAACCTTAGGGTTAAACCATAAGGATTTGTACATTATCAAGATTGCACTTAAAATTATTTTGTAAATGACAAAAATGCCCTTTATGAATTTTTATTAGGTTACTTGTAAAAATGGCCAAGCCCTTTAGTTTTTCACCAAGTATTTTGACCAATGTGACTTAAAAGAGCAGTAAACCAGTCCCTATGTGATAGAAAGATCAAATCATACATGCATCTTTGTAGTATAAGAGATCTAGGAAAGAGAAAGTCATCAAAAGTTGCCTTTTTGCTACCAAACACTCAACAACTCGCTCTCTCTCTCCTAAACCTCTGATTTTACTAAGTAAATCAGTCCCAAGTACATCCCTTAGCTCATCCAATATCAGTTAGGAAGATCAAGATCAAGATTTGAACAAGAGAGATATAACCTTAAATTAATATTTAATCTTGTATGCTAAGAAATTTTTTGTGTTTAAGTGTTTATATTTGTATTAAAAGATGTTTTTAGATGATCTATGGTGATCCATCATGGATCCATAGCATCAAAGTGCCTTAAATTGGTGTTTTTCAAAAATTGCTCAGGAACAAATTTTGTGGTCTGACAAGCTAATGTCAGAAGCCACAGATTCGTATCTGTTTTTGATTTTTCTTGTTTTATGTTTTGGGTTGGTAGTCTGGTATGAGGTTTTTATTCTGCAAGTGAAATCAGAGTCATTTGATGTCTAGATCATGAGTTATTAACGGTCAAAAATCGTTGACCGACGTTGACCTGGTGAAATCTTGGTAACCTAGAAATTTAAAAACCGAGTCTAACAACGTTTTATAACGACAAGATCTGTCATGTGTTAGGTGATATATTGATATTATGATATCTATGTTGTAGCCTATTATATGTTCTTTGATTCCATAGCTTTAGATCATGTAGTTAAACAACATATCGAACGTAGCAGGTGGTCATAGTAGGCCACTCGCACTGACTTTGCATTTCTGGAAAACTCAGAAAGGGTATGAACAATATTTCTGACAAGTGTTGACCGAGTCATAACTGGTGAATATGTTGTTGTTGAACTGATCTGTTGTTATAATAATGTTCATTGACACATGGACTATACATTTGAATCATAAGACCTACCATTTGTTGACCAGAACTAGAAGCAAATCGAGCCACAAAGTAGGCAGTCAAAGCTGTCTAGGTTTCTGGGTAACCCAGAAAGCCCAAAAGCATCTGACAGCTACTTTGAGGCTTCAGATCTGGCATATGTGGTGTGGTATGACCTTTATTGTTGATGTTAGTTGTAGTGTAACAAAAACACTACAATATCTGACTTTTAGATTGGACAGAACATTCAAGCACCGAGATTAAAGTGTGGTCAAACTAAGGACCTTAAACACCGAACTGTCAGTTTTCTTGAGGCTCAAGAACACCAACAGCGACGCTAAGTGTCGCTAAAGGGCTATAGGGACGGTTTATTTATTTTCTACTTTCTGATTTTCTGGAAAATACTTAAAAATAGAAAATAAATTACAAAATTTACAAAAAATGGTTTTAAAAATTATTTTAAATTATGAAAAATAATTTCTGACTATTTGGGTTATTTTTCATTAATATTTATAATTATTTAAATATTGATGATATTTAATTTATTTAATTAGTGTATTAAATAAATTAGTGAAAAATGATTTATTATTAAGAAAAATAATTTTAAATAAGAATAAAGTGTTTAAAAATATTTTGAGTTATAAAATGTAACTTTTAATATTTTTAGAGAATTTTCATTAATAATTTAATATTAATGATATTAGATTTATTTAATTATTGTATTAAATAAATAAGTTAAAAATAATTTTACTGATTTAAAAATCATTTTAAATGAGAATAAAGTGTTAGAAAATATTTTGAATTATAAAATATAATTTTAAATATTTTTGGAGAATTCTCATTAATAAATTAATATTAATGATATTAGATTTATTTAATTATTATATTAAATTAATGAATTAAAAATGGTTTTATTGATTTAAAAATCAATTAAAAATGAGAAAATTGATTTTAAAATATTTTAATTTATAATAAATGATTGTTAATATTTTGATAATAATTTCATTAATATTTAAATATTAATGGTGATGATTTAAAAATGATTTTTAATTATTTAAAAATCATTTAAGTAGAATATTGATGATTTAAAAATATTTTAAGTTATTAATAATAACTTTAATATTTTGATAAGTATTTCATTAATATTTTTATATCATTAAATATTTATGATAATGCAATTAATTAGTATTTAAATCATTTAAAAATGATTCTGATGTTTGAAAAATTATTATAAATTATAATAATTGTTTAAATATTATTAAAAGCTTCCAAAAATTATTATGAGTGATATTTGACTTATCTAATGTAATATTGAAGCTTAGAGACCAAGATTAATTTACAATAAATGTGTTAATTGTCGGATATGATAACCAGAACACCAAGAATAGACTAATGTCCAACCAGACTGAACTAGTTAGACTTGTTAAGTGTTTATATAGGTTATAAACACTGATGTGGCTATGTGGTAATGTGTCTAGGAGGAGATTGACTGTAAATTACAGTGATACATGTTGTGAATTATTGTGCTAATTATGAGATCGATATTATTGGTTATAGGTCTTTCGAAAGCAGATAAGTATTTTGTGTAGCTGTAATCAGCGGAAGAGGCAAGTTTCCTAACTCAACCTTGAGTTATACTCATTTAATTATTATAGTGGTTAATTATTGTTAAATATATCACGTCCAAGAATTTATTGTTGATTATTCGTAATTAGTGCATGTTTAATAATTCAAATTAAATTACTGATTCAGAAAATATATATTCATAGAATTACTGTTGTTCGATATTCATATCTGTAGAAGCTAATATTGACATTACAGATAATTCATGTTTATTGTCGAATTATGTTGAGAAATATCTTAGCTAATTATTCTGGCTAGACGAATATTTATTAGAACTTGATAGGTTCGAGAAAAGAGAAGAAAAGAGAATTTAATTATTATTGATAGATCAATGCCAGTTGTATCGGCTAGATCAAAAAGAAAACTTGATAGGTTTGAGAAGAGAAGTGATTAGATATTGAAATTATTAAATTTTGTTGTTAAATCAAATCTTGATTCTGAGACTGAAAAGAACAACCTTTTATATAAAGGGAACATTTTATGGTCGTAAATTCGATCATTGCGCGCGACTTAAGTATTATGTATAATATAGGGTACAAGGAGTTGGTCGACTCTAAGTACTTGCAGAGGGGTATGATTTAATCTTTATGGTTATCTAATAAAATTGTGTATATTTCAAAGTAAAACTTTAATATATACCTGAGAAGAGAAGTTCAAGATCCACTGGATTACTCAACATAAATCTGGAAAACATTCCTCTTTGTAATTGCGTAAAATTGATTCTTGATTATTCATTAGAATATCGTAGAAACTTTGAAAGCGTTGTACTCATTCATTAGTAGATTATCGTGTTGCATAGAATACGAGAAGGCTTGTTAGTTATTAAAGCTTTGTTCAGCTAATTCAAAGTTCCCCGAACTTTGGCATTATTCTATCAAAATAGATAGTCTGCTCTTAATTATTCATATACATTTATTGTATGTCTTAACTTGCGGGACAAATTTGTTGCTCACCCTTACTAAATAAAATTTTTCAGCTAGGGACGAAGTTGCAGAAGGTGCTGTGAAGAAGAACAAAGGAAAAGTCATAATGATAAATTAGTATAATGAACATTATTAATATTATGTTGTATTGTAAACCCTTTTTGTATATCTAAGGGGTATGATTGTAATGTTAAGGTTAGCGGACCTGGGACTAATGTATTAAAAGCATATGCTAATGTGATATATATTATTATATCTATAAGAATGGGTGGTTAGATAGTATTATATTGTGGATCGTGAACACCAATCTCGGAAGTCAAGTAACCCGGATTTGGTGGTGTCACAGGTTGGTATCAAAGATGTAAGTTATAAACCTTAAGTAGGGTGGGGGGAAAACCCTAGGATTATAACCATACACGAGATAGAGAAAACTCATTTAGAGTTTTAAGTGAGGGATTGCCGAAGTGCATCAATAACGAGATATGTGGACACATAGTGTGAGAAGTTTGTACTAATGAAGTACTAATCAAGTTATTTAAACTGATTGTAGGATGTCTGGAGAAGATGAAACGAGTGCGGAGATGCTAGCGGCTGTTTCACCAAGGCCAGAAGCCGAGGTGCCAGCGCAAAGCGAATCAGTTGAGAAGGTGTGAGAAGATGAACCTATAATTAATCTAGGGAGCGATCATGATGATTATCACGAGATGTATCTGAGTGGAGATGAGGAGGCAGAGTCTGAGCAAGCTAGGGTGGAGAAAAAAAATAAGACCAAAGTTAGAGAACAAAATCAACTATTTGTAGAAGTTCAAGAACTCCGGAGTAAGGTATTTCTCTTGGAGGAGTTGTGGAAGACGGAGCGAGCGTTACGCGAAATGACTGAAGAATGAAATGAGCTAAAGGCGCAGGTGGAAAGGATGAAGATTGAAGGTGGTGGATCGTCTGAAGGAACAATCAAGCGGCAGAAAGGCAAGAAAAAGAGAAAGAGGGACAACGACTGCCCTAATTCTAAAAAGTCAAACTCGAAGAAGAAGCAAGTCTGTAGCAAGTGTGGAAAAACTCACGCAGGAGAATGCATTGTGTGGAAGAACGTGTGCTTCAACTGCAAACATGAAGGACATATTTCCCTACATTGTCCTAAGCCGGATATGAGGAAGTGTTATTCATGTGGGAGAACAGGTCACTGATTCAACAAGTGTCCCATCAAGAAGATGATTGGTGAAGGGAATGGACAGTATCCAACTTAGAAATAAGTGCTAGTATCTCTTGGTAGTAGGTTATGATATTAAGTGTTGTAATATCGAAAACGATGTGTGAACATATGTAAATATAAATATATTTGTATGAATGAGATCTTTATTTTCTATATGAATGTAAGATTAAGATCAATTTGTGTGTTCTTAAAACTCATACTTATGGGAAGTTAATGACTCATAATTATATAAAATGTTTTGAACCCCTCGGCGAATGGACGCCAAAGGTCTGACTAGAATAAGTTCATACACTCACATAATTGTGGCAAGTTCTTGAACTCGTAAGTGTGGTAAGTTTGATAAACTGGGAATAACTATGTGTGAATGGAGAATTGCAACTTTTTGTGTAAAGTTGTGTTGTTAATCCTGATATGATTTAAAAAGGGATAGTAATAAATGTTAAGTACTAAATGTGTTATGAACTATTTGAATAAATATTCATTTATATATGAGAAGTATGTGTTAAATTCTTATTATGTTAAGAATTTGTATAGAGAAAGAGAATTAATTTAAGATTTTTATTTAAATTAGATAATGCCGCCTAGACGACAGAATCGAAATCAAAAGGAAGAGAAATTGGTGAATAATGAAGGAGGTCAAGCTGATCTGATGCAAAACTTTGCAAATATGATAGCCAAAGCTAAGGGGAATAGAGCTCCGACAGCAAGAAGAAGGACGAGAGAACAACCAGCAGATAGATTGGCAAATTTCAAGGACTTTAAAGTGGTAGGACTGCCAAAATTCAAAGGAACCACGAATCTGATTGAAGCCCAAACTTGGGTGAAAGAAATGGAGAAAGAATTCATCATTTCGCGTGTGCCAGAAGAGTAAAAGATAACTTTTGTAACATATCTGATGAAAAGGAGAAGCCAATTACTGGTGGGAGACTAATCAAGCGAGAACCGGTACAGCCGTAGTGACTTGGACAAGATTCAAAACTACTTCTCACCGAGTATGCAAGCTCGGATGGAAGTTAATTTCTTAGAACTAAAGCAGGAGAACATGTCAATTTCTGAGTATGTGGCTAAATTCAACGAGTTAGCAAGATTTGCACCACATCAGGTGGACACAGAAGTAAAAAAATTGAGAAGATTTGAAAATGGACTGAAGTCGGGGATATTCAACAAAGTAGCAGTATTACATATCAATACTTTCACGGCTTTGATGGAGAAAACGTTAATTGCTAAATGAGGGAGCGAAGCTGCATCTCGATTTCATCAAGAGAAGATGAAGAAGACAAATGATGGAGGAAGTAGTGGTGGTAGTAACCCGAACAACAGAAAAGTGGAGTGAGAATACCCAATCGGTGGCAGGACAGAATGAAATAAGAAAGGGAGGGAGTCATATGTAATGTTTGGGAAAAATCATGCAGGAGTTTGTCTTAAGAAGAAGAGAGTTTGCTATAACTGTGGGCAAGAAGGACACATGTCGCCCAATTGTCCCAATCCAAAGAAGATACAAGGTTTCTTTGCATGCGGATTGACTGATCATATAGTTCAAAACTGTCCAAAGAGGAATGTGGAGAAGGAAAGTGGCAACAAGGGACCCGGTAGCAGAACATTGGCAATTCAAGGACCTGCACAGCCAGGAAGACCAACGCCCCGTACGTTTAACATAACGGTGCAAGATGCAGGGGTTGTCCAGGAGGTGGCTACAGGTAACGATTTCGCTTAATACTTAAATTACGCGAGTAATATTGAGTTAGATAATTACTGTGAATTGTTATTTTTATTCACACGAGTCATAGGTTAGAATATGAGAAAAAAAATTAATATTGTGTTGATAAAAATAAATTGATGATACAACTTTAAAATATTGTAGAGAATAAGAAAGCGGTGATTCCGAGGACGGAATCCTTTTAAGGAGGGGTGAATGTGATAACCTGGGATTTCGAATAATCAAAATTTTATTGATAAATTTTTTATATTTAATATTGACATTGACTGTTAATATTGTATTAAGTAATTATGGTACAAGTCTCGAGAATTAGTAAATTTGTGTATTGACTGAGAAATTAGAGTAGATTTGTGCCTAACCGCTTTAGAAACTCTAACCCTAATTTCTGGATAAGGATTCGATAGAAAATGCAATTAAAATAATTGTATCAATGAATACGTTTTGTACTATATAGAGATTTTGATCAATGATTGATCGGATAAGGTTTAAAATTTATAAACCCTAATAAGATATTAAAAACCCTAATCTCAAGATTAGAAACCCTAACGCATAGTTAGACACCTTAATCGAAAGTCGGTAAACCCTAATTTTATATCTGGGATTCCTAAACCCTAATTAAGAAACCCTAATCCTAATTGGCAAGCCTAATGTGTTTATTAAATTTTAATATGATTAGAAAACCATAATTATATTTTAGTTATCTTAATTTCTATTTTACAAACCCTAATTTTAATTTAGAAATTTTAAGTTTTCTAATTAAAACCCTTATTATAAATTTTAGAAAATAAAGTTATAAAACCTAAGGGTTAGAACCTTAGGGTTAAACCCTAAGGGTTTGGACATTATAAAGATTGCCCTTAAAATTATTTTTTAAATGAAAAAAATGCCCTTCATGAATTTTTATTAGGTTACTTGTAAAAATGGCTAAGACCTTTAGTTGGTCACCAACTATTTTTACCAATGTGACTTAAAAGAGCAGAAAACCAGTCCCTATGTGACAGCAAGATCATATCATACATGCATCTTTGTAGTATAAGAGATCTAGGAAAGAGAAAGTCATCAAAAGTTGCCTTTTTGCTACCAAACACTCAACAACTCTCTCTATCTCTCCTAAACCTTCGATTTTACTAAGTAAATCAGTCCCAAGTACAGCCCTTAGCTCATCGAATATCAGTTAGGAAGATCAAGATCAAGATTTGAACAAGAGAGGCATAAACCTAAATTAATATTTGATCTTGTATGCTAAGAAACTTTTTGTGTTTAAGTATTTATATTTGTGTTAAAAGATGTTTTTAGATGATCTATGGTGATCCATCGGGGATACATAGCATCAAAGTGCCTTACAATGGTAGTTTTCAAAAACTGCTCAAGAACAAATTTTGTGGTTAGACAAGCTAATGTCAAGAACCACATATTCGTGTCTGTTTTTTATTTTTCTTGTTTTATGTTTTGGGTTGGTAGTCTGGTATGAGGTTTTTATTCTGCAAGTGAAATCAGAGTCATTTGATGTCTAGATCATGAGTTATTAACGGTCAAAACTCGTTGATCGACGTTGACCTGGTGAAATCTTGGTAACCTAGAAATTTAAAAATCTGAGGTTTGACAATGATTTATAACGACCAGATCTATCATGTGTTAGGTGATATAATAATGTTATGATATCTATGTTGTAGCCTATTATATGTTCTTTGATTCCATAGCTTTAGATCGTGTAGTTAAACAGCATATCGAATGTAGCTTGTGGTCAAAGTAGGTCACTCGCACTGACTTTGCATTTCTGGAAAACCCAGAAAGGGTATGAACAATATTTCTGACAA
Source organism: Panax japonicus (assembly GCA_020205505.1). Taxonomy (NCBI): domain Eukaryota; kingdom Viridiplantae; phylum Streptophyta; class Magnoliopsida; order Apiales; family Araliaceae; genus Panax; species Panax japonicus. Next base: position 37,472,940 of record CM035101.1, on the reverse strand, counting down.
GTGTTGACCGAGTCATAACTTGTGAATCTGTTGTTGTTGGACTGATCTGTTCTTATAATAAAGTTCATTGACACATGGACTATAGATTTGAATCATAAGACCTACCATTTGTTGACCAGAACTAGAAGCAAATCGAGCCACAAAGTAGGCAGTCGAAATTGTCTAGGTTTCTGGGTAACCCAGAAAGCCCGGAAGCTTCTGACAGCTACTTTGGGACTTCGGATCTGGCATATTGGTGTGATATGACCTTTATTGTTGATGTTAGTTGTAGTGTAACAAAAACACTACAATATCTGACTTTTATATTGGACAGAACATGCAAGCACCGAGATTAAAGTGTTGTCAAACTAAGGACCTTAAACACCGGACTGTCAATTTTATTGAGGCTCAAGAACACTAATAACGACGCTAAGTGTCGCTAAAGGGCTATAGCGACGGTTTATTTATTTTCTAATATCTGATTTTCTGAAAAATACTTAAAAATAGAAAATAAATTACAAAAAATAGTTTTAAAATTTTTTTTAAATTATGAAAAATAATTTCTGACTATTTGGGGTATTTTTCATTAAATTTATAATTATTTAAATATTGATGATATTTAATTTATTTAATTAGTGTATTAAATAAATTAGAAAAAATTGATTTATTATTATGAAAAATCATTTTAAATAAGAATAAAGTGTTTAAAAATATTTTGAGTTATAAAATGTATCTTTTAATATTTTTAGAGAATTTTCATTAATAATTTAATATTAATGATATTAGATTTATTTAATTATTGTATTAAATAAATAAGTTAAAAATGATTTTATTGATTTAAAAATCATTTTAAATGAGAATAAAGTGTTAGAAAATATTTTGAATTATAAAATATAATTTTCAATATTTTTGGAGAATTATCATTAATAAATTAATATTAATGATATTAGATTTATTTAATTATTATATTAAATTAATGAATTAAAAATGGTTTTATTGAATTAAAAATCAATTAAAATGAGAAAAATAATTTTAAAATATTTTAAGTTATAATAAATGACTTTTAATATTTTTATTATAATTTCATTAATATTTAAATATTAATGGTGATGATTTAAAAATGATTTTTAATTATTTTAAAAATTATTTTAGTAGAATATTGATGATTTAAAAATATTTTAAGTTATTAATATTAACTTTAATATTTTGACAAGTATTTCATAAATATTTTTATATTATGAAATATTAATGATAATTGAATTAATTAGTATTTAAATCATTCAAAAATGATTTCGATCTTTGAAAAATTATTATAAATTATAATAATTGTTTAAATATTATTAAAAGCTTTCGAAAAATATTATAAACGATATTTGACTTATCTAATGTAATATTGAAGCTTAAAGACCAAGATTAATTGATAATAAATGTTTTAATTGTCGGATAAGGTGACCATAACACCGAGAATAGACTAAAGTCCAGCTAGACTGAACTAGTTAGACTTGTTAAGTATTTATATAGGTTATAAACACTGATGTGGCTATATGGTAATGTGTCTAGCAGAAGATTGAATGTAAATTATTGTGATACGTGTTGTGAATTATTGTGTTACTTGTGAAACTGATATTATGGGTTATAGGTCTTTCGAAAGCAGATAAGTATTTTGTGAAAGTAGTATGCACACAAGCCAATCATGTTTGATGATAAAGCATATACTTTGTAAACAATCTTATTCATTTATTAATAAAAAGTATTAATTTATTAAAGGCTTTGAATTATCTACATGATGCTGTTTTATAATATGTGATAAACCCATAGTTTTAAGCAATGCTTTTAGAATAATGATGATGATCATTCTAATGAGATCTAAATTCTTAGAAAGCTTAAAACTAAAATAGTTCCCAATCGTTAGATTACTAAATTGGGGATTAGTGAATCCGGATAGATTGGTACATACGTTGCTTGCTCATTGGATGAGGATGATTGATCTCATGATCATTTGTGTGGAGACACTAAAGCAAGTATGTAGGTGCTTATTAGAGAATAAGTTCACCGAACGTGACTCGCTAAGGAATACCTAATGGAGTTTTACTTGCATGTCAATAGGAATTCCTGTAGTGATAGTAGTACAAGTGATCCTTGGACTTGAGATCATCATAGTATCTTGTGTATGATGAGTTATACTTTGACTTATTCCTTAAGACCCTTAGGGTATATCAAAGGGTATGCTTGGGTATAATAAGTTGTACATGGAGATAATGTATGATCAATAAAGAATCTACCACTTCTAGTAAAAGAAGAGAAATGTCCTATGTGATTCGATAAATGACAATCCAGTAGTCCTTGGCCAAGGCAGAATGAAATTAGAAAGGAGTTTCTAATTTGCATTATTTGGAGTTGTGCATTTAAGAGTCGAAATATAAATAATTAAATAAAATAAGACTTGACAGTAATTCCATGTCTTATATTTAATTGGGACATTGTATGGTGGAAGGATTGAATTGTACGGTAACTATTTACTCAAAGGTTCTTTTACGATTAATGTTGAAATCTATATTATCTGGAAAGTCGTTGATCGCTAGGGAGGCTTATCCCTATTGTAGAATAAATATTATTTATTTAAATAAATTATTAGTTTAATTTATTTATTTAAATAAGATTAGAATTGTTCTAATTAATTTATTCACAACCGGTTTAATATGGAGAACCTAAAGGGTCACACCATAAAAGGAAGAATAATTATTTAAGAAGTTAATGGCATAATCGTAATAATAAGTTAAGTATATTTAATTTAATCTATGGTGATAGAATAAATTAAATGGCTTAATATTTATTATTTAATATTTTGGAAATATTAAATATAAGTTAATAAGAGGAGTCTTATTATTATTATTACTATTATTATTATTTAATTCCTAAAGGAGTTTGGGAATTAATTAATAAAAATACTCTCAAATATCCTAATAAGATTAGGAGGCAAATTAATTAAAAGAGTTTAATTAATTATCCCTAATAAGATTAGGGAGCTTAATTAATTAAAAGGTTAATTAATTATTCCTAATAAGATTAGGAGCCTAATTAATTAAAAGAGTTTAATTAATTAAAATAAAACCCAATTCCTTAATTGTTAAGGATGGGTTGCCCACATCTATAAATAAGAGGAGTCTTATTATGGGTGAGAGAGAGGTTGACGTATTATTAGAATACGTAATTCCAATAGTTGGGTGAGTACGCCTTTTTCTATAGAGATAGAAAAACTAGGGTTTAGCCAACAACCCATCTTCTTGAATTCTTCTCCTTCCTTGGTGGATCACCTCTAGAGGCCAAACACTTGGGTGGCTAACGTTGATCAAAAGAAGGAACCAAACCCGGTGGATTCAAGTTGAACGCGAAAAGGATTGGAGGTGAACTTGTACCTGAGGAAGCTCGGATCTTCAAGGGTATGATTCTTGTTCTTTTTTTTCGTTTAATTAATAATTGTGCATAAAGGGTGATCCGGGTATATGGTTTGTAAAATTTTTAAACTCTGATTTTACACGCTTCCGCTAATTTTATGCAATTTGATTGCGTTCTTGAATATTACAAACCTAACATTTTGTGTAGTTGTAATCAGCGGAAGATGCAACTTTCCTAACTCAACCTTAAGTTATATTCATTTAATTATTATAGTGGTTAATTATTGTTAATTATACCACGTCCAAGAATTTATTGTTGATTATTCGCAGTTAGTGTATGTTTAATAAATAAAATTAAATTACTGATTCGGAAAATATATATTCATAGAATTACTGTTGTTCGATATTCATATCTGTAGAAGCTAATATTGACAGTACAGATAATTCTTGTTTATTGTCGAATTATGTTGAGAAAGGTCTTAGCTAATTAATTTGGGTAAACGAACATTTATTAGAACTTGATAGGTTATAGAAGAGAAGAGAATTTAATTATTATTGATAGATCAATGTCAGTTGTATCGGCTAGATCGAAAAAGAAAACTTGATAGGTTTGACAAGAGAAGAGAAGATAAATAATTAGATATTGAAATTATTAAATTTCGTTGTTAAATCAAATCTTGATTCTGAGACTGAGAAGAAAAACCTTTTATATAATGGGAATATTTTATGGTCGTAAATTCGATCATTGCGCATGACTTAAGTATTATGCATAATATAGGGTACAAGGAGTTGGCTGGCTCAAAGTACTTGCAGAGGGGTATGATTTAATTTTTATGGTTATCTGATACACATGTGTATATGTCAAAGTAAAACTTTAATATATACCCAAGAAGAGAGGTTCAAGATCTACTGGATCACTCAGCATAAATCTGGAAAACATTCCACTTTGTAATTCTGTAGAATTGATTCTTGATTATTCATTAGAATATCGAAGAAACTTTGAAAGTGTTGTACTATTTCATTATTAGATTATCGTGTTGCATAGAATACGAGAAAACTTGTTAGTTATTAAAGCTTTGTTCAGCTAATTTAAAGTTCCCCGAACTTTGGCATTATTCTATCAAAATAGATAGTCTGTTCTTAATTATTCATATACATTTATTGTATGTCTTAACTTGCGGGGTAAATTTGTTTCTCATCCTTGCTAAATAAAACTTTTCAGCTAGGGACGAAATAGCGAAAGGTGCTGTGAAGAAGAACAACGGAAAAGGCATAGTGATAAATTAGTATAATGAACATTATTAATATTATGTTATATTGTTAACAATTTTTGTATATCTAAGGGGTATGATTGTAATGTTAAGGTTAGCGGACCTGGGACTAATGTATTAACAACATATTTTAATGTGATATGTATTACTATTTCCATATGAATGGGTGGTTAGATAGTATTATATTTTTGATCGTGAACACCAAACTCGGGGGTCAGGTAACCCGAATTTGGGGGTGTCACAAGTCCCGTAAGTTGCAACACGTGCCTAATACTTATACGGCGCTATGTGTGTGCTTACGTGTCATTTAGACGACCGAGGCAGGTTTTGGTCTCTTTTTCGGCTTTTTGCCTAAGTGTTGGCAATTATTGCAAACGGACTGATAACTCGGCATCCTTATATCAGAATTGAGTATCGTAAGTTACAACACGTGCCTAATGCCTATGCGGTGCTATATGTGTGTTTGCGTGTCATTCGGACGACCGAGGTGGGTTTTGGTCTCTTTTTTAGCTTTTTGCCTAAGTGTTGGCAATTATTGCAAACGGGCTGATAACTCGGCATCCGCATATCGGAATTGAGTACCAAAAGTTGCAACACGTGTCCAATACCTATGCGGTGCTATGTGTATGTTTTCTGTGTCGTTCGGGCGACTGAGGCGGGTTTTGGTCATTTTTTTGGCTTTTTGCCTAAGTGTTGGCACTTATTAGAAATAGGCTGATAACTCAGCATCCATATATCGGAATATAGTCGCGTAAGTTTTAATACGTGCCTAATGCCTATGTAGTGCTATGTGTGTGTTTGCGTGTCATTCAGACGACTGAGGCGGGTTTTGGTCTCTTTTTCAGTATTTTGTCTAAGTGTTGGCAATTATTGCAAACAAGCTGATAATTCGGCATCCGTATATCAAAATCGAGTCCCATAAGTTATAACACATGCCTAATGTATATGCGGTGCTATTTGAGTGTTTGCATGTTGTTCGGACAACTGAGGCGAGTTTTGATCTCTTTTTCGGCTTTTTGCCTAAGTGTTGGTAATTATTGCAAACGGGCTGATAACTTGCCATCCGTATATCAAAATCGAGTCCCTTAAGTTGCAACACATGCCTAATGCCTATACGATGCTATGTGTGTGTTTTCATGTCGTTCGGACGACCGAAGCGGGTTTTGGTCTCTTTTTTGGCTTTTTGCCTAACTGTTGGTAATTATTGCAAACGGGCTGATAACTCGGCATCCGTATATCGGAATCGAGTCCTAAATGTTGCAACACGTGCCTAATGCCTATGTGGTGCTATGTGTGTACTTATGTGTCATTCAGACGACCGATCCGGGTTTTGGTCTCTTTTTCGTCTTTTTGCCAAAGTGTTGGAACTTATTGCAAATGGGCTGATAACTCCGCATCCGTATATCGGAATCGAATCCAGTAAGTTACAACACGTGCTTAATGCCTATGTGGTGCTATATGTGTGTTTTGTGTCATTTGGACTACCGACGCGAGTTTTGGTCTCTTTTTCAGCTTTTTACCTAAGTGTTAGAAATTATAGCAAAAGAGCTAATAACTCGGCATCCGTATATCAAAATTGAGTTCCGTAAGTTGCAACATGTGCCTAATGCCTATTCGGTGTTATGTGTGTGTTTGAGTGTCGTTCGGACGACCGGGGTGGGTTTTGGTCTCTTTTTTGGCTTTTTTCCTAAGTTTTGACAATTATTGCAAATGGGCTGATAACTCGGCATCCGCATATCAAAATTGAGTCCTGAAAGTTGCAACATTTGCCTAATTCATATGCGGTGCTATGTGTGTGTTTTCGTATCGTTCGGACGACCAAGGCGGGTTTTGGTCTCTTTTTTGGCTTTTTACATAGGTGTTGGCAATTATTGCAAATGGGCTGATAACTCGGCATCCGTATATCAGAATTAAGTCCTAAATGTTGCAACACATGCATAATGCCAATGCGGTACTATATGTGTGCTTACAAGTCCGAATCAATTTCGAATCAAGTCCAGAATGTTGCATCCGTATGTCTCGTGTTCATAACATTTTTCACATATCCATGTTACGTAAATATGTGGAAGACCCAAACCACATTATTGAGTTGGAACCGGACGAAATAGCAAAGATTTGACATATGAAGAGGTTCCTGTTCAAATCTTTGATAAGAAGGAACATATTCTACGCACCAAGGTTATACCTCAAGTCAAAGTTTTGTGGAGAAACCACGATGTTGAGGAAATGACTTGGGAGTTAGAATATGAAATGAAATCAAGGTATCCTTACATCTTCGACATACCTGGTACGTACCCTAATTTTGAGGGCGAAATTTCATAAGAAGGGGAGATTATAAAATCCCAACTTTTTGAATAACGATGAATTTTCTATAAATATTAATTTTGAATATTATGAAGAGAAATTGATATAATAGTTGTGGGTAATTTTTATAAATTTTTCAAAGTACACAAATTGTTATATAATATTCGATTGGTCGTGGAATATTCGTTTTAACAGGGAATATTAGTGCAACGGTATAATCATTGGTGGACCCCACAACGGAATTATTGTCGGATTGAGAAAACGACAAAAATACTTTATGAAAATAACGGCAGAAGTTTTACCGTTAACTGTTGAAACACCCGGTGTTAAAAGTACAATAATACGTGTGGTTGCATAGTAGCACACGGTATTAATTATTGATGCTTACGTGAGAAGTCACTCAGTTTTGTTCAATTATGGCTATAGTAATTCTTGCATAGTATCTCACGTTATTTGATTCAATTATTGTCGATATTTTATATATTATTAAATCAATAATTGAAATGACAGAGTTATTAATATTATAAATTACAATATTAACGATGTCTAGAAGTTCTGCTAAGGAGAAGTTTGGTCACCTAATTGCGCGCTAATAGGGAGAAATTCTTAGTGGAAAGCCTCCTCTTTCCTGGGAACGACCTGTTCGATTAATATTGTGAATTATAATAATGATGATAAATGTTGTTAAAATATTAAAAGGATTTTTATGAGGTAGTTGTTGTAATTTTGGCGTATTATTTAGACCCCCATTTACCTATTTTTCAACATTTTTGGTAGAAAGTTATTTAAATATAATGGGACCCCTGTGATTATGACATGTTGGGGGGAGGGGAACATGTGGGGCCCACGGTATTGAAAACTGAATGGTTGGAAGTTTTTTTTAAAATTGTCAATTTGGGTGGGGAGATATTTGGTTTATACGGAAGGGTGGATCATTATTATCATTATATATATATAATATATATATATATATATATAATATAATATATTTTATTTAAAAGATTTTGCTTTAAATATGGACCGTCAGATTAAAGTAAATCAATCTCGACCGTTCATGAGTTAGTTATTATGCATTCCATTTTTCTATAAATAGAAGCTCATTCATTCATTATTTTCTTACGAATTCACTGAAACTCTAGAGAGATAAACTATAGAGAGAAAGAAGAAAGTATTCTGCTACTTCACTACTTATATATCCAGTATTCTTCTTCTTAAGGTAGGGAATATTATTTGTTGTACTCGTAAGGGGTGTTATTCTTTCTTATTCATGGAGAGAACTGTTGTTATTCCAATTCTTATTATTCTATTGGAATAACTTGTATACGCGGTCTACCCTATACTTGGTGGCATTCTTCTATTATTCTGTTGGAACATCCTATCTGTGTATTTTACACCGGACCTGGTTCCGTCTTATTATTATTCTGTTGGAACATACTGTCAGTGTGTTTTACACCAGACCTGGTTCCGTCTTATTATTATTCTGTTGGAACATCCTGTCTGTGTGTTTTACACTGGACCTGGTTTTGTCTTTATTATTCTGTTAGAACAATCATGTCTGTGCAAATTTTGCCTGACCTGGTTCCATTATTATTATTCTGTTGGAATAACATGTTTATACGAAGTACCGCATGCATGGTGATTTTTTTTGTTATTCCATTCTTTATTATACTCAGTTGGTTAAAGTTTTGATTTCTATACTCCATGAAATTAGTAGAATATCCTTGATATTTGCGCTTCATCCTGTATCTTTTCATGAAAATATTCTTATGATCATTCTTGAATTTTACTCTACAAAGCAGTATCACGTTGACAATTTGGACATTAGTAGTTCTTGGACAAAATAATTCTTGAACTTATTTTATTGAATTCTTATATCATTGTCATCATCATCATGTTTATATTTTGTTGAAAGTCATATGTGGCCTGTAGTGCATAGATGGACTTGGTATGATTATGACCAGGGATTATTCGGTGTAATCATGACCATAATGTTACAAATGGTGTGGTAAAAGTTCTCATTGGCCCGCAGTGCATTGATGGACAGTTGTTGGCATAATCATGACCATTAATGAATACACAAATATTCTTGGCCCGTAGTGCATGGATAATTGTGGTCGTGATACTAAAGAATATCCTTGGCCATAGTGCAGGGGTGATTTGATGATGTGGAATATTTATTAAGCTGAGTCTCAGCGATAACAGTGATGAAAAACCTTTTAAATCATAAAAGATAGTAGATTTTATTTTCTACTTGACTCTTTTAATGGATTGCTTGTTCCGCTGCAGTTAAACTTGATGTCTATTATATTTTATCAATTTAACATTGTTGGAGACTAATGATAATTTATTCTGCATTATCTTAGTCATAATATTTCTTACTGGGCTAGTTGAGCTCACCCTTTCTTTCACTGTTATCTTCAGGAAATGAGAATAAAGCTGGGACGAGTCGGGGAACGGAGTGATGGTCTAGAGGATAGCATTAGTAGTCCTCACTATTCGGTGAAATAGTGTGATAATAATTGTAATGAGGACTCCTTTTGACTTTGTATAATCTCTAGTATATAATATTTGTATTCAAACTCACAGTTTATGTTTGTCGTATTGTACACGACAGTTGTATTAGTAAGTTGTATTTGAATTCTGTACCATGTATTTGACGACCCAAAATGGGTGATATATACCTAATTTTGGGGGCGTCACAGTTGGTATCAAAGCTTAGGGATATGATCCTTGGCTAAGATGTGAGACTAGAACTAGGAGGGGAGAGACGGGAAATTCTTTCGCTAGTATGACCTACTTAAATTTATTTTGTATTTAAATTAGTTGGTCAGAGTTTAGAGATATTATTTTAAATGTCAATTAACCTTTGTTTTATGGCAGTATCTAAAAATGACATCTGAAAATGTTGAGAATAGCAATGGAGCACAAGAGACCGTTAAGTCTCTACATATCAATAATCAGGAGAATGTGCATCAGGAAGGCGATAATCCTCATGCAAACATCAACACTGACCAAATGCTGAATGATGGATTGTTCAGAGGCTTTATGCAATTCATGCAACAGCAGGCGAGAGCGGCTCCTGTCCAAAATGTAGGTGGAAACACTGGAAACTCTCGGGCGATCACCGCTAAACAGTTCAAGGAGCTGGGACCACTAAAGTTTAAGGGAGAGCCAAAACCACTTATGGCAGAAGCATGAATAAAGCAGATCACCAAGATATTTGATGTCTTGGGATGCTCCGAGGAGCAAAAGGTTCCCTTTGCCGCCTTTATGTTGCGCGGAGAGGCAGATTACTGGTGGGAATCGGTAAAACGTACTCAACCTGTCGTGATAAAGATGTCTTGGGAGAAGTTCCAAGAGCTGTTCAACGACAAATACTTTCCCGAAAGTATTCGTCACATGAAGGAGGTGGAGTTTATCAAATTGGAGCAAAACAATATGACCGTGTCGCAATACGAGGCAAAATTTGAGGAGTTATCCTGGTTTGCGTCCCACTTGGTGGATAATGAAGTGAGAATGGCGCGAATGTTTCTAAGAGGCTTAAAGCTGAAAATACGTCAACATCTTATTTCTTATAAATTGTGTTTGTATTCAGATGTTGTAAATAGGGCTCAGTTGGTGGAGCGCGATAACGAGTCAACGCAACCAAAAGAGAGTAACCGACAAAATGATAATACCAGTGAGAGCAGTCATCGAAGCGGTGACAACAAGCGTGGAGGGAATCAACAGGCCAGAAATGGTAACCACTTCGGTGGTAATCAGGGCCAAAACAATAAGAATGGACATTTCAAAAAGAGGAGATTTAACAATGATGGAAAGACGTCAGCACCAGCACCCGTTGTTAAGGAAGGAGAAAGACCACCTATCATATGCTTCAAATGCGGAGGGGGGGACACATCAGTCCAAATTGTGCGATGCCATCCAAAGCGTGTTATAATTATGGAAGAGAAGGTCACCTAGCCCGATTTTGTCATTCACCGAAGACAAGTTCAGCTAGGATGGAGGCACCAAAGGCCGTCCCAGAAAAGTCAAAGCCGATGGTGCAAGGGAGAGCATTTGTCGTGACCTCTCATAAAGCAAGGAACCCGAACGAGGTCATCACGGGTAAGATAATCATAAAATCTAGCGAAGTTTATACTTTATTTGATACCGGTTATACCCATTCTTTCATTTCTCCTACTTGCGCTCAACGTTTAAATTTGACTCCGGAGAGATTGGATTTTGATTTATCTGTTGAAACTCCATTGGGAGAAACCTTCATTACATCCACGGTTTATAAGTCTTGTTTGGTTCAAGTTGGTACCACACATTACCTGTCGATCTTATTGCATTAAAAATACTTGCATTTGATGTAATTCTTGGGTTTGATTGGTTAGCTACTCATCATGCAAAAATTGATTGTTTTCGTAAGGTTTTAAGCTTTCATATTCCTAATCGACCTATTATGCAAATTCAAGAAACCAAACCATTAAAATCAATCACTGTCATCTCAAGCCATAAAGCTATTCGTTTATTAAAAAACGAATGTCAAGCTTTCTTAGCTCATGTCACAGATCTAAACAAAAATACGTAAGTTTTGAATAATATTTCTATTATTAATGAATTTCCTGACATATTCCCTGAAGAACTTCCTGGCCTACCCCCAGAGCGTGAAATTGAATTTTGTATCGACCTTGAACCCGGTACAAAACCCATTTCCAAAGCCCCATATCGAATGGCTCATATTGAACTTCAGGAGTTAAAGACTCAACTGCAGGAATTGTTAAACATTGGCTTTATTCGTCCTAGTACTTCTCCTTGGGGTACTCCTGTTCTATTCGTGAAGAAGAAAGATGGGAGTATGCGACTTTTTATTGATTATCGGGAGTTGAATCATGTCACCATCAAAAATAGGCACCCATTGCCACGTATTGATGACATGTTTGACCAGTTACAAGGAGCCAAATTCTTTTCAAAGATTGATCTCTGTTCCGGATATCACCAATTGAAGATTAGAACCGATGATATTCCAAAGACGGCTTTCAGAACTCGGTACGGGCATTATGAATTCCTAGTCATGTCCTTTGGATTGACTAATGCTCCTACTGCCTTTATAGATATGATGAACCGAGTATTCAAGGAATATTTGGATCATTTTGTGGTCGTCTTTATTGATGACATCCTCATATATTCCAAAAGTCGTGAAGATCATGAGGAACACTTGAGGCTGGTACTCCAAAAGCTTCGTGAATACAAGCTTTATGCCAAGTTGAAGAAATACGAGTTCTGGCTTGAGGAAGTAGCATTCCTTGGGCACGTGGTATCAAGTCATGGAATATCTGTTAACCCAACAAAGATTGAAGCTATTCAAAGCTGGGAGCAACCAAAATCAATGACCGAAGTACGTAGCTTTCTCGGCTTAGCTGGTTATTATCAGAGATTCGTAGAAGGGTTTTCTCAAATCGCTACTCCACTAACTCAGCTGACTCAAAAAGATACAAAGTTCGGTTGGAGCGAGGAATATGAGAAGAGTTTTCAAGAACTCAAGAGGAGACTCATTTCAGCACCTGATCTGACAATACCATCTGGTCCGGAGGGATTTGTCATCTACAGTGATGCTTCGGGTAAAGGGTTAGGATGTGTTCTCATGCAACATGGGAAAGTCATAGCCTATGCCTCACGACAACTCGAAGAATATGAGAGGAATTATCCTACTCATGACCTAGAGTTAGCAGTTGTTGTATTCGCACTTCAAATTTGGAGGCATTACTTGTATGGGGAGAAACTGGAGATCTTTACGGATCATAAAAGGCTCAAATATTTCTTCACTCAAAAGGAAATCAACATGCGACAATGACGTTGGCTTGAAATGTTGAAAGATTATGATCATACCATCCAATATCATCCTGGAAAAGCGAATGTGGTAGCTGACGCATTGAGTAGAAGATCATATGCGGGTACAAGTGCAATATTGTCAACGTAAAGGCCCATTTTGTATGATTTGTAAAGGATGGAGATAGAGATAAAGACTCCAGGGACCCACGTGATGATGGCAAATATACGAGTAGAACCGACTTTAATTGATAAAATTAAAACTGTTCAAATTACAGATCTGGAGCTGATGCGTATGAGGAAAAAAGTGCAGGATGGTGCAATACCGGAAGCAAGAATCGATGAAGAAGGAATACTTCGAGTCAACTCCAGACTTTGTGTTCCTAACGACCCTGATTTAAAGTATAAAATCATGATGGAGGCGCACAACACACCATTTGCAATCCATCCTGGGAGTACCAAAATGTATCATGATCTTCGACATACATTTTGATGGGGCAATATGAAGAGAGAGATAGTTCTGTTTATCTCAAGGTGTCTAACGTGTTAACGAGTCAAGGCGGAGCATCAAGTACCAAAAGGTCCATTGCAACCACTTGAAATTCCAGAATGGATGTGGGAGCACATTACCATGGATTTCGTTACTGGTCTTCCCAAGGTTTCTCAAGGCATAGATGCGATTTCGGTCATTGTTGATAGACTGACAAAGTCTGCTCATTTCTTACCGATACGAGAGACTTATACACTTGAACTTCTTGCTCGTATGTACATAAACGAGATTGTAAGACTGCATGGTATGCCAGTATCCATAGTTTCTGATCGAGACCAAAGATTCACTTCACAATTTTGGGTTAGTTTGTAGAAAGTTATGGGCACAGATTTATGATTTAGCTCGGCAAATCATCCACAGACGGACGGACAGTCGGAGAGGACTATTCAAACTCTTGAAGATCTATTAAGACTCTGTGTCCTTGATTTCAAGGGAAGTTGGGACAAGTTCTTACCATTATTGGAGTTTTCCTACAACAACAGTTATCAAGCAAGTATTGGCGTGGCTCCATTCGAAGCGTTGTATGGAAGAAAGTGTCGTTCTCCAGTATGCTGGGATAATGTGGGTGAAGCCACATTGTTGGGACCAGAGTTGGTACGTATGACTACAGAAAAGATTCAAACGATCCGACAACGTATAAAAACCTCACAAGATTGACAAAAGATTTATGCTGATCTTCATCGAACAGACGTAGAATTCGATATAGGAGATCACGTGTTGTTACGTGTTGCTCCATGGAAAGGAGTTAAGAAATTTGGAAAGAGAGGAAAGCTCAATCCTCGATTCATCGGCCCATTTTTAATCCTTGATCGAGTAGGAACTGTGGCCTATAGACTCGCTTTACCGCCAAGTATGTCTCGTGTTCATAACATTTTTCACATATCCATGTTACGTAAATATGTGGAAGATCCGAACCACATTATTGAGTTGGAACCGAACGAAATAGCGGAAGATTTGACGTATGAATAGGTTCCTGTTCAAATCTTGGATAAGAAGGAACATATTCTACGCACCAAGGTTATACCTCAAGACAAAGTTTTGTGGAGAAACCACGATGTTGAGGAAATGACTTGGGAGTTAGAATCTGAAATGAAATCAAGGTATCCTTACCTCTTCGACAAACCAGGTACGTACCCTAATTTTGAGGGCAAAATTTCATAAGAAGGGGAGATTGTAAAACCCCAACTTTTGAATAAAGATGAATTTTCTATAAATATTAATTTTGAATATTATGGAGAGAAATTGATATAATAGTTTTGGGTAATATTTAAAAATTTTGCAAAGTACGCAAGTTGTTATATAATATTCGATTGGTCGGGGAATATTCATTTTAACAGGGAATATTAGTACAACGGCACAATCATTAGTGGACCCCGCAACAGAATTATTATCGAATTGAGAAAACGACAAAAATACTTTATGAAAATAACGGCAGAAGTTTTACCATTAAATGTTGAAACACCCGGTGTTAAAAGTACAGTAATACGCGTGGTTGCATAGTAGCACACAGTATTAATTATTAATGCTTACGTGAGAAGTCACTTAGTTTTGTTCAATTATTGCTATAGTAATTGTTGCATAGTATCTCACTTTATTTGATTCAATTATTGTCGATATTTTATATATTATTAAATTAATAATTGAAATGATAGAGTTATTAATATTATAAATTGCAATATTAACGATGTCTAGAAGTTCTGCCAAGGAGAGGTTTGGTCACCTAATTGCACGCTAATAGGGAGAAATCCATATTGGAAAACCCCCTCTTTCCTGGGAACGACCTGGTCGATTAATATTGTGAATTATAATAATGATGATAAAAGTTGTTAAAATATTAAAAGGATTTTTATGAGGTAGTTGTTGTAATTTTGGCGTATTATTTAGACCCCCATTTACCTATTTTTCAACATTATTGGTAGAAATTTATTTAAATATAATAGGACCCCTGTGATTATGACATGTTGGGGGGAGGGGAACATGTGGGGCCCACGGTATTGAAAAATGAATGGTTGGAAGTTTTTTTTCAAAGTTGTCAATTTGGGTGGGGGAGATATTTGGTTTATACGGAAGGGTGGATCATTATTATCATTATATATATATATATATATATATAATATATATATATATAATATATTTGATTTAAAAGATTTTGCTTTAAATATGGACCGTCAGATTAAAGTAAATCAATCTCGACCGTTCATGAGTTAGTTACTATGCATTCCATTTTTCTATAAATAGAAGCTCATTCATTCATTATTTTCTTACGAATTCACTGAAACTCTAGAGATAAACTATAGAGAGAAAGAATAAAGTATTATGCTACTTCACTACTTATATATCCAGTACTCTTCTTCTTAAGGTAGGGAATATTATTTGTTATACTCGTAAGGGGTGTTATTCTTTCTTATTCATAAAGAGAACTGTTGTTATTCCAATTCTTATTATTCTGTTGGAATAACATGTATACGCGGTCTACCCTATACTTGGTGACATTCTTCTATTATTCTGTTGGAATATCTTGTCTGTGTGTTTTACACCGGACCTGGTTTCGTCTTATTATTATTCTGTTGGAACATCATGTCTGTGTGTTTTACACCGGACCTGGTTCCGTCTTTATTATTCTGTTGGAACATCCTGTCTGTGCAAATTTTGCTTGACCTGGTTCCGTTATTATTATTCTGTTGGAATAACCTGTCTATGCGAAGTACCGCATGCATGGTGATTTCTTTTGTTTTTCCATTCTTTATTATACTCAGTTGGTTAAAGTTTTAATTTCTATACTCCATGAAATTAGTAGAATATCCTTGATATTTGCTCTTCATCCTGTATCTTTTCATGGAAATATTCTTCTGATCATTCTTGAATTTTACTCTACAAAGTAGTATCATGTTGACAATTTGGACATTAATAGTTCTTGGACAAAATAATTCTTGAACTTGTTTTATTGAATTCTTATATCATTATCATCATCCTCATGTTTATATTTTGTTAAAAGTCATCTGTGGCCTGTAGTGCATATATGGACTTGGTATGATTATGAACAGGGATTATTTGGTGTAATCATGACCGTAATGTTACAAATGATGTGGTAAAAGTTCTCATTGGCCCGTAGTGTATTGATGGACAGTTGTTGGCAAGATCATGACCATTAATGAATACACAAATATTCTTGGCCCGTAGTGCATGGATAATTGTGGTCGTGATACTAAAGAATATCCTTGGCCGTAGTGCAGCGGTGATTCGATGATGTGGAATATTATTAAGTTGAGACTCAACGATATCAGTGATGAAAAACCTTTTAAATCATAAAAGATAGTAGATTTTATTTTCTACTTGACTCTTTTAATGGATTGCTTGTTCCGCTGCAGTTAAACTTGATGTCTATTATACTTTATCAGTTTAACATTGTTAGAGACTAATGATAATTTATTCTGCATTATCTTAGTCATAATATTTCTTACTGGGCTAGTTGAGCTCACCCTTTCTTTCACTGTTATCTTCAAGAAATGAGAATATAGCTGGGACGAGTCGGGGAACGGAGTGATGGTCCAGAGGATAGCATTAGTAGTCCTCACTATTCGGTGAAATAGTGTGATAATAATTATAATGAGGACTCCTTTTGAGTTTGTATAATCTCTAATACATAATATTTGTATTCAAACTCACACTTTATGTTTGTCGTATTGTACACGACAGTTGTATTAGTAAGTTGTATTTGAATTCTGTACCATGTATCTGACGACCCAAGATGGGTGATGTATACCTAATTTTGGGGGCGTCACATGCGGTGCTATGTGTGTGTTGATACACAACTTTATATAAGTAATATAATTAAAAATTTCATAAATTAAATAAAGAAATACATCAATAATTGTTTTTACCTGTCGAATATGTGTTGGGAAGATATTGGACAAGACAACCGCACAAATATGGATGGCCTCCTCCCGTACTACACCTATGAGGTTGTCAGCGGCTGCTGTTGGATTTATAGAGCCGTGGACAACCTCCTGAGCCAGCTGGTAGATCCACTCGCATGATGGTGCGCCTGACTGCATACACTGCTCGCCATGTACCCCTCTATAATCTGCCAGAAGAAATCGTCGGTAATGAAGGGTCGACGCCTGATCCACTCGCACCACTACCTCTAGTGGGTGGGCGCCGTCGAGATCTCACAGCAGGGACTAGGGTGTAGGCTAAGACATGGGAAATGCCCAAAACTCTACCGTTCTTCAATCCTCTGTAGCATGCAACCAATCGTCCATCTCCTCATCCACACGCGTAGAATCATCAACTGCACTGTCACCTCTCTGGCTGCTCCAGGCCACAGCAAGGTCCTCGAATCGTCGCTGAAAAAAACACATTAATAGATGGATACGCAAAATATAAAACAAAAAATACAAAAGAATAACCGAATTTTAAATACATATTAAATAAGGAGATTAAATAACTTATAGCAATGCGTTCTGTCTCAGGTGATATATAACCACCTTCACCTTTCTTCTGGTGGGCGTGCCACCAAAACTCCAAGCGGGAGGGTGCATACTTTAGACTCACCTCAAGTCTCTCCCGGTAGAGGATCGTACGACTGAGACCCCGTGCAGTTCGGGAGACGACTCCGCTGTTTGGAAGCTCTACGATGTGCCGACATCTTCTTGAAGGCCTCGCCATCTCAAAATGCTACACATCTAGTCCCACACCGCAGCAAAGATGAAATCTAGTCGAACCATCCTTAAGTGTCTGTCCATCAGCCATCTTCGTCTGGGCCTTTTTCCTTTCGGTCATGGACCCACTTGTGCCAATTCATCTCCAAGTATTTATGTAGAACATTCATGCCATGGGCTTCCAACTCATCCTCAAAGCGGTAATATCTCTGTACATTACAAATTAAGAAACTTAGTAAACAACATAAATTAACTAACATATGAATGCATATAAACTAACCTATATATGAATGAATGAATGACATCTTACCCTGACCTCAGCAATAATCATTTGGCGTGTGCGGTCATCCACATCCGCCCACC